>OZ012678.1:38496684-39041684 GCA_963942445.1 Argyra leucocephala | reverse complement strand
TGCGCCATTTTTCTATTAATTCCAAACCGTGTCTTAAGTTGTATTTTGCTTTTAAGATTAAGTCATTTATATATGCACCCAGAATAGACCCTTGAGGAACGTCTTTAATACATATTTTATTCAAAGCGAATGTAGAGCCAATTTTGACATGCTTTGTCGATGCTGTTTTCAAGAAAGGGTTTTAACTGAAGTTGAAATTATAAAGTTTTACTAGCATTGACACAATCAAATGCTTTTTGGAAATCTAAGAACACACAAGCTACAAATTTCCTATTACCTAGATTGTTGATGATAAAATTAGTGAGACTGAGGCAAACTGCTGTCGTTTTTAAAAAATTTTCGTAGCTATACTGTTCGGTCGAGGGCATATTTTATTATTTATTTAGTTTAGCTCAAACATCATTACAATAATTATTAGTTTTTTTTTTCGATATTGTTATCGAGAATAAAGCTACAAAGTTTTTTTGATGATTATTTCAAATATTTTTGAAAGAGAAATTAAAACTGAAATTGGACGGCAGTTGCTGGAATATTTTGATTTACCTTCTTTGAAAATAGGAGTAGGTTGTGAATGATTGATGGTAGGTTAGTATTAGGATTTATTCATTTATTTATATAAAAAGCACAAGTTAGGACAATCAGTAAAACGTAGGTCTACTAAAAGACTGACAATAAAAAGTACTTTACTACCTTTGAGAACTACAGGTCCTTTCCCTTTTGGATTGTGGACCCTTTTATTTGATATATATATATATATATATAATATATTTGTAAGTTGTATATTATATTATTTTTTATTGGTTTTTAATTATTTAACGTTTATTAAATTATTATATTATATAAAACCGAAGTGGTTGTATTGAAAATTAATTTTCAGTAATTTTCATCATTTGAGCCGATTTTTTGTTTTACTATACTCGCCTACCGAATTTTTAGAATCAAAATACAGAATTTTAAATAAAGTTAAAAATTAACGAAATTCAAAATTTCAAATTACTGTTGCAAGACTTACATACTGTTACATACTGGACTTCATACATACAAATTGCATATAAACGTACATACATTTTAAGTGTAAAACTCTTTGCAAATAAAAATAGCAGTAATAAGGGAGCACTCAATAGAAATTTTTATTTAAATTAAGATAAATTAGCCATCGATACAAGGACATTAAGGCCATTTTCAATAATTAGATATTATTAAAAAGTATATAGATATATATATTTTAAAGTGACTTATAAGTTATTTTTGTCAATTTTTAATAATTGAATTAAATTAAGACTTATATTGACCTCTAAGCAGTTCAAAATTATTATTTTACTTTTCAGCAGACCAGAAGGATTAATGAACTATTAATTTCACTTAATAGCATGTTCAATTCTAAGATTATTTATTTTTTTTTTTTCAATTAATTTAAAATATTTCTTATGCAGAAAATTGTAATAAAATATACCTATTAATGTATAGGAATCTATGATTTTATAGAAAACTAAATTAAAAATAAATTAATTTTAAATGAATCAAATGCATATAATATATATAGATTCATTGAACAAAGTTGGATGGAGCCATTGAGACTTACAAGAAGTATATTTAAGTGTTTCTGATTATGTCATAAGAGCCCGGATTATATCTTTGGTGATAGTATAAGTTCGGTGAACTTCTAAAATATACAAATGACACTGGATACATATTATTATTATGAGTGAGACAGTGCAATGGAATTGTAGAATATTGTGTAATTAAAATATTTATTAAAAAACTTAAACTTATGTAGTTATAAGGACATGTCTGTATATATACATACATACAAGTTGAATGATAATATTATGTAAATTATTTAAAGATGTCAGAGTATTTAAGATTTTATTTTTCTTTTATGTAAAACCCACATATTAGATATATAGATACCACCCAAACCAAGATCACAATTTCTGTTGAAAAAAAAAAAATTGTTTTATTGAACATTATACCATAAAAATTTATCAATACAAATGTAATCTCTAGAATAGTGGAAATTATTAAAAAGATTTCCAATTATTTCATTCTTTGTGTATTTATGTCCTTTGAAAATAATTTAGTCATAACCAATATTTATGTCATCAAAAATAACATAGTCCTTTGAAAAGTCCTTTAACTTTTCTATATGTACACATTTCCTATTTTACTTTTTTCTGCTCTTCTATTTTCAGTTAGATTTTGGTTTACAGACATTTTATATATCGTTAATGGTTTTGTAATTAGTTTTTTTTTCGGGAATTTATGTCCCAAGCTATTAAGAGATCGCTAAAATGTTATCCTGTTCTATTTCACTTGTTTTTAGGTATTTTCTTACGTTAATTTTAGTTTTGTTTCGGAATAACGCTTAATTAAATATTAGTCACCATGATCAACTTTATTTCATACTCATTCTAAAGTTATTACTTTACTATCTTTTTAAAAATATAATAAAAAAACATAGAAAACAAAAAATGTAAGTGGTTAAGTGATAAGATGCGTTTGTTGAAATCTAAAATTAATGAATTCTGCCTTCAAAACAAATTTAAGATTGTTGAAAATACTTTTTTAAGTTAATTTGTAATTTTTATAATTTAATACCTAGTATACGACACAAACGAACAGGTTCAGTGTATTCCAAAAATAGACATTTTATACAAAGTAAAATAAACCGTTACGCTTAATGGTGTCTATATTTGCTTTATACTTTATTTGCATAAATACAAGATTAAAATGGCTTTTATAGGTTCACTAATTGGAATTAGGTCCACTTAAAACTTATTGTTCTAGTAACAAAATGAGCTAAGTTTTCAAACTATTATATATATATATATTACAGATATAAATGGTATTCCAATTTATTCATTTTCTTTATTTGTATAATAATAATACAATACACAACTTTTTATTGTTCATAATATTTATTCCAAATTAAGTTCACAATATTTGATTCAACAAGTGTTCCTCACATGAGCTTTTTGGCTTCTACCTTTTTTATACTCTACCGGAACTCTTAATAAAAATTCTACAACAACGTTTCTAGTTTGTTGAAACATATTTTGGTTGAAATAAGAAAGATCAAAAAGCAAGAGTAAACTTGACATTTGAGTAAATGCTTCACGTTGTGATTAAAACCAAATTAAAACAAACATAAAAATTATATTCGAGGTTCGATAATTAACTATGGTCATCATTAATTCTAATACTATGTAAAATAATGCAAGCTTTTACAAATTGTTTTTTACAATTACATAACATTATAATGAACTATTTTCTTACTCTAGACCTCAGTTTTAAAGAACTATACAACTATAATAGGCATATGATTTATGTTTTATTAACAATTGGGAAATAAGTAAAATTGACAGAATTATTGAGGAGAAAAAATACGATAAATAAATTCAAAATACCTTCTAGCTAATTATTTTTTTTTTTTAAATATAAAAACTTACAAGCTAAACACAAATTAAAGCAAAAACAACACAAAATTAAGCTAATTAAACTATAAAACAATAAAATTACAAAAGATCGAAAGAAAGAAAAAAAAAGACGAGAAAGCAAAAAACATAATAAAAAAAACAAGCAAAAAATAAAAGTAAAATTATTTCTTGTTTATCAATTAAAATAAAATAGACCCGTCTTTTGTTTTCTCTATCTTCCTTTCAATGATTCATGATTCCTTTCAATTTCTTAACATTTCAGGAATTGAATTAACCAAAGCATTGTTAACTATTTCACATTTTCATATAAATCGATCATAGGTTATTTCTGCCTTTTCCAATATGGTTTTTGTTTTTGCAATTTCGTGTAATCTTTTTGTTGGAAGGTTTAAACACATTTTTAATTTTTTTTTATGACATGCAGCACAACTATACCATATTGGATATTTATGACTGGAAAACGGATTTGTATAACAATAATTTGTTGTTAAATGTTAAACCGGATTTTCTATTTATTAGAGGGTACAATACTTTAGTTAAAACACTAACTTTCCTGATTTTTTGGTCTGTATTATAATTAAATTTTAATTTTTGATCTAAATGAACACCAAGGTATTTAATTGTTTGCTGCAAAATAACTTCGTTTCCGTCTAACTGCTGGTTTCTATCTGGAAGATAATCTGGTCTTCGTCTTCTAGTGAAAAAGATGCATTGGGTTTTTGTGGTGTTTACCTTTATTTTCCACCTGTGGAAATATTCAGTGACTGACTTAAATCCGTTCTTAAGACTGGTGTCAATTTGAAGAGGAGATTCTGATGAGTTCAGAAGAGATGTATCATCGGCAAAAAGGCCAAAGAAGCAATTGTTTGACTTAGGTATATCACTTGTGTACACATTATATAGTAGAGGGCTAATACATGAGCCTTGTGGTAGTCCACATAAAATTGGTTTATCCTCTGACACGGAGTCATTTATTTTAACCCGGAATTTTCTATTGTTAAGGAAACTCTGTATTATTTTAATTAAATACGTGGGAAACTCGAGGCATTTTAATTTGTGAACTAATCCTTTATGTCATACGCTATCAAAGGCTTTTTCGATATCTAGGGTCACCATTCCCGTAGATTTTTTGCTATGCAATTCTGCATTTATTAAATTTTTGATTCTCATCAGTTAATGGTTAGTTTAATGTTGTTCACGGAAGCCAAATTGGTCGTTAGAAAGTATATTATTTTCACTAATAAATTTATTTATTCGGCTCTTTAGACCCTTTTCAAATATTTTCTGAAATTTGTTACATCAGAGCAAGAGTTTTCTTGGGTTTTAAGATGCAGGTATTATTAACTACTTTCCATGCGTCCATGCCCGAATTAACCTCTTCGTAGGCCCTAGGCACTTTTACCTTTAACCCTATCGAACAGGTTTTTGCCAGTATCCCTAATGAAGTCAGCTGTGGTTTATTTTTAAAATGCGTTAATTTAATTCCAAAGTGTTTTTGTTTAACAACACTTTATTTAAATAACAAAGTTTAGTTTCATACCATATTGGTTTATTTTATGAATTTTATTTTGTGAATATTATATTGGTGCCTTTATTTCGCTTTATAAATTTATTGCAATTGAACAACACAATGGAAAATATATATTCGACATTATACGACATACTTTGGAACATTATAACATAAGTATTGGAAATTGCAGGTCCCAATCATATGAAAACGCCAGTAATATGAGCGGCATATATGCAGGTGTACAATCTAGATTTAGAGAAATAAATAGTCTGGCTGAATGAGTTCCATGTGCTGCTCATAGTCTTAATTTGGTAGGTTCAACTGCTGTGGAGTGATGCTTGGAAGCAGTAAAGGTTTTTGGAATTTTACAAGCAATATACACTTTTTTTTGTGCTTCATCACAAAAATGGTCAAAATTTAAAGACAATATGAAAGAAAATACTTGTGTTGTTAAAAATTTATCAGAAACCAGATGGTCTGTTCGACATGATGCTACTAAGGCTCTATTTATGAATTATTCAGAAATTCAACAAGCATTGTTTGAAATAACTGAAAGCGAACGTCAGCCTGCTGTGGCTGTGAAGGAAGCGAAATCTTTAATAAAAAAGCTGAACAATTTTGAAACAGCATTGATGTTTGTTATTTGGAATGATTTATTACAAAATATTAATATTGTCAATAAAGCTTTGCAGGAGAGTGGCATAGAACTATGCACTATTGTAAAATTATTTGATACTCTCATAGCTTACTTTCATGATATTCGTTTAGAGTTTGATAAATTTGAAACCATGGCAAAAAAGCTTACATCCTCCGAATATAAAGAATATACACAACGTAAACGAACACGAAATAGATTTTTTGATGAAGTTTTAGACAACACAGATCCTAGCTTGAGGCTAAGTGCAAGTGACAAATTTCGTATAGAATCTTTTTATATAATAGTAGATAGACTTATAATTGAAATGCGTAAGCGACTTGGAGCATATCAAATGTCATATGAAAGGTTTAATTTTTTGATGGACAGAAGTTTAACAAATAATGAAATAGTTTCGAAAGCAAACCAGTTAGCGCAAATATATTCTTCAGATGTTGAGATGCATTTGTTGACGAGTTTTTATTATTTTCACGAATGTATGGGAATAAAAAAATCAGTGAAGGAAATGATAACTGGACAAATAAATGATAAACTAGTTACCAGTTTTCCTAATGTAAATATTGTGTTAAGAATTTATTTATCGATATTTGGAACGAATGCGAAAGGGTAGCGGAGCTTTTCAAAGCTTAAAAGAATACAAAATTGCCTCCGATCAACTATGGGACAGGAACGATTATCATCTTTTACGCTTTTATCAATTGAAAATGATTTAATGCGAGAAATTAGTTTCGATGATGTTATTGTCGAATTCGCCAATAAAAAATGTAGGAAGGTTAGTTCAGGTAATAATTAAATAAATTGTTTACTAAATTAATGATTTTTTTTTTGGTTTTTTGAAAATAAATTTTGAATTATTTTGGATTAAGTGAAGTTTTTCTTTTCATGCTTTGGTTGAATATTTATTATATAAATTTTTCGTAAATAATAATATGTATACATTTTCGTAGGCCATTTACAGTTCGTAGGCAATAGGCACTGTGCCTATTGTGCCTATGGGATAATGCGGGTGTGCATGCGTCAGGAAACCTTACCAAGTTTAAAATTCTGGAAATCTACATGGTAAAAAAATTCAGAATTTTTGTTTTAGAAGACCAAAAGCTTGTTTTCTATTGTCCAAAATTTTAAAATATAATATACACATACATATATTATGTATATCGTAGGTTATCATGTGTAGATACATATATAAAATATTGTTAAATATTTACCTTGAATGTTTTTCAAGACACACGAAAATGGCCGAAAACGGTATTATATTTTATGTGATAATTTTTAATTGTTTTTAAGTATTATTTGTGGTAGTTTTTTTCGTTTTTTTATTTTTCAGAATTTTATTTTTGATAACTTGAGTTTATATTTTTTTCAATAATATAACTACTTTAATTAAATATTTAAATCCTCAACACTTCTATAGTAATTTTAAATCACTAGATTTGAAAATTAAATTAATTAAAAACTTTTTGTCCATTTTTTATGCGATCACAAATGTATCACAATCGCACAGCTCCCATTGCACAATATTGCCAACTTATTTTCACGCATATAGCTGGCTACTTAATTTTCAAACATTGTATCATGCTTAAGTTAGCTTTTAATACATTTACGATGTCACCGTAAACCTGTTGAATACTAAATGGTGTAAAATAGTCGAATGACAGAACTAAGCAGTGGAAGTGGTGGTCTTGCGTGTGTTCCACTACGTAGCTGTCTTCCTCCTCCATGTATATATATACTTTAAAGTACTCTCTAATTTTTAAATTTAATAAATAAGCCATTTCGGTTTGAGAGAAATATTTTTTTTTTTCGCCTTACATAGTAATATTTTTTTTACAAAAAAGGGATAATTTGTCTAAACTCTAAAAATATTAAAAATTTCAAAAGCAATATAAAAATTTTTATTTTAATCGTGACTCAATATTGCAAACAAAAAAAAAACAATGTTTCATGTAACAACATTATTTCCAAACAGGTTTGAACAAAAACAATATTTTCAATTGATTTTCGCAAAATACATATTTTTGACTTATCTCCTTTTCATATCGACCTATCCAAAGTAAAGTATGACAACTCAGAAAAGTCAATTTTACAGGAGGGGCAATTTAAAATTTTATCATATTTGGATTTTATCTTAAAAGCATTAGCTGATGCGTAATATGATCCAAATTTTAGTCAGCATATTATTTTAAGGTATATTATTAATTTGTGCACTAAGTTTAATTTCAAAATAAAATAAGGAAAAAAAAAATTTTTTTTAGAAATATTTGCCTTCAATTTAAGCGTACTAAAACTACAATAATAAACTTTAGAATCGCAACTTCATATAATGTTTTCATAGCAAGTTATGATTGTAATTACGGAAAAAGCAATTTATCGTAGATAAAGTCGGATGAGTGTTTACATTTCAGACTTTTCCACAGATTTTTTAATGTTTTCTTTTTTTTGGCTCGTTTTTCTAAATTATGTGCTTATCTAAATGTAAACATTGAATTAAATTCTTAAAATTAGAAATTTCGTTTTGGAACATTTCTATAACCATGTATGGTTTTCCACTTTTTTTTTTAACATTAACATAAACCATTGAGTAAGTACATGTATTTGCTTCCCTTTTTTTTCTCTTTCTATATTGGCATGAGCACTATCAGATTCATTTTATGCATGGCCTTGCTTTTAAAAACGGTGTGTTATATTTATATTATACGGTCTTGCAATTTCATTGGCCTCATTTACTGTTCTTTTATGTCTTTCTCTTGAATCAGGTAATAAAATTCCAAGATGACACAGTCATCGCAACTGACGCAATTTACTTAAGTTTCTTGAGAGCTGTTGTTATCCACCGCTTATTAGCATTCAAAGTATTCATAAACATTAACTGTCAAACCCAAATCTCCTCTATGTTTTCACTGTTTCTCTTTTTTAAACAATAGTTTCTTATAAATTTTCTATTTATTCTTGGATTACTTTGTACAGGTCTTTTTGCCAAATGTTTTTGTACGCTCTAAAATAATTTGCCACTGCATCATGTTACTACATAATTTCCAAAACCTATCAAAAGTCTTAAGACATTTATCAAATTCAAATTTTTTATAACATTTCAATTGGCAAGAACAGCTATCCTTTAAGAGTCGAGCAGCTCAAAGTGTTCCTTCAGTTCACTTACATTCTAAACCAAAATTTAACGCTTTTTTATACTTATTTCTTTCTCATTGATCTGGAAAAGCTTCATTTACTTATGAGAATTGTTTATGACGAGTAGCAATTCGCGCCAAAATATCCATGTAAGAAAGAGACAACCCGAATTTGACGTAAACTTTCTCCACAATCAGTAAAAAAAATACAAACGGTAAATATAATAGATGAATTGAAACATATTTTATAAATAAAAGTATGAGAAATCGAAATGTATTACTAAAAAAAACAAAAAATTACCTTAAAGTATTACATATCGCCTTGTCTGATTGTTTTTTATGTTTAATTTAACGAGAATTAATACAACTGGACTTAGATTACTTTTGCTCGGAATATTTTTCAGTTCTTAGTTTTTGTTAAAATGTGTCTATGCGCATAACTTCCTTAATTTTAGGGCGATCGCTGTGAAATTTTGACAGGTTATAGACTGGAATATGGGCAATCAGATATAGTTTTCGTTCAATTTGCAGATAAGTCGAGTTGTCATACTTTACTTTGGATAGGTCGATATGGGAGTACTGAATTGTAGTAAATTTTATAGTTTTACCAGGTTTTACATTAATAGTGTTTTTTCAATTTGTTTAGCTAGAATACCTACTATACCTATACATAATTATACTGAAATATACTGAATTTGTAATTATATATTTACAATTATGTAGCTTTAACTATTTTGAGTTCAAAAAATTAATAAATAAATAAAAATAATTTAATAAAAAATAGATAGTAAAATTTTTCCAAACCTCTTGTGTTGAGCTGCAAATTTGTAGGACAAAGTCTTAAAAATGTTGACTCTACATTGATGTGTATATAATGAAATAAAATAAAATTTTGAATTATTTTTTAAAAAATATATAATACTAATAATTAATTATAATTCAAGAGAGAAAGCCTAGATCATTTTAACAAAACATTTTTATAAGTCTTAAATTTATATTTCTGATAAATTATATTAAAATTTATAAAAAATAAATTTACAATTTTCTAATCAAAAATTATTTTCCCATTAAAAATACTAATGAAAATTTGTTTATAATGAAATTCTGTTAACTGATTGCATTGTTCTTAAATAATATTAAACATAAATAAAAAAAAACAACAACAACAACAAATCATATTCTGGGTCCAATATTGAAGGCTTATTAAAAAATTGTATTGAGCTACTTATATTCCACTTTCAATATATTTTATATTGGTTTTCTGTTTATTTCTTTTTATTTTTGTTTTTTATAGTTAGTTAAAAAACAAAAAAAAAAAATACAATTTTTTTTTTGATTCATGTTTGCTATTATTTTTGTTTTTTTTTTTGTTTTTTCTTGTTTGGTGAATTTTATTCCGCCCATAAGAAAATGACACTTTTATGATGGTAATTTCTTTTTGAAAATATTCATCGTATAGTCATCATAATATCGTAATTTGAGAAAATATGCAAACATACATTTGTACAATAGGTTATACATATAATAATTTATATAGAATAAAACCGTATAAAACATTATTATTACTGTACAATAACGACATATTCGGGATGACATATAAAAAGGATGTTGTGCAACATTAAAAATAAAAATAACAACAGTGAGGAATGAGAGAAGCATAAAAAATCAAATGAAAAAAAAAATATAAGTAAAAAATAAGTTTTGTCCTTAATATACAAAGAAAATGTCCTTAAAAAAAAAAAAAAATTTATTTTACAAGGCGCGCATTACAATACATTAACAAACAACAACTGGAACTGAACATATAAAAATTTATAAAAATATTTGGAAAATATTAGCTTTATAAGGAAAATATATCAGTTATTGTTTTGTTTTTATTTTTTTTTTTTTTAAAGTCCTTCCGTTTCAATTTTTTTTTTTTTTTTTTATGACTCCTTGAAGAAATTTAATTCAGTTGGTCCTCTAAAAAAATATGACAACTTAACAAAAAAAAAAAAAAAAAAAACAAGAAAGAAATAAATAACGCGAGGCGAAATAACAAATAAACTTCTATACGTACTTTGTTTCATAATATTAATGTAGTGTTCCACCAGTGAATCTTCCTGAATTTGGTTTTTATTTTTTTTTTGTTTTTAATTTTAACTACCATTTGAAAGTTTCTTTTTATCGATATTATCCTTTTTCGATATTAAATTTGTTTTTGATAACCGGGGTACAACAATTTTTTAATGACGGTTATTTTTATGCCTTAAAAAATATAAGGTAATAATTTTTGTTTTGTAGCTTGTTTGTATTTTTTTTTTTTGTGTATTTGTGTAATCAATTTTGTTATTTCAAAACAACATACAAAAACAAAAATAAAAACAGAAAAACTGCAGCAATAGAATTTTAATTCATTGTATTTTATATTTTTTTTTTTTTGTTTTTTTTTTTTTTTTTTTAATAACCCCACATAATATATGATGACAGAATGGAAAGTGGCAAATATTTGTGCCTTCAAATTATATTTTTTGTAGAATAATTTAATGTGTTTGGGGTATACTGCGATTAAAAATATAAAAATAAAAAGCCGAAGTAAGAATATAAAATAGAAATAAAAAACAAGTAATCGTGTCATGACATGATGGCGAAGGTGAACTTATTTTTTTATATAACAAAAAAAAAATATAATTTTTTTTGAATTGCAGTTATCCAAATACACATAAAATTTTACGCACTGGCATTAAAAAATAAAAAATAAAAAAAAAAACAAAAAATAAAAATCTATAAGTTTTTATTTTTAAGTGTAATTTAAAGAAATTTTTTTTAACATTTTCTTTTTAATAGTAATTGAATAAAATATTATAAAAAAAAAATAATAAAAACAAAATCTACCATAAGTATTATATTTACAACTTTGTACTTAGGTACTTCAAATAAATTTTGAAAATTTTTGTATCAGATTGAGATTAAAAATAAATATATAGCTAAATAATTTTTTTTTTTTTTGTGTACAAATTTATGGGATTTCTTTAATTTACTATAAAAATTCAAAATTATGCTCTATTTCCTTTTTACATTTAATACTGGGTTTTCATTACGTTTTATTTTAACCTTCATTCATTCCTCAGGTCTATTTCGATTCAACTGATGTCAACATTTTTATTTAATTTATTGAATTATAAATATTACTAGGAGATCCCTTATGCAACTGCAGAGAAATTGATTTTAACTGAATAGAGAGATACACTGAGGCTCATGCCTGCCTGTGCTAAATTAGCAATGCTATAAATATGGAAAAAAATTACCGCTTGTTGCTATAAATTTTAATGTGAAATTGCTTATAGAGTTATTAAATAAAGTTATTAATATTTAATATTCAGAAGCAAAGCTAAATTAATCAAAATTAAACAAAAGTAAAAGTGTTATAGGATAATTGTATTAAAAAACAATAATTATAAATTATTATTCATGTAACATAAAATTAAAAAATTAAAATATATTTTTCGTATGTTTATCTTAAAAAATTATCTGAAAAATACTGCAAATCTTATTGACGTATAATTTCAGTTTATTTCCAACCCAAAAATCTTTGATAGCCAATTTCGAATTTCACCAAAGAAATTTTATTATATTTTCACTATTGTCCTTCCTATCAAACCTAAGCGAACCAAATCCAAATGCAGTGAGTAATCAGAAAGAAATTAAGATTGTGGAAAAAAGATGCAGCCCGAACAAAACGTTGCTGTAACTACCTTGGAAAGGTTTTTCAATTCAAAAATTTTTTTTATGAAGTAATCACATCGATTATTAAAATTATAAATCATCATCCTATTAAAAATGAAAAATTCAGAAGAAACTTAATGGCAGACGAATTCAACAAAATTAAATACCACAAATAAAGGGCTCGATAGATTGTATTCACATCACCTGCTATGGCTCCGCTCGAATGTGAATGAGATTATTTAAATAAGAACGGCTAGACTTCTATTGTATTGTAAACCTTAGTTGATTTTTCAATACAAGTAAGGTATTAAAATACAGCAAGTATAATATTTTGAAAAATTACTGTAAATGTGCTGACAGATTTTTAGATATTTCGTGTTATTTTCGGGGTAACGTGCATGATGCACTTGTATTAAAAGCTCTTAATTGTTTCTTCATCAGACTGATATATCTGTTTCCCCGTTTTAATTATAACATCAGAAATGTGAACATTCCATTATCTATCTTTGTTATAAAGCATATCCCTATTCCGTTAATAATAAAGAATTATCCCGGTACAAATTTGGATGAAAAAAAACAAGTCTTTAATATGAAATAAGAGTAAAAGTCCAATTAATAGGCATTAGATCGTTAACTTATATTTGTTTCTATCAGAAAGACTCAATTTTAGACCAAAATACAGCAAAATTGATTAAAATACAAGACTGAGGCAGGTTTCAAAGAAGCTACGAAATCATTTATTCATTCTATCATTATCAACATTTTCAATACCATTTACATTTACATAACAATTAACGTTTGGACCTATTGGATGAATAATGATAAAAATTGTGCAAGATGTATAATCCGAATTTGCAAAAAAAAAACCCCCTTCCCATTTGAAAATCTCGATTTCGACAAGTTTTGGCCAGTTTTTGGACTTAAAAAACCCCTTTCCGATTCTTCAATTCGGTTATAAAATATCCCGATTAACAGTTTCGAAAGCCCGCTTTAAATCTAAAAATATGGCAACTATTACTTTGCTATCATGTACTGAAATTTTCCAATTTGTGATAGCTAGATTTATTAATGCCTCACAGTTATGTTCTCTTCTGAATCCGGATTGATATTCCGATATTAGTCAATTTTTTTCATCAAAAATTCTTCAAGCTGATTATATACAATTTTGTCTAAAATTTTAGCTTCTGTTAATATGGTATTTACTGGTCTTAATTCATTTGCATTTTTTGTGGTTTTAATTTTTCTATTGGAAGCACAATCGATTCTTTCCACACGTCAGAAACATTCCAGATATTAGAGACTGGTTAATTATAGATAATATATTTTCACTAATAAACTCATAGGCCTCCAACAATAAACCTGCATTGACAAAATTTATATCACGCCTGTTATTTAGCAATTTTAATGTTTCTTTTAAATAATCAGTTATTATTGTTTTAAATTTAAACTAGTGGATCCCCTGTGCAATTGCCTTCAAACACACTTTTATGTAAAAAGAAATACTAATTGTTTTGGTATAATTGTAGTTGTTTACTGAATCGCTTGATTATTGAATATATATATACCTTACAATAAAATTAAAGTATAATACCTAATACTTCATGACGAAATTAACACTAATTTCAATATAGCTTAACACAATAAAATCGCATTACTCTCAACGTAGTAGATCGATATATTTTAATTCGTTTATAGCCAAAAACGTGTGTAGTCACAATTCTATTATAGCAATGGCCAACAGTGAATTATTTTATTAAAACGCTGATTTATATATAGTTTTTTTCTATTCTCTATTACAAATATGTATATTTTGTGATTAACAGAATTGCTATTTATGAATGAAATAAAGTTTAAAACTGTTATACGAAAGATATTTTATTGAATTTAATTTTATTTATAAAGGTGGAATTTTTTTTGACAATTCCCTATAGTCACAAAACGGTTATACTCTATTTATTATATTATAGAAATATTATTGAAATTTAGCGAATGACTATGACGTTGTTTTACTGTAGATATCTTTTTTAATAATAGCAGAAGCAAATGAACTAACATTTATTACATTATTTTTATAGAGTAAGATCTGATTTTTGTTTTTATGTTTTGTTTTCAACTTTTATTTGTGTTTTTGTTTTTTACTTTTTTCTATAAGTTTGTGTGTTTATTTAAAATGACAGAATTTTTATGAAGCATTTTTAAAAAATTTCATTAATTGAAATTTCTTTTAGAGTATTGATGGCACTCAACTTGGAAATAACCGTCACTTATTTATTTATTATATAACCGCTTCTATTAATTTGTTTAATGCTTTCGATAAAAGATTTATTAAATTTATTAACTATAGTTAATATGATTCGCTATTTCATTATCAAAATTTATTTCAGATATTTCTGTAAAACCTTTGTTCAAAACAAAATTTTTAATGTTTTTCCACATAGTTTTTCGATCATTAGATTCGTCAATTTTTTTACTTATGTAAGAATTTTTAGCTTTATTAATTTGATTTTTATATATATTTCTAAATTTCCACTCACTTATATTATTGGTCCATTTTGCAAGGTCATATTGATAAATTTTTTTATTTTTTAATACCCTATGTTAATTTTTAAACCATTCTACTTTTTTGTAAATTTTATGTTATATTCTACTATGTAATTTTTTATTAATTCTTTTAAGTTAAAACTAAAACCATTTGTCTTACTATTAACATCGGTATAGTGTAATATCATTCCTTGTTATATTATATAAAAATTTTTACCATTTTGATTGTTTAAATCGTTAATGTTATGCAGATAAAGTTATAAACGCCAAGAAATTAAATTTATAAGAAATATTGACAAATTTAATATTTCATTAATTTGTTTTACGAATTCAAATATCTATTACGATTATTTTATTTAATTTTCAACTTGTAGTTATTAGTACAATAGATTTGTAACTATATTACCTCCTCAATTTTACCATAAATAATAATTCTACTAAAAAAGCTTCAACTTTTCAAAATTGCATGGCTTAAATGCCCTATACTTAATACCTACATAAATAAATATGAAGAACATTAATTTGTGAATCTCTTACCAAGTCAAAATCTTTATTATTTATATCTGATTCAGCATCATTACTGCTAAATTACAACTCAATATAGATTTGGCCTTCGTCACAATGCTCATCGAACTTTGCCAAATTTTCACCTTCCGATTTCATATTCCCAAGTTGTCTGTATCTTGATTTACTTTAACGACTATATATTAATTATTAACCTTGCTCTATCACAATAAATATTTTGTGCTGAACTCTAGTTTTGTTCATTCTTTCTATATATAGCCTTCCCACCGTAGACGTTATCTTAACAAAACAAACTATGTCTTTATCTTGTTTTTCTTCCCACGTTGTTGTTTTGCTTCACAATTGTCATTATTTCCTCTCACTAAAAATTATTTTTAACAATTATGTGTTAACATTTAATTTTTTAACACTTAATTTCTAACTTTAATTTCATCAATATTGATAAATTTAATTTAATGGGATCCTTAAATTTAGACAGAAAACAAAAGAAAAGTTTATATTAACAAAAATCGGACACATCTAGTTTTATATAATATAAAGCCTAAAGGAATTAAAATAGAATATGGAATAAATATTCAATTATTATGTGATCACTTTGACAGGATATGAAGCACCTACCTACCTACCTCCGTTATATTATTTTTCCCTTAAAATATTTTCATTCGAATAACAATATAATATATTTAAAATAAAAAATGAAAATTTTTCTTTTCAATTTTTCAAGCATTCAAGGACTTCAAAAATAAAGTATGGTAATATTTTTTCATTTTATTAATATTTCAAAAAAAAAAAAAAAACAAATTGTACAAAAAAAAAGTAAAAAACAAAAAAAAAAATTCTATAACTAACCTTGAACGGTATAGAAAATTTTGAAAAACAAAAATTGATACCGTTACCTCATATTAAGTATTTTTCAGTATTTTTGTTTTTTTTTTTTTGTATATATTTTTTTCGTTTTTTTTTCTGATTTTTATTTTAACAAAAGAGGCACGTGGCATTTTCTCTAACTTCGTACACTGCAATTGTTTTTAATTTGTAATATATGTGTCAACATTTACACGAACACATTAAAAAAGTATAATTAATGCTTCAATTATTGTCTTTATTGGATACAACATTATTGTGCTGCTCATAATTTGTTGGTGTAATTTTAAATTGTTTATTATTGGAGTCCAACTTTGTTGTAATGGTTAAATTTAAAAAACAAACAAATGATTAGGTTTATGGAGAATGTTGATCTTAACAAGGGCATTAGCTGTCATTTTAAACGTATGTAGATTGGTACTATACTCAAAGTTTTTTTTTTTATGATCTTGACAGTAACTTAGGTAGAATCACGTTTTCGTGCTTAATTAAGTACGGTACTGCAATTTTACACTACAATATCTCCAATAATTTGAGTATTTTATTTTAACAAATTACTGGCCTATCTACTCATTAAATGTGGAAAACTACTACTATTGTCAGGAACTAAGCCTTCTTAAATAGAATAGTTTCATTTTATTTAATTTGTTGCCAGATTAACTCTCAATTATTTTTTGTCATTTATTATATCCCAATGACAAAGGGTACTAGACCAGCTCGAAAAACCAATGAAGCATTTTTTTTTTTTTGCTTCATCGGGAATCGAACCTGGGACCTTTGGGTTGAAAGGCAGGCGCTCTACCTACTGCGTCACCCAGCGTATTAAAGTAGAATTTATATTGGATAGATCTTTATTTCAAAACTTAACTGAAGCTGAAATAATATTTATTTTCGATAAAATAAAAATTTCTAGTCGTTTGACATTGTACCAACCGAATTGAGCAACTCCGGTAAAATATTTCTAATATAATTTTATTATTGAATATGGAAAATTGAAGCCTTGAAATTTGAATTAATGCATTGCAAAATAAATTCTAATTTAATCTTTTTGTTCTATTTTGACTATCAGTGACTACTGTGTACTATTTTCACTATCAGTATTTACTATTATAACATTAAAAAATAAATTGTGGCGCTGAAACAAAAAAGTTTTTATTAGTCCATGTTAGTTTTGTTTGCGGATGATGCTCTGTTAAATGTATCTGGTAATAACATAAATGAATGTAGCAATGTAATAAATGATGAACTGGATAAACTTTGTTGTTGGTTAAAGCAAAACAAACTTAAATTAAATACCAAAAAAACTAAATTTACGAAAATTAATTGCAATAAAAGTGTTAAAATCAAAATGGATAATAGAATGATTGAAGAAGTGAATTTTAAGAGCCACATATACTATTTAGAAAAAAAAAATGCCAAGAAGATATACTTCTTTTCTAAAATCAGGTGTAGAATGTCGTATATGAATGCTATAAAAAATTTTAATGTCATGATGACGTCAAATTTTGAATATTGTTCAACTATTATATTTATGTCATCGCATGAAGATATAAGCAGATTGCAGAAACTAAAGAATCGTGCAATGAGAATAATTTTAAAGCTAAACAGATATACTGCAATAAGTTTTATGCATGAAACCCTGGTTTGGATGTCGGTGTACCAAAAAATTTGTATGAATGTACTAATTATTGTTTTCAAAATGAAGAATAACTTATATCCTGAATACCTGTGCAATAGATTCGTGTATACTGGAGACATTCATCATTATAATTTAAGAAATATATTTAATTTTAGACTTAATTACTTTAGAAATGAAAAAACCAAGAATATATGTTACTATATAAAGGATTAAATTTGTATAATCATTTACCGAATGAAATAAAATTTGAAAACAATTTGAATATCTTTAAAAAAGCTGTTATTAATTATGTTAAAATAATTTAAAAAAAAAAAAAAAACAATATAAAATTTTATAAATTAGTTGCTAAGAATAGTAAAATTATATTAAATAAAGAATCAATAATAATAATAATAATAACTTTAAATTACCGTTATATTTGATTTTTATACTTGTAGCATGTTGCAAGATAATTTTATTTACAATCATATCTAATGGAGTTGTCATCATCATCACCTGTGTTGGTCAACAGCTTAGAGTTAATCTTAATCTCGTTAATAACTTTTCTCCATTTCGCTGTATGTTGTGGAACTGATTTAACGGCGTTTTATGCTGCAATAAATTATAATACGAACTACGTTTGTTTTGTCTAGAAAATTGTATTTTTAATCCTGAATCTGACCGTAAAGTTTAATAAGTATGTGATTAAAATTTTCTACCTTTCATATTGTACGTATTGTTTTTTTTTTGTTCTTATCCGTACTCCTTTATCCGTTATAGGACTTTTTCTCTTATCCACAAATGTTCAGAAAGTAGACAATTATTTAACTTATTCTATTAAATTTCATCATCATCATCATCATCATCATCATTGTCCTGTAACCCCATCTGTGGGACATTGCAGGGAAATTGTATTTTATTATTGTGTTATTCGCTACACCCAGGGTATTGTATTTCCAGGGTATTGTATTTCCATGTGGCAACACTTAGTATAGCAGAACAACCGAATCTTATCTCTTACGAGATTTTAGCCCACGCGTTGTGATATCGTTGGATTAAAGTTGTGTACTCGAAGTTAATAGGTTGTATATACAGTTTAGTATTACAATTTATAAATTTTTTATGAGCCGTGGGTAGCCGTGGGTGACTTTTTAATTTGTATATATATGAAATAGTTTTTATATAATATGCGACAATGATTGGGTGATAAAACAAGCGAGTAAATGTGATCGTGTAAATATAATAAATGAAAATAATTTTTTTTTTTGTTTTTAGACAAAAGAAATATAATTTTTCTTATTTATTTTCTATTTAGTTCGATTTTTTGGCTGGAAAAATTATTTTTGGTGTTAATTTTAAATTTTTCCAACAATATGAACACATCTGAAAACATTTCTCTTTCTTCACTTTAATTTCATTGTTTTCAAGCTTATTTTGTACCTCTTTATGTTTATTGGGTTTTGTTTTTAAATAAATTCAATGAAAAAATTTTCTTCTTAGAAATTAATTGTTTTTTTTTTTCAATTTTAATACCTACATAGATACTTATACAAATTTATATAACTAATTTTAATAATCTGAACTTGTTTCAAGTTTGAAAAAGAGTAAAAACTGTGTAGGTTGTAATCATTTTAGGTTTTTGTGGAGTTGTAGTAGATTGAACAACAATATTGATATGTGTTACCTAATATATTTTCAATTAAAGTACAATATAATGAAAATCTTTCAGTATTGCAGACTTATCATAAAAATGGCAATTCTAAGGTTGCTTTATATAAATACATTAGAGTATATAATTCTAATTCAGACAATATATTTTATTTCTAATATTACAAAAATTTCCTTCAAACCATAATTTATTTAACATTTTTGTTTTTATAATATATATCCGAAACATTAGATTTCTATAGAGGTCAGTACAGTACAGGTTAATGCAAGAAAGGGAAATTAGGAAAGAAAAAAGTACAAAAAGTTAACATTATAAAAAATTATATCTTCAGAATTGATTGAAAGAAGTTAACCAATGAATTTCTAGGGAAATTATGTTCAACTCTTCTTCAAATAAAAGCAATTCATATAAGAGTTAAAATTCAGAATGAAACTACCATAGTAAAATACTCATTAAAATTAAAGTCTGTGTACTGGTATATCATGTAGAAATCAGAACCTATTTTGTACACTAAGAGAAATAATATGTTTATCCAATGGTTGCGAGAAAGTTATTATATTAAATATAGTTGAAACAAACATTTGATATGTTAATGAGGAATATAACCATGGTTGATAGAAACATATTATATTTATGTTAAAAATATTATAGTTAATCGAAATTTATAACTACGTTGTAATAAATTATGGTTGCTACAACTATATTTAAAAAAAATTTAAACTAACTATAAATTATATTGCTTACAAAAATATTACGGTTGTGGATATCATAATATGGTTAAGAAGCTCATAATCCAGTAGTTGTAACAAACATATTTTGGTTAAAGAAATAATATTATAGTTGTTTTACAAATATTTGTACTAATACTAATCATAATTATGATCGAAGCAATCATATTATAGCTGCTTTGTGATGGAAGTAATCATCTCATATGGCTGAAGTAATCATATTATGGTTGATGTAATCATATTATGGTTCATGTAATCATATTATGATTAAAGTAACTATAATATTATGGTTGAAGTAATAATATTACGGTTGAAATAATTATATTATAGTTGGCTATTATAGTTGGCTATTATAGTTAAACTAACTATAAATTATATTGCTTACAAAAATATTACGGTTGTGGATATCATAATATGGTTAAGAAGCTCATAATCCAGTAGTTGTAACAAACATATTTTGGTTAAAGAAATAATATTATAGTTGTTTTACAAATATTTGTACTAATACTAATCATATTATGATCGAAGCAATCATATTGTAGTTGCTTTATGATTGAAGTATTCATCTCATATGGCTGAAGTAATCATATTATGGTTGATGTAATCATATTATGGTTCAAGTAATCATATTATTATAGTTGACGTTAAAATAAAATGCTTTAAAAATAAAAACTTACTGTAATACTCAGTTTTCTGTTGTTCTTTGCCAAGTTAAAACGTGTTTTAAAATATAGGCGTACCTAATGTAAAAACTTTTGGCTGATGGATATAAATTAGTAAGTGTTTGCATACATTTCATCACAACATTTTATAAACTTACCACTAATTTTTTATCTAGATGTTTATTTATTTATTTATTTATGCTTAGTACATACATATTACAATATACATACAGTATCGCTCACAACTTAAGCACCTCTATGCAAAAAAAATCAAATAATAATTTCAAATTAAAAATTTTCTATGTTATATTGGTCAAATGGTAAAAAAATATATTTTATTGTTTAGTTTTATTATCATTAATTTATTTTAAGTTAACATTTATATCAACACAATTCGTAAAATTAAAAAAAACAATAGAAACAAAAACAAAAAACTAAAGCACCCCTCTGTAAAAATATCATTAAAATATTTAAAATACCGCTATTTTTATAGATTTAATTGACTGATAATATTTTTAGAAATGCATTTACGTCTTAAAACTATATTCCCAATTTAGTACTTATTTAAAATTTAATAATGCAGTAACAATTAGTAAAATTAAAGAATTAAAAATTTATTAAAAATAAGAATTAATAATTCACTTAAAAATATCATAACATGGCCCGGAATAAGTATAGTGTTGAATTAAAATGGAAAATAATTTATGATTATCTCGCCATGAACTCAGTAAAAAATATTCTATAAATAGGTCAGCCATATCAAGATTAATTAAAAAATATAAGGAAACCAAAAATGTTGATAGAAAGCATTCTGGTGATTGCACAAAGAAAAACAACTACGATAGAAGATAAAATGATTAAGAGAACGATTTTAAAACATCCTTCAATGTCTTCGCGAGATATACGAAAGCATTTGAATTTGGAAATCAGCGACAGCACAATTAAAAGAAGGGCTATTGAATTTAACTTACGAAGTTATCGTGCAGCGAAAAAACCTTTTATTTCTGAAAAAAATCGAAAAGCTAGACTAAAATTTGCTAGAGAGCATCTGAATTGGACAATTTCGAAATGGAACACTGTACTCTTTTCAGATGAATCTAAATATAAGATGAAATCAGATGGTATAAGGTACGTACGACGACGAATAGGGCAAAGATTAAACCCTAAATACTGCATTCCTAGAGTAAAATTTAATTACATTCCTACAGTAAAGAAACATTATGGTCTGGGGCAGTTTTTTCTGGGTTACGTATTGGACCAATTCATCACATAAAACAAATAATGGATCGTTTTGTGTATGTTGATATTTTAAATAATGTAATGCTCCCACATGCTGAAGAAGAAATGTCACTGAAATGGCGATACCAGCAGGATAATGACCCTAAACACACAAGTTGCTTGGCGAGAAACTGGTTCAATGAACATAAAATTGAGGTTTTAGAGTGG
Organism: Argyra leucocephala; assembly: GCA_963942445.1. Lineage (NCBI taxonomy): Eukaryota > Metazoa > Arthropoda > Insecta > Diptera > Dolichopodidae > Argyra > Argyra leucocephala. Next base: position 39,019,199 of record OZ012678.1, on the reverse strand, counting down.
CCTGAACAATCACCTGATTTAAATCAGATAGAAAATTTATGGGAAATAGTAGATCAGAGCTTAAATCGAAGATACTGTGCCAATAACACTATGTTATTTAATGAAATAAAAGACAATAGCAAAACATACCACAAACTGTCATTAATAATTTGATTTCTTCAATGCCAAGACGAATGGCTGTTGTAATTAAAAACAAGGGCTACTGGACGAAATATTAATCGTATTTTTAAACTCAAATCTATAAAAATAGCGGTATTTTAAATACTTTTATGATATTTTTACAGAGGGGTGCTTTAGTTTTGAACTTGATATTGTTGTACTTGTACTATTTTTTGTTTCTATTTTTTTTTTAATTTTACGAATTGTGTTGATATAAATGTTAACTTAAAATAAATTAGTGATAATAAAACTAAACAATAAAATATATTTTTTTACCATTTGACCAATATAACATAGAAAATTTTTAATTTGAAATTATTATTTGATTTTTTTTGTATGGGGGTGCTAAAGTTTTGAGCGATACTGTAAGTGTACAAAATTAAATAAACAAAATATAATTTTAAGCTTAATATTATTCTAGATCTTAATATTAAACTATTGATATTTATACATTTTTGTAATTTATTACCAAAGAATGTTAGAAAATTATAAATTTATACTAACTCTAAGATATATGTAAGTGCAGTTTTTTTTTTAGTTGGGCTGCGTTTAATGTAAAATCGATGTGATGTTTTTGTTTATTTATTAACATAAACATTCTATTAACAGGCTCTCATATTTACCATAATTGGTACGATGAAATATTGGACGAAAAATATTTTCCGATCTAAAGCGATTTCTGTTGTTAATATATAAGTGGATCATATCTCTAACATAAGGAGAATCAATTTCATTATTTAAAAGTTTAATAATTAATATGATATCAGCAACCTTCCTTCTGGATTCCTTCCTTCTGGATTCTAATGATTTAAGATCCAATAACTTTAACCGGTTTCTATAAGGTGGCAAAATAACTGGATTTGACTAGTGTAAATTACACAATGCGAATCTCAAAAAATTTGTTTGTATAGCTTCACATCTTTGGATATGATTGAGGTAATGAGGCGACCACACTTGACTGGCAATGTTCAAGATTTGGTCGAACAAGAGATGTAAAAAGTGATTTAAGGACGTATGGATCGTTGAATTCTTTAGAAAATCTTTTGACGAAGACTAGCATATAGTTAGATTTATTTATTATGACGTTTAAATGTTGTTTGAAACATAATTTATTGTCAAAGAGTACACCAAGGTCTTTAAAGTGTGAGACTCGTTCAATAGATTTATTTTCAAAAGTATAATCAACCATTAATGATTCAGAAGAGCGAGAGAAAGTCATTAAAGCACATTTATTAATATTTAAGGTCAGATTGTTAATTTTACACCAGTTTAAAAAAGAGTTTAAGTCTTGTTGAAGAAGGGATGTGTCCCTTGCTGATGTTATTTTTTTGTAAATTTTCATATCATCTGCATAAATAGTAATTTTGCTATACTTAATGACGGAAGTTACATCATTAATGGAAATAATAAAGGCGGACCTAAATGGCTGCCTTGTGGAACGCCAGAGTTAGCTTCAAAAGGTTCAGAAATAGCGGATCTAAATAATACGTTGTAGCTCCTATTAATTAATTAGGACTTAATTCAATTGGTAAAAGAAAGCGGGAAATCCCATTTTTTTAACTTTTAGTATAATAATGGAATGAGGAAGAAGATCAAAGGCCTTACTTAAATCGGTGTATATGACATCTGTCTGAAACCTAGCTTCCATATAGTTTTTGAATTTAGAACAACATTCTATTAAATTGGTTACTGTGGATCTTTTTTTCATAAAACCATGCTGGTTAGGGGACAGTAAGTTTGAACAATGGAATGTAAGTTTGAATTCAAATAGTTTCGGAATACTTGAAAGTTTTGCAATTGGGCGATAGTTTTTTATATCATTCTTAGAATCTTTTTTATGAACTGGTCTAATAAACGATTTTTTCCAAAAATAAGGAAACATTTCTTGAGAATGTGAGAGTTTAAATAAAATTGAGAAAGGAGTGCAGAGAGATTCAGAACACTTTTTTAAAATAATTTCTGGTACATTATCTGGTCCAGGAAATGAATCATTTATAAGTTTTTCCAAATATTTTTTCAGTTTACTCAGTCCAAAATCTATCGTCGTGAGCGGGATTCTAGGAAAATTTTCAATTTTGATTATCAAAAATTCAAAATTGTTCATATTTAATACATAAGAGTTATTTATGTAGGAGCTTTTGAAAAAAAATCTTTAAAAAGGTTGATAGACAATGAAGTGTACTTTATGAAAAACTGGATAAAATGTTGTGAGAGGAAATATTTCAATATAAGTTGAAATAATTTATTAAAATAATAACAAAACAGAATAAATACATAATCTAAATTAATACGAACTATTGAAAAATTAATAAAAGGAAACTATACAGGTTAGTTAAATTATTTAATAATCTGATCAATCAAACAGTTTCTTATTTTTATGGCTATATATTACTAAAGTTGAGGCTTTCTTTAGAATCTCTTGTCAAATGCTATAATATAAGTACTTTTTAATTTGCAGGTAATATTAACTATTACAATATATGTACTTGTTTTTATGTTTAATTTTTACAGTCATCAACAGCTGAAGGTGATAAATTTAAAAGTTATGTAACTGATGTAAACAGCACCAATTTAACAAAATTTGATATTTATTGGATATCTATAATTATAATTGACAAGCATTTAAGGTCCTGCGCAGTAGACACCTTATTATTTTATTTCGATTCTCCTACTCCTTAATGAACTTCAAATATATATAATATATAAGATTGTATATAAAACAAAAATGCGCACACAGTTGAAAATTTTTTACTCATACGATTTTATTATTCAGCAAATACATTATGCATAAGTGAGATCTTATGAAAATAATAAACAAAAGCAAACAAATCAGTTATTAAAATTTACATATGGACTTGCAAATGAATCTATGTACATATTCCAAAAAAAAAAACAAAAAAAACAAATTTATCTAAAATAAAAAATATAAAAACAACAAAAAAACAAATCACTTGAATTCTTCATTTTTATCTTTTTATTTTGGTTATTTGTAGTAATAATATAGTTTTTATTAAAATTATGTATTATGTAGGTATATATATACGTACCTCTTTAATAACAAAACTTTTTATTTTTAGTAATTTTATCACTAAATGCCACTTACTATAGGGAATATATCGGAAACGAAGCAGTATATGAGGGACGTGTATTTGTGTGTCCTAAATAAAACTTACTAACCACAAAACTTTTTATTAAACACGAGTGGTTTCTGCTATATCGTGCGAAGTCTATGTCAGTACGTAAATTACTGTTTTTTTAAAATATTTAAATTTGACTTCAACTTGAAATATAATTACTCAACAGGGACCCCTAGTTTATTTATTATAATTGACAGAACAATATAATACTCTAGAAAATATCTATACTGTGCTTTTATTTCAAATATATTTACTTCAATCATATTTATTTTTGTTTCAATCAAAACTAATATTGCTGCAACCATAGTTCAAGTTTGTGACAATAATATTATTATTGAACCTACTATAAATTATGTTTGGTGTTAACATAAATATTTTTCATTCAACCATATTATATTTATTTTTAACATAATATATTATTGAATCATATTTAAAACAACAATATTATAGTTGAGAACAAAATATCGTGTTGTAGAAAGTAACTACAATATGTTTATTCCAAACATAATTATTTTTGTTTCAATTATAAATAATATTGCTGCAAACATAATTATGTTTGTGACGATAATAATATTGTTGTGTGAACTATAAATTATTTTTGTTGTAACCATATTATATTTTATTTAACCATATAAGACACTTTTTAGCTTTATATAAAACTAGTTACATGAAGTAATATGGTTAATGTAACTATATTTTCCAACCATATTATTGCTCTTTAATTTAATAGTTGAGTCAAACATATTTTTTTGCTCAGTGTATAAAATGTAGGTGCTATACTTTGACAAACTTTATTTTTATTAATCTATTTCAAAGTGGTATACAAAATCTATCCGAAAGAGAGGCTAGATCTATCTATAAGAGAACATATAGATTTGATTCACGAAAAATGTGCTTATAAAAATCAAAAAGATCCAGCAATAAATATTCGGTATATAAAGTAAGACAATAATTATTTTAAGAATTATTAATTCAGGGTGATGATAGCTTCTATCATGAAAAAATCATGTTACATTCTTGGAAGGATCTTCAAGGCTGTTCAAGCTTTATCTTTATATTTTCTCGGAATGGCACCATTGGCCGCTATCCAACATAGACCATTATTGAACCGATCTAATTTTTTCTGCGACTGAATTTAATGAACTGCAGATCATGGTGAACGGGTTTTTTAATTTACAGTTATTTTTTGTAGTAATATAATCTGACTACCTGGTACATAATTTTCATCAAACATCTATTACGAGGCGAAATTTTGCAAATAATTACTAATACAATTTTTAATCAATTTTTCTTTTATCCCTCCTTCAACTTAAATACACTACAAAGTTTTTCAAAACATAAGGATAGACTTAACATTTAGATAAATTTCGATTTCAGTTTTTTTTATTATTCAATTTGCTTCCTAACCTAACTTCTTAATCAAGTTTATCTAAGTGTAATCTCTATCAAAAAAAATTCGTTGTTTTCGTAAGATATTTATATCTAACTTTAGTTCGGTGTGTATAGGTGTATCACTGTAGAATTCAAATGTTATATAACCTATATAACATAAATGTTAAAACAATAAAATAAATTGCTTTTTAAAAATCATTCCAACTTACTGTAAATATCAAATTGCATTTAACACATTAATCATAAATTCTATTAATTGTTAAACCGTGATGAAATCGATTAAAGACACAACACTTTTAAAGTCAATTTATTTCATCATAATTTATGTTAAATTTTAGAAAGATCGAGAGTAATAATAAAGTAAATTAAACATTGTCATCATCATTGTCCTATATCTTTATCCGTGCGGCGGAAAGAAAACAATTATTGGGGCGTCTAATAGAGTCGTGATGCGTTTTATGGCCGTTGTATACAACCTAACCCACCTTACTTTCCTAATCCACCTTCACGTGATGACGCTTGTTAACCCGAGCAACCCTTACGAATAGTCAGACTACAAACGGGGGGTAGAGAACAGAAGAGTGGGAAAATATAAAGTGCATTGGATAACTTCGCAGCCAACAATCAAATGCAGAAGGTCCATGTGCGGAATTGAACCATTTTCACATTTTTAATATAAGGGTGTTTTCCGTAACCATAAATGCAAACTCTACATCTCTCTATTGGAAGGTGAACTGATGACTGCACTCACAATGAGCTGCCTGTCACGCTGCTTATCACCCATATCTCGGAAAATGCCAAAAGATCACACGAATTGCTAATATTTCGTGAAACATGAAAACAAATTGTAAGCTTCCAAAAGGTAATCGCGATTTAATCCCAGTGACTTATCCTTCACACTGAATCATCGGATTTGGGGGTGCCGCAAATTTCATGTGATTGTGTTGAGTGGAACACCAAGATAACAAAAAAGTGAATTAGGATGTTTTTTGTTTTAAATTCGGAATAAAAAGTTTAATAAAAGAAAAAAAAAGATTTATTTTTTCCCCATTTCTTATCCTGGATTATGGATCTAGTTATTTAAAATTATGATTGAATATGATAAGAATGTACGCACATTGTAATGCACTGAACAGTATAAGGTAAATTAAGTGCAGTTCACTTCTTTTCTTTTTATTTTTTTCACATATGAAATTTGAAGAGTTGAAGTTTTCCCAGACACATTTTATTGGAAACCCTAACAAAAATTGTCCTCAATATAATATTATATTTTTAAAAGACAGTAGTGTTGATAATTACACAAAATATATTATTGTAGTTATTTATAAGTACTCTTTTTATTTTATCTAAATTTAATTATACAAATTTTTTGTTTGATCTTTATTCAGCTGGCATTTCGAACCCCTTACCTCAGCTGGCAAGGTACACCTGTACCATCAAACAATTTGTATGGATTTTACTATGATTTTTAATATTTTTGTTATATCGTTGTGATAATTTTTGTATTTGTTCTAGTTTTTACTCTTAAATTTAGTTTTATTACTTGTGGGAATCTATTCTCTAAAATATTTTTTTGGTGGTAACACTTTTTTAGGAAAAAGAAGGTATATTAAGCATTTCTGTTTGTTGCGAAGTATTAAGTATAAAGTTCGGACTTGAAACAGCAAAAGTGCGTCTAATTCAAAAAATATTATATAAAAAAAACAAGAACTGTTCTGGAAAGGTATTTGATCAAACTATAAAGTTTTGTAACTAGAGGGACAACTTTAAAATTTTATTTGCCGGTCAGATATAGCAAGGAAAGTCAATTATATGGTTTGTCGTAAAAACACAAAACACGCAAAAAATGTGTCTTTTTAATCAAAAAACCTATTTTTTATATATTTTATTGTAAATATTATTTAATTTCTTCAAATTTAAGCAAAAGTGTTCAAAATACATTGAATTACAAAAAAAGTGCCGGTTTTTTCATTAACTTTTTCTAAAAAAAAATACAAAAAATAAAAGAAAAAACAAAAAAAAAATATTAAAAAAAAACTAGTTTACAGTAAAACCGGTACAAAATATACATTTTTATAATATTTTAATATGCAGCATTAGGTACCGAACTATTTTTATTTTATGTTTGGATAATAAGACTTCTTTTGGGTACCGAAGTACCGTTAGAACTTTTATTTTTTTCATGTGCCTAAAGATGATGATGTACCTTTCAGGTCCAGAAAAATTTTACTTCATTTCTTTAATAAAATTATCATTAGGTGCAGAACTATTTTTATTTCATATTTTGATGATGAACTGTTCTTTGGTACCCAAGCGACGTTATTTATTATGTAAACTGTATGTAAATGAAAAATGTAAAATAATGTGTATATAAAAAAAAGATTTGTTATAATAAATTATTTCTGTGATATAAAAAATAATATTTTCTTATTTTAAGACAAAAAGTCATATAAAACGCTTTATAGGGACAGGTGTACCTTTCCAGCTGACCACGTAGACAAAAAAAATGGCTGGTTTACGCACCCCTCAATTAATTTTTTTTACTTCAAAAAAATTTTTAAAATATAAATTTTGATAAAAAATCAATTCTTACAAAGATTCAAGTTTCTAAGTCAATTTGCATCGAAAATATTCAAAAAGTAAAATGCAAAAGGTACAGGTGCACCTTTCCAGCTGAATAAAGCTTAATATTGCGGCATTAATTTTTAAGGTTTTTAACTAATTTCATTTCTGCAATCAAAATAAAATATTTTTTATATTAAATTCATAAATTAAAAACTAAATTTAATAAATTCATAAAAAACATATTATTTTTTTTGTAAGTTTCAAGATTTTACCTCTAAATTTATGAACTTTTAAAATACACTTATTAAACTAAATATAAAAAAAAATTAAATCCTACTTTATAATAAAGGCATATAATTTGTTCATATTATTATTATTATATAGCATTTTAATTAAAAATTAACTTACGTACTACTACATATATAGGTATAGTTTTAGAAACATCACAATAATATTCTTTCAAAAACACAAGTTTACAAAAAAAATATGAAAAAAGAAAAAACTTTTTTATACATTATTTTTAACCAATAACTCCCAACTTCTCTACTCTAAAAAAATATCTTTCTACATATTGTACCTACTTTTGTTCATTTTATTTTTTCTTATTATCTTTATTTCATAACATTGAATCTAAATTATTCATATGAGTTATTTTTTTTTTTTATTTTTTCTTGTTTTTTTTTTTTTTTTGTAAGTATTTTTTTAATTTGTACGCAGAAAGAGATTTTTTTTCTTAAAAAAAAAACATAAGAAAACTTTTCTTATTTTCTTTGTATTTTTTTTTTTTTTAACTAAAGCATCTAAGTACCTACACATATTCATTCGGTTATGATGAGGAAACAGAATAAGTATAAGTAGAAAATAAGAAAAGCAAAAAAAAAAAATTAAAACAATAAATTTTTGAAAACTTAAAACGCAAATAGAATTCACACACTAAATGACGCTTAAAATCGAACAGGAATAAAATCAAATTGAAACGATGATAGAAAATGTGATCCTTAATGAAACTGCAAGGGTAAAATACCGTGTAGACGAAACAGATTGATTCTGTAGTGGTTTAATGCTGTATGTGCAACAGCTTAGATAACGTAATAAAAATGGAGAGTTGCAGCCGGCTGTGCAGAAGGATGTTAAATGATATAATAAGTTTGTTCAGTAGATCAAGAACAGAATCGGACAGAACAGTTTTAGAACAAAAAAATCCACTGAAGACTTTTCTTGATCTTTTTTTAACTGTCTTGTTTTTAATTTTTGTTTACACTCAAATTTCTTTGTTTACCTGTCAAAATTTAAAAAAAAAAACAACAACTAAAAAAGTTATCCAAAACTGTTCAGAAGAAAAACATCAATTTAGAAAACTGTTTTCCACAATCTAATGAACACCAATCAGAACAATTTTGGACAAAAAAGTTGAAGCGGAAACTACTGAACACAAAAAAAATGTTCTTTTTTACTCTAGATCGTTCTAGAATGTTCTAAAACAGTTTACTGAACAAACCTAATATATTAGGAGTCTTGTTATCTCACTACTAATTAGCAGGCATACAAATATTGAGTTTTTGATTGATTTTATGTCCTTTCATTGCGTCTGAAATATTTAAAATCAGCTGTAAATATTAATTGAAAGAAAAAACGACCTACAAAGTTGGCCTTCAGATTTATCTGTATAGGATCAACTGTTAAAATAAATAAATAAATTAATTAATGTAGAGGCATAAATTTAAAATCTTTTAAGGAGTGATTCTTTAGAGTTATTTGGGAAATTTTTTTTTAAAGAAAATCAGGTTGTAAAAGTAGTGTATCTTTAACAATGTACTACAGTTCCCAAGATATGCAGGCTAGAGCAATGCGTTCATTTTTCTTAAAAAAAAAAGTCAGAAAAAGTGGTTCTCTATTTTACAACTATATAAAATTTTATAGCATAGTAGGTAGATATCCTAGCAGCTTTTAATGCCCGGTATACTTTTATCGATGTAGGATCCTAGGGTAAAAACAGTGATGGGGGGGGAGGGTAGCTTTAAGAAAATAAGTAATTTTACAAATTAAAATTGTAAGTGACACTCTTTGCTTTTAAGAGTCTTCACAAATATGACTTTTAGCAAAAAAATTAACTATACCCACGCCAAGTAGATAACCAAATGGTAACATCGTAGTACCTTACTATTTCATAGCTGATGCTGCTTTTCCGATATCGCAAAACATTATGAAGCCGTATAAAGGAAATAATTTACCATCACAGCAAGAATTTTACAACATACGAATATATCGAGCACGAGAAACAATTAAAAATTCATTCGCGATTTTAGCTGCTCGATGACGGATTTTACTGAGAACAATTCAAATGGAGCCAGAAAATGCAGAGAAAATAGTATTAGCTTGCGTATTTTTGCAATCAATTTCATTATGTTGGACAAAATATGCAGAATTCTATATTGTCCTTCTGAATTTGTGGATAGAACTGATTCTACGGGAATCGAATATCCAGGTCAATGGAGATCTGATGAGAGGCCATTTATTCATACACAACCTTCCCCACATGTACATAAATTTGATGGGATTAATGCAACGCAGCTTAGAAATAATTTGTGCGAATTGTTTAATGAATAAATAAAAAAATATATTTTTTTAATGTTTTTGGTTTTATTTAACCTTCGCTTGGGCGGCAAATTAAGATAAGATATTTTTTTGGAAATACCGGTATTTTAGAAAAAGAAAGTGCTACTGGGGACTTCCGTTTGTTACAAGATACTTACAATAAAGTTAGTAGTTGCAACAACAACAGTGTATCTATTTTAGTGAAATAAAAAAAATTAAATAAAATATATATATTTGGGAAATATTATTTAATGAATTTTCAATATTTGCAATAATATGGAAGAGTTTAAAATTTTATGTGCCGTTCAGGTAGGCAGGTAAGTAAATTTTGTAATTTTTAGTAAAAGTGCAAAAAACACATAAATTTTCTATATTTTGATGTAAATATTAATTAATTTCTTTGAAATCAAGCAGAACTATTCACATGACATTAAGACCGTTACAGGTATATGACACTTTTTTTTATTGAGTTTTACTACAGAAACACAAAAAATCAAAAAAAAAAAAAAATGCCCACAAAATATACAAAAAACTTATTTTTACAGGTTATAGTTTGAGAAAGAACAAGCATATTTCTCTAGATTGGTGGAACATGTGCTAGATGATGAACATGCTGATGTAGGACCACCGCAAGAAAAGGTATTTGAACCAGTTGCCGGTTCCTGAAGAGTCGAAAGTGATGATAATGAAACAAAGATGAAAATGAAGATTTTCGTATTTCGCAAATTGAAAATGAAGAATCAATTGCTTAAAAAATGCATTTTAGACGTAAGTGATGGTCATGTTTCTGAGGATAAGTCACTAGATTATGAATGAAAAATACAAGAAGAAAATAATCCCATTGTTGATTCAAATATTTTATTAAAAAAGAGGGCACAAAGTGGAATAAAATTCCATCAACATATCAAAGGGCTAGGCAACAAAATATTTTCCGACAAAAATCGATAAGTCCGCTATCCATTCACAAAAAGTTTACCTGATTGAGAAACATTCGCCGCAATTTTCAATACATCAATGGTTGACAGAAATTTTTAATTTAACTTCGTAACAGAATTTTTCTTTTTTATAAAATACCAAAAATAAAATTCAAAACAAAATTTTTTTTTAAAAAACCTTTAGAGCTTTGCTTTGTTTACTTTATGTTTTAAAATATAATAATTTTAATATATTTCTATTTCAATTTAAAATATTTCAGAACCTTTTATCTTATTTTTTAACTTTTATCGAAATAATTACAAAAATTTTTAACAATACCATACATTTTGTTTGAATAAAAAAAATTTTAACATTTATGTTAATCTTGCCGAACAATGAAGAAAAAAAATTAAATTACCGAAAAATTGGGCATAGACACGTTTTTCTGAACTTTTTTTTATATATTCAATTTCTACTCAAAAAATTAGGCACTGGTCTCTGATTTCATAAAGATCGGCCAAATAATGAAGTTTTTATGCAAAAGTAAAAAAGTAAATATACGTTAATGCTGCCCAAGCGAAGGCTAAAATATTTTACATTCATTTCAGTTATATGTATTTACACACTGACATTAATTTTAAAAATGGTTACATAATATCACATTTATTTCAATTGTGAAAACGGCTGGAATCAATAAATAAAATCATTTAAAAAAAAAATTCCTTAAGCTAGTTATAGTTTTGTTAAGTCTATTATAGTTGAATATATGATTCGTTAAGTTTTGACAGAACTTAAGCAAACTTAAACCAAATTTGACAGCAAAACTTAAGGTGCTTTAAGGCAGTTTAAGTATATTATAGTCAGCGCTATTTATTTGATTTATGATTTTTATCCATAAATCGAATTTCATTTCATTCAAATGTCAATTTTACCTAAATAACCTACCAACTGAATCGTACCAGCTTAAATTGAGCGAAAAGTAAATTTTTTAACGAAACGGAAAAAGTTAACTTAACCCATTCCCGCCGGTTGGCCTATATATAGGATAGCAAACAATATGTCATACAAATACGTATAACTTCCATTAAAATTAACTTAGCTCGGTCAAAAGTACCTTATTTTGAAGTTAACAAATAAAGTAACATTTTTCAGTATAGTAACACAAACTTTTTAGTTTATATTTAAACTCAATTCGAAATGTAGTTTTTTCAAAAAGTTAAAAATAGTAGAGGTGAATGTATAAAATGTTAAAAAATAAATACTGAAAAATATTTAATTGTGTCAAACTACCAAAATTTATTTTTTTGAGCATCAAAGAAGCTTGGAAAACTATCAAATATTGGATTTTAGTTGAAAATATTAATTATTTTTTTATTTAAAAATTGGTGTCCTATATAATAGTCTAACCGGCATTAATATGCAAGAATTTTTATTTCGTTGAAGTTTTATTTTGGAACATGTAAAGCGTAATTATGACACAAGTAAAAGCATTTGAATGGTAAAAGTGAGTTCAAGTGTCTTCAGGTAGCTATTGAAGCTTTATTGGGAGTTCAAAATAATTTTGAAGATCATAATGTCATAAACGAAAACATTTTTCCACCAGAATTAGATGAATTGACGAATTGTGAAAAATTTTATGATCAAAATCTCTTTGAAAACGAATTATGGAAGTGAAAATTTGGGACGAAAATGATGAAATTGAAGATACTAATGATAATTCGTTTTTGTTGTTAACTTAAGATAAAGATATTTGTGACTTTGTCTATACTTGGCATATTTAACAGTTTGTTAAATGTGTGGATAATAGTGTTTCTGCAATGCTAACTAATGTTGATTTTATAAATCCTATACATTCAGAAAAACGTTGGAATAGAGAAACGAGAATTTTGCAAATTTTAACGCTGATATGAGTGGTGATAAAATTGATGAAAATAGCAATAAGTACAGAATTGTAGCGGGCGATTTTTATTTTCCTATTTGGTTTAGCAGTTGTAAACGTTTGCAATTTATACTTTGTATCATCAAACGAATCATCTCAACACATCGAAGCTATCACTATTCTATATTTTGTAAATATCTTCAAAAAGCAAGAATTTTTTAAAAGAAAAAAAAATAAATCTTTCCTCAACAGTAGACCCCGAAATAACAAATCGCGTTGTTCCCAAAATTGAAAGAACAGCTTCGCTCATTATTTCATCACTTGCACAAAGACCTTATGCATTAGTCGTTTATGTTTTACTAAATTTTTATCATATAATTGAATTTCTTATTTATTTTTAATTGTTTTTATTCCATTTCGGGAATATAATGTTTAATAATTAAAAAAGTTTCTAAAATTTAAATAGTTTTATGTTTCTTTATGTATTTAATTTATAATATTTAGTTAGTTTGTTTCGATGTATTTATTTTTGTCATTCGAACTCTAAAAAATATAATAAACTAAAATAATATTTTTATTTGTTTAAACTTTTTGTTTTAAAGCTATGCACCCATATTTTCCGGTTGGCCTATTTATACGACGGTCCATAGACCGGAGCCTACAAGGGTTAGAAGTACTTGACTTTTGGCTTATCTAGCCAAACATTATTCTGGCTTTAAAATATTATTAGTTTTGGACAATGGGAAAGGGTAGCCGGCGGAAAAGGGTTAAGTACAGCTACTGATTGTTTTACATTAGTATGACATTTATTTGAGTTAACTTCAGTACGGCTAGTTATGCGCTAACTATAATGACATAGAACTACATATGTAAATGTCAAATTGCCTAACGAAGCTGACATAAGTATTTGTCAAAGCATATGTCGACCCACAATGGCATAATAACTACAACATAGTAACAACAACAACAAAAAATTACATATGTCGAAATCGGGTTGGGTGGAATTTAACATAAGAATTCTATGTTTAACGGAAATTTAACGATATGTCGATTATGGGCAGTTACATGTATTTTACATATACGGTATATGACATATGCCTAATTAGTTACGATAAAATCTTGAAGGAGAGGACTTAAATATTCCGTCCAGGTATTTTTTTTTTTTTTTTAAATAATAATATCCAATCAAATCAAAAATACATGCGTACAATTTAAAATGATAGTAACTGTTAAAATAATAATATTACAAGAATAAAGACAAAAAACATAAAATGGATGGTGGTAATAATGTTTGTTGCTTTTGAGTATTCAAGTATGTATACCATATATTGTACTTACACTGCCATCACACTCTTTACCATATTATACTCTAACAAACATATTGCTATTTCTGTTCTTTACAGATTTCTTTTTCTCTTTTGCAATAGATTACATCACCGGTTGTGGTTTCTTATTATTATTATTATTATTTTTTTTTGTTTTTTCCTGTTTTGTTAATTTTTTTTTTTTTTTTTTGTTTTATACGCGACCGGCTTAATTGAATTATTTAAATTTTGTTAATTTTATTAGCTCGTTTTATTTACTTTTTTTTTTATTTGTTCTTATTTTTTCTACATTTCTAACTCTTGCCGCATATTTTTGCCTAATTTCATATCCTGTGTATCCTGTTTCAAAAAAAAAAAAAAAAAAAAACAAAATGTTTTCTTTTTATTTCTAAAGGTTTTTTTTACGTGAAGATAGCAGATTATTATTATTATTATTATTATACGTATGTGTAGGTGTATTTGATGCTCTGATATTATAACCGTAAGGAAAATTAACAAAAAAAAAAAAAAAAAAAATGTAAAACAAATTTTTTTGTTTCTTTTACTAAAAATATTTTTACCATTAAGTTTTTCTCTTTGACACAATTCCTTTTTTTTTTCTTCTTCTTCTTCTTATATGTTATTTGTTATTTTTATTATTTTGCATTTTCTTTATTTTGAATTTTTCTTTTATTTTTTATTAGAGAGAAGTTTAAGGAGTTGGAGTGGTTCATTATATTATAAGACGGCTATGACGAGTTATGATGAAATGAAAATTTTTGGTTCGTGTATGCGTTCACTAATTTTTTTTGTTTTTTTTTTTTTTTATTATATTTTGTGGTAAATTAAAAACAAATAAAAAATTTTTCAAAAAAAAAAAATAAAATAAAAAATAAAAACAAATAAAAAAATTTCCTCTTTTTCTCAAAAAAAAAAAAAAAAAGTAAAATATAAGAAAATTCGAAGTATGCATAATGTTTTTTTAGTGAGTATAGCTAAGTTAAAAGTGAATTTCTGGTTTTGAGAATTTTAAGAAAAATTCTTTTTCAAACATTATTTTTTCCCTTCTCCTTTCATGTTTTGAGCACAAATATTTTGTTTATTTTTTCCTTGTTACGAAAGGGTGTATTTTTGAAAAATAAATTAATATTTTGTTGATTGAATTGACGCTAGGATCGTAATTGTTCAAGGTTGATTTATTTGAGTTAACTAAAATAATTTATTATCTGAGGTCGTTATGTTTTTTAGGCTGCATTTCTGGTTAGAAAGTTATAGATTGACCTGATCGAATCTTATAGATGAACAACTTTAATCTTTTCTGGTTTGAAAAAATGTACCGATTAAAAGATCGATGTAATCTTGTATTTCCAAAACTCGAGATTGGATAAAAGAAGTCTATTATTTCATTTCCGGCATAATATATGCCACCTTAAAGAGCCAAAATCAACAGGTTAGTATTTTTATTTCTTGATTGACCACCTACTTACGTAACAAATATAATATAATATATCAGTAGTATTAGTATTCCAAACAAATCAGTCTACCTATAAAAAAGCCAAATCATTATAACCAGCTCACTAATTTCGTGAGTTCAAAGCTCTCCCAGCAATCTCAGAGATTACTTAAAAAGTAAAGAAAGATGTGTTAATTATTAAGAGACTAAAACGAAAATAAATAAACACACATAAAGATGCTGGTTAATATTTATGATGATGAAATTATTGACTGTCGTTTCTAATATGCCTATTTTAGTGCTCTTTTGCAGTCGGTTGAAAATACTAATTAGTATAGTATTAATTAAATAAATTTTCTTAGGTCTTGCAAATCTTAATTATTCCATCTGACATTTATATTGTATATTCTTTTAGGATTTGGGCGAATATTAATTCTAAATAATGAATGATCAAATCGAAAATATCTGTTATTTTTAATAAAATGGTACTCAATCTGAATTTTCTAAATTTTAGAATTAATTAATCTGATGACACGAACTAATCATCGGCTGCTCATTCTGTAAATCGTAATAATATTTTTGTCTGCTTCCCTCCTTTGCGAGCATATTCTGCTTCCATCCTTGCGGATCACACTGTTCTGATTTAAGTGTTTAATTTCTCTCCATGTTCTGTTATTGTATTCTATTTCTCTGTGGACTGATATGCTCATGTTTCCGGCGGCGGTCTACCTCTTTTACCCTGTAAATTTCGAACCAATGCCTACACAGATATATTGTTCATAGGTTTTCTAAGGACATGGCCTAACCATATATATTTTATCCGTATGTTTATCCGTATGTATCCGTTTATTTGTGTACTTATTGTTTCTTGTTTGGCCATCTCTCAGAATTCATAGTTTCGATTGTTCTGGGGTAGACAATCGTAATAATTAATTTTTTTTAAATTTATTGAATTCATATAATTTATTTTTCATGTAGAGTTACCTTTTCGTACGTGAAATACAAGTATAGAATATATGAACTATAGAATTCGTACTACATAAAGTTGAGTATAGGTAGAATGTTTTTGGAGTATTATTAACTTTCTGATATGTATTTTCCTCTCCTTTTTTAAAATAGACATTTAGCACCTATTTTTTTCAATATAAATATTTTCTTTTCAATTTTGTGGGATGACGACGTCCAGCTTTCATAACGTCTTTTTGAAGGTCTTCCCAGTCGACCTTTTGCCATTCTATTTTCACGATCATTTCATCTTCTTCGTTTATTTCTACACCAACGGTATCTTGATTTGTATTTGGACCAACACCAACATTATATTGAATGTCCCATATACATCTCTGATATCCTTACTTACGTATCTTAAATCTCAATGTGTATCCATTATAAGTTCTCATATATGTTGTTTGCAATTTCTCTTTTTTATTTAGATGCATCCGCGGTTGTCCCAATAACGTACGTTAATATTGGCCGAATATAGTTTTTGTATATTCGTGTTTTGTTTTCAATTAGCATGTATTTGTTTCTCCATTTTACATCCCAAGTTCTTATTTCTGTTTTTGTGTTACGAGATGTGCTAATATTTACGCCCAGAGATATTTACAATTGAGCTCTATTGCTAATGTCTTGTGTTACGTGTACCGACATATGCTTGATGTTCATAGATTACCTGGTGTAACTTCCATCTGTTTATATTTTTGGCACATAGATGGCCACATACATGTTAGGAAGATATACCAGACAAACGTCAAACAGAATGTTAATGGAGGAATTTTACGGAGGATACCAATTTACTATTACCTTCTGCGGAAAAGAGATATGCGACGTTTTTTTTTTTTAATCACCAAGCAGAGACACACCACCCTCAAGTTTTCTAATAAATGAAATGAATTATTTATTAACTTATTATAATTTATATATAAAATAAATTAATAATTCAAAAATAAACAGCGTAACATATTGAATCGTAATAAAGTAAATTCTTCGGCCCGACTTCATTCGAAATTTCGTTATAAAAAATTTAGATTTTTTTAATTTGTTTTTTTTCGAAATAATTAAATAAACATTCCAACTAGTTTCTAACTAGAGACCTCTAACATAGTTAATATAATTAGTTATGTTAGGGAAAATATTGATATTTTTTTATTTAAGGCGAAATAATTAATGGAATAAGCACCCGAACTGCCTTTGCAGAATTTAAGTCATTTTAAAGAATCAAAAATAAGGATAGTGATAGTAAAGAAATAAATAGCAATAAAAAATCAGAGAAAATCAAGAAATAAAAATCAAAGCAATAATAACGCAAATAACGGTAGTTTATCAAGGACATAGACCTGCAATTCTGAAATGGACGGGGAAGTACAATAGATCTTAAGAGGTCACATTTACTTTGAACTCCCCAATTTCCAAAAAAAAAAAAGAAATAAATAAAATTTTAAGAGTATATAAAAGAAAAAGAATAGAATAGAATAGCAGAATAGAAAAACGATAACAGTTATACTAATGTACAAAATAATTTTAAATTTGTTTCCTTTATTTCAACTACAAAATACTTCAACTTTTTTTTTCTGTAGTTTCAACATATATTTTGAATGTTATACAAATCAAGTAGGTTTCCACGTTACATAACAAATAGGTACCACAGCGGCATATTCCAACCCATATCTGAAAATAAGAAATAATATATATATGTAACATACTAACGGGTATTACAAACAAAAATTTAGTTCTATATCAAAATATTTTGATGATGAAGGTAATGCGAAAAAAAGAGAAGAAGATTATACGAAATAAAATATAACAAAAAAAATAAATAAATAAAAATACACACATAAGAATGTTTATAGAGAAATTATTGATATTATGAGTTTAATTTGAGTAAGAAATAATAAAAGAAAATAAATTAAAAAATTAAAAAGAAAAAAATAAAAACTGAAATTACATTTTTAAATAATAAAACGTTAAAGGTTTATGAGAAAACATCACTCTCAGAATTCTTATTTTAGCAAAATATGAAATTGTTATGAATGTATGCGTAAACTAAATGTTTGCATAAAAATAAGAACAAAGAAATTAAAAGAAAACAAAATATAAAAAAGAAATTATTATTAAATAAGTGCTTAAAATAAAAATGAATACACCGATGTCATGTATTTTGACAGAATAAATTAATAAATAAGAATAACTTTAATTAATTTTTTTTTTCTCTTTTTTTTTTAATAATTATAATATTTTTATTTACATAAGTAGGTATATATAAATTTTTTCAAATTATAATTAATAGTTTTAGCTCTACAGATGGTATTATACTAAGTTCTGGGAATAGTATTACTCTCGCATTGATTTTTCTTTTAATTTCTCAAACTCATCTGGAATTTGAGTATATGTCTACATTAAAGGAATAACATCTTAAGGCTAAAACTCAATGTAGACTTTTAACACGTTGATGCTTTGACAAATTCTTACGCTTCTGACATTTGAAGTTAAATACATTGGTTTTATATTAACGTAAACTCAATGATAAAGTAGAAAACGCGTGTGAAGCGCAAAGTTGCTTAAATTTTAACTTTTTGAAACTTTATACGCTTGTGACAGGTAAAATTGTTTGTTTTGATAATAATAATTTGTTTAATTAATTAACGATATGGATTTTGAAGAAAAATTAATTTCTGAAATAAGCAAACATGAATGTTTATTTAATAAAAAAAAATTCGTTATACAAAAATAGGATTGTTAAAGGAAAAGCATGGGCAAAAATTGCAGAAAATGTTGGAGAAACGGGTAAATTAACTATCTTTTAAAATATTTCATTTAGCAACTAAAATTTAAAATTTTTAGTTGAAGATTGCACTAAGCGATGGAAGAGCTTAAGAGATAGGTTCGTAAAAGAACTTAATGCAAAAAAAATCCCATCCGGAAGTGCTGCAGATGAAATAGAAAGTCAGTGGAAATTTTTTTCTCACATGCTGTTTTTACAAGAGCATGTACCACCAAAAAAGTAAATACATAATAATTTTTTTTTATTCCAACTGTGTAACTTCTCAATAAACAATTTTTTTGTAGAACTGGAACAAATTTTAGAGATGATGATAACGAAATGATTGGACTCCATCCAGAATTAGAAAATAATATTTTTGATGAAAGTTTAGAATCTTCCCATTTTAATAATTTACCAACACCTACACAAACAGCAAAAAAAAACAATCAATATGATATAGCGTGTAAGAAGTTTACGGACGTAATAGAAAATGTAAAAATATTATTTCTAGATCAACGTCTAAATTCAAATAATGAAGACGATTGTTTTTTAAAAACAATCGAAGGCTACTTAAAGCAAATAGATGACAAACACAAAAAAAAATTTAAAATAAAGGTGTTAAGTTATATCATTGATTAATAATACTATAAAGATAGACATTTTCATACAACAGAAAATGTTCAGCTCACTTTTTCCATTATATATATTATCTGGGATATAATCAATGTGTTGGTGCATTTTCTATATTCAATTTGAATTTTTAAATTTTTGAGCGTTTTATACGACTTTATTCTCTAAATAATTTGTATGTGTTTAGTTTCTCTATACTGTTCTTGAATATTATTGTTTTTAACTTTTTGTTATTTGAATTTTTTTTTAATTGATAGGTACAAAAATTTCAAATTGGATAGCATTTTTATCGAGTAGTCTTTTAAGAATATTTTTTTTTTATTTTTCTCTCAATATACATTGTAATACAAGGATTTTTATAATTGTTGATATTGTGCATGTATATTATTTGTAATAATAAATTATAAAATTATAATATAATTTTATAATGTTTAGGAAACGAAAATATTTTTCTTGTTTTAATTGAATAATTTTCAAAAATAAAACAATTTCAAAAAATTCAAATAATAGTGAACATTCATCCACGTAATGATTTCTAATATATATTCATACATACATATACGTATGTATAAATTTACAAATAGAATCAAATTTTTATTTTTAAAAGGCTTTCTTTTTGATTTTTTCAATATGTGGTTATGTATGTACGCATGGATTTTAAAATTATAACAGAATTTAAAAATATTTGAAAAACTCATCATTAATTTTTGTAAAATTTATAAAAAATCTTAACGGTAGAGTAAATTGAAAATTATATTTAATATGCCTTTTTGTTGCCGTAAGCACACAATTTATTTTTAAGATAATTAAAGCTTGCAACGCACAATTTTACAATAACAACGGAGAATTTTTAACGGTTGTGAATTCAAAATTTTTAATTTTTTGTGTTAAAATTTGAAGAATTTGAATAATCAATTAACTAGTTAACTCTTAAAACAAAATCAACACTCAGATTGGCTTTATTACTCAATAAATTAAAAAAAAATCGATCAGTGTTATTTATTGCTTTTATGGCTGCATATGTACTATGACTAAATAATTTAAAAGCTAATTTTACTGACATTTTTTCAAATATGTTAGAATTAATATGGGTGCTACGAACTTTAGGTAAAATTGTGAAAGCTAATAATATCATTATTCCAGTTTTCAAAATCGGGTTTTATAAAAGAATTTCTGACAGATTTTATAAGATGCCATATCAAACTAAGCATAAATTTTATTTCCATTCCAATCATAAAAAAAGAGTCTACCTTATTGACACCAAGTAATTCATAAGTATTTCGATTTGTACTGCATTAGTCACAAGCAGGTGCAACAGTTTTAGAACCAATCTTTGTTAGCTCCTTAAGATATTTTAGTAGTAAATTGATAAAAAAATGAAAGGTTTTAAAGTTACTCTTTTCAAATTATTTTTGGATAAATTGTAACCCTATGCGTACTTATAACTTTCATGTAAACTTTGAGTCATAAAGAAATGTGCTTCTGTTGCTAGCTTTTGTTTTCTATCCCCATCTAAATCTTCCACACCATCTATACAATCCCTTTTTATACTGTAAGATGTTTCTTTTCCTTTATAAATTCATTTATATAAAAAATGATTTTGGTAACTGGTACATTTTATGAAATTATTAACTGAGATATAATTAAGAAAATTGTTTCCAAAGATTGTTTCCAAATTGTTTTATGAAATTATTAACTGAGATATAATTAAGAAAATTGTTTCCAAAGAGAAAAGTGCTCATCAAAAATATTGCCCAAAACTGGAAATACTCATATCAGTCCCAGTACTTTGCAAAAAATCTTAGCTGTTTTAACTTTTCGATTAATTACATATGCAAATATGCAGCTACGAAAACAAAATAATTATAATTTTAATTTTTTCATATAATAATGAGTAATTTATTACTTTAGTAAACCTGCTGTTGTGAGTAATATGTACACTGCTGGTCTTTCTTTAAATTCTTCAAATATTTATACTAAAAATACGTACAAACAACTATTAAAAATTGTCCATATTTGTTCGTAGAGAAAATGTTAGATTATCTTAAAAAATTAAAAGTTCTAAACAAATCCACCTGCACAATAAGATTTTTACAAATATATTACGAATTTGAAGAATTTCATTTACAGCAACAATATATTTTCAAAGCTGGAGTAAATCATGACAAGCCTTTGGATATTGATATTTAATGCTCTTGTTATGAAATAATGATAAAGTAGAAAACTCTGAATTTGAAAAATACCATTGTAAAATTGTGCGTTGCAAGCTTTAATTATCTTAAAAATAAATTGTGTGCTTACTGCAACAAAAAAGCATATTAAATATAATTTTCAATTTACTCTACCGTTAAGATTTTTTATAAATTTTACAAAAATTAATGATGAGTTTTTCAAATATTCTTAAATTCTGTTATAATTTTAAAATCCATGCGTACATACATATCCACATATTGAAAAAATCAAAAAGAAAGCCTTTTAAAAATAAAAATTTGATTCTATTTGTAAATTTATACATACGTATAATATGTATGTATGAATATATATTAGAAATCATTACGTGGATGAATGTTCACTATTATTTGAATTTTTTGAAATTGTTTTATTTTTGAAAATTATTCAATTAATACAAGAAAAATATTTTCGTTTCCTAAACATTATAAAATTATATTATAATTTTATAATTTATTATTACAAATAATATACATGCACAATATCAACAATTATAAAAATCCTTTTATTACAATGTATATTGAGAGAAAAATAAAAAAAAAATATTCTTAAAAGACTACTCGATAAAAATGCTATCCAATTTGAAATTTTTGTACCTATCAATTAAAAAAAAATTCAAATTACCTATACAAATTCAAATAACAAAAAGTTAAAAACAATAATATTCAAGAACAGTATAGAGAAACTAAACACATACAAATTATTTAGAGAATAAAGTCGTATAAAACGCTCAAAAATTTAAAAATTCAAATTGAATATAGAAAATGCACCAACACATTGATTATATCCCAGATAATATATATAATGGAAAAAGTGAGCTGAACATTTTCTGTTGTATGAAAATGTCTATCTTTATAGTATTATTAATCAATGGTTATATTAATAAACAATTTACAGAAATTTTGCAAAATGAAGGAATGTAAGAAAATAATATAAAATTATATATAATTTATGTTTTTAGAATTAGTTATTTTTTAGGTTTATATGAATTGAAAAAAAATATTTTTGTTTATGTTTTTGTTTTTATGAAGAATTCTGAATTAGTTTTGTTTTTATTTATATGTTTTTGTTTCTAAATAAGTATAATAAAAAAAAATATTTCAATTAAATTTTGTTTTTAAATAAATATTCTTTTAAATTATTTCTTAATTCAAAACTGGTTGATTCAAGACTGAAGTGGACGAACTTCTTGTCTCCATAGACCTTTAATGACTGTATCATAATTTGAAGAATCCACATAATTATTTGGGCAATATGAACCATCGTTCATTTTTAAAAAATTATGCAATACAATAGTCGATTTAACAATAATTTTCTGGATTGACTTCTAAGCCTTTTCTTATTATACGCCATCGAACAGTTAAAATACCAAAAGTATTTTCTATTGTTCTCCTAGCTCTAGATAGTCTTTTATTAAAGTTTTCTTTTTCTATATCTAGAAGCAGTCCTGGATATGGCCTCATTAAATTTTTTCTCAACGGGAAAGCTGCATCTCCCACTAAGTAAAATGGGAATGGGGGTGTATTATCTTCTAGCGGTTTTGATTTCGGAAAGTTGATTTCTCCTTTGAGTAAGCTTTTTCCAAACTGTTGTAAAATACCACCATCGCTCTGAGAACCATATGCCCCAATATCCACTAAAGTAAATGTGTAGTTTGCATCGCAAACAGCAAGAATAACTATGGTGAAGTTACCTTTATAGTTATAGTACATAGAACCAGAGTTTGGCGGACATCTATGGTATTTTTATGAATGTAATAAACTAGGTATTTATGTATTATTATGTTACTTACTTTAAGTCAATATGTTTTCCGTCGATTGCACCAACACAGTTGGGAAAGTTCCACATACTTTTAAAGTCTGTTGCAATATTTTCCCATTCGTCCTCGTTTGGTGGAGAAAGATAAATTGAACATAAAGAGTTCCATATCACCTTACAAGTTTCCAAAGTTATGCTTCGTATAGTTGTTATTCCAACTTTAAATGCTGCAGAAAGAAGCTGTTTACTGTCTCCATGTGCTCGGTAACTACAAAACATTCAAATATATTTTAATTCAAATCAAATAACATTTTTACTTACATAAGAGTAATAAATAATCGGCAATCTGGTGATATTGGTGTTCGAATAGAGTTTTTATATAACCCTTCTTTAACCAGATAAATAAGTAAATCAAAATTTTTAACATGCATCCGAGTCAACTTTCGAAAAACTTCTTGATTTTCTTCTCTGAGACGAATAAAATTTTTTTCAAAAAATCCTTAAATTTTTCTGTCCACAAATAACTCCCGCACCCAAAAACGTTTTTGCTGTCGCAAATGCAAAGAGTTCAGCATTTCCCACATTCTATATAATATTATAATAACTTCGAAAATTTCTAAAATTTCTAACATTTTCAAAAAAATTCTTTTTTTTTTCACTTGACTCAAAACTATATTAAAACAGAACATATAGAGTAAAAAGCATACATTGAGTTTTAAAAGCGTAAAAGTCTGAAACGTTCTTAACGCGTAAAAGCTTGTCAAAGCATCAACGCGTAAAAAGCCTACATTGAGTTTTAGCCTTTATTCTTAAGTCAAAAAAGTGAATTGTTCAGGAGAAGCATTTTAGTCGAAAATTTTAGAAATAAGAGTTGTTTTCGAAATCGAAAATATTTTTGAGTAAAATTATGGTTAATACCAAATTATTAAGTTACCATAAAAAGTAGGAAAATTGTTATCCACATTATTTTAGTCAGTAACGTGACATTTACAACATAAGATGTCTTGTATTATTTCGGTATTATAATATTGGACACCTTATGTCGACATAAGATGATTTGACACAAATTTTTGTGCTTATATGTCTTGCAACAAAACATCTTATGTCGACATAAGTTAGCTTACATTGTGTAAAGTCTTATATAATTGATAACAACTCTTCAAGCAAAACATCTTATGTCGACATAAGTTAGTGTTTTCATCATGTAAAGTCTCATGCAACTGCATTTAAGATATTATTCTATATCACTTACAAGATAATATTTCAGCAATTAAATTATTCAATTATTTTCATTATAAAAATATATCTTAACATTTTCAATTTAAATATAACAAAACATAACATAAAAGTAAATTTAAATTCAAATTAACATTTTTTATTTCATAATTTTATAAAATCAACATTTTTATTCAAGTCTGTGTCAAACATTTTTAGTACCTATAAATAATAAAATATCTAAATTAAAAAATTAAACTAGGTACATATAGGTATTTGATAAAAATTAGGAAAAATAACAAACTTTTTAATTCTTCTTCGTCGGATGAATCTACAAGATCGGGATAAATGTCATGTATTTGTTGGCAGACCTTTATAAAAGTGTACATACATATATACTAATAAAAGTATACATAATATATGCATTGATTTTTTCTCAATTTTCTCTTATTATAGTAAATGTTCATAAAATTTATTTTATTAATCAGTTCTTAATAAAATACACACAAATCTCTCTCCATTCTTTGGTGAATTTAATTCGTTTTCATATAGAAACACAGTTATTTGTGGTACCTATTTATTCTCTATGTAAACAAAATTTTAGATAGCTACATTTTTAGCATTTATTTATTAATTATTATTACCATATTGAATCAGCATACAATGTAGAGTTTACATAAAGCTTAGAGTTTAGATAAAATAAATAAGAAATCAGTAGAAAAAACATGTCCTTACCCATGTTTAAAGCTCAGTTCTTTGAAACAGAAATATTTTGTTTCTCTTTCAAATTAACTTTTTTTCTTCTAAAATTTAGGTACCTCTTACTCCAACAGTAATACACTAATTGATTTATTGACTGTGTTCTACTACTGAAAAATTCTATAGCGTAGATGACATAATGAGTCTTGTGTATATTTTAAATTTATACTTGTTGGTCCATAATGTGTCACACAAGCAGCCTACAAACTAAGAAAATCTTATCTATTTTAATTTTTGTTTTAACTTTGATGACTGAGCTTACACTGTCCTGATTGAAGTTTTAGATATTACCACGATTTGGGATTTTCCTGCTCATATCTTCTTTTTTTCTTATTCAAGTGTGTTATTGAATGTGTCATATAGGAAACTCAGAATGATATTTCAAAAAATCATATATTATAGAGTTATAGTTAGTAGTATAGTAGTATTATAATAGAGTTAGTTGTCAACATTTCACCTCAAAATAATTATTCAATCTATTCACCAAAAAGAGAAAATAAATCACCACACCACGCCCACAACAGTACACTATCTTATTTATACAAATTTCGAGAGAGTGCATAGCATAGGTATTAGGTAGCGTAGCATATGAGTTTTATTTTCATCATTAAATGTAGGTAGGTACTTAGGTTAGGTATAGTTATAGATAATATAATGTGCATCGTAGTAAGTTGTAAACAAAATTATTATTGTTTTTTGTTTTTATACCTATTTATTGATAGTGAAAAATATCAGTATAATATTTAAATCCCTGTTTTGTTAAAAAGGTTAAATTTAGCTTTAACTTGAATTATAATTAATAAACAGGGTTTTGGCTTACTTTTTTATCTTAAGAAGGAAATTTTGTTTATTTATATTTTATTTATAGTTAAAGGTTCATAGAAAATAAAAAAAATTGTGTAAAACTTTCTTATGAGCAATATTTTTATTAATTGGCTATCAATAATAAAATAAATGGATCCGATCATCTCTCATTATTTAATTTATAAATTGAATTAGGCCGAAGTACTTATTTCATAGACAACTTTCTATAGGAGTATTTTAAGTCATATATCTCGAAATTATTAATTTGGACTTAATTAGCTTTCACAGTTCAATCGAAATGGATTAGATTTTGATTTTGTCCATTCTGCAATCTGCAGAACGGACAAAAATGAAATTGGACTATAATTGGTGTTTTATCGTGATTTGGTCGGGTACGATAACTGACAAATCTTGACTCTTATAATTTCGATTTTCAATGTTTTATCTTCAAATTGTTGTTTCAACCAAATTTTGCTGTTCTCAGCTTTTATAGCTTTTAAAAGTCCCATTTCATTTATTTTTTAGTCTGCAAAAAGCTTATCTGTCCTGTTTTCCGTTAATCAATTTTATAAGACTGTAAATATATGAATTAATAATGGTTTTCAAATGGCTGTTTTAAATTATTCGAATCAGAAGTTCAAGTCAAGTCCAAACAATTTGAAAATGAAAATTACTTTAGTACATACTCCTCTTCTGATGTTGTTGTTCAGGAGAACTTTGAACGTACTAGTTTCTTTTTTGACAGTATCTCAGCTTTTGAGATTCATAGAATTATAACTAGTTTAAAGAACTCGAACTATGAGACATCTGAGGATGTTTCAAATAACATCCTAAAGAAAATCTCCTTCCAAATTGTGGACATTTTGGCACATATTTTTAATAAGAGTGTCTTATTAGGGCAATTTCCTGAGAAACTAAAAATTGCTGAAGTTATTCAAGAAAGGCGATACACTGGATGTTAACAATTATAGACCTATATCTCTCCTATCCTCTTTCTCGAAGATTTTTGAAAAAGCAATGAAACGGAGATTTTTATATTTTCTCAACAAAACCAACTTCTTCAGTGAAAATCAATTTGGCTTCTTGAAAGGCAAATCAACAGAAAGTGCGTTACTTAAATTCTGTGGAGAGATATATGGTGCATTAAATGAGGGTAAAGTATCCTCAGCATTATTTGTTGATATAACTAAGGTTTTTGATCTTGTGGATCATCATATTTTATTAAATAAACTATATAATGCTGGTTTTAGAGGTTTTATTTATAAATGGCTTAGGTCATATTTGGCTGGTAGAAGACAGAAAGTCAGAATTGGGAATATTTATAGTGCCATACTTAATCTATCCTGTGGTGTTCCTCAGGGCTCTGTGCTTGGACCTATCTTGTTCCTAATATATATTAACTCGCTTTTTTTGCAACATTTTAGAGGGATGGTAACCGCATTTGCAGATGACACTGCGTTTACATATACTTGTAAGAACAATTTTGAGATAGCTGCATGCATGAACTTTGATCTGGATTTAATTAGGCACTGGTTTAATAAACATAAATTAGTAATAAGCTGCAAAACTAAGCATATGAATTTTGGTATCTATAATCCCTCTTGTGATAACTTTGATATTTATTATCATGCTCCCAATTGCGCCAAATTTCCAATAGACTGCACTAATAACTGTTTTGGTGGTACTATCCAATGTGATAATAACTGTTTTTTAGTTGAATTTGTAAAATCGTTCAAATATCTTGGCTTATGGGTTGACTCAAGATTGGATTGGAATGATCCCGCTTGCTATTTGAAGAATTATCTCCGTAATATTATTAGACAGCTTTATCATCTAAGTCTATACTGTTCGGAAAAAATTATGTGCTCCGTTTATTATGCGCTTTTTCATTCAAAAATTCAGTATGGTATTACTTGTTGGGGAGGAGCATACTTTACTAAGATTAGTCAATTACTTGTGTCACAAAAACATGCTATTCGAATAATTTGCGGGAAAAGACGTACTTGTCCGTCTTTTCCTTTATTTTTTAAATTAAAAATACTTCCCATTAGAAATTTATTTTACTATAAAACTTTAAAAATGTTTTTTATGAAGTCTGGATATTTAGATGTTAGATATACTAATAGGTATAACTTGAGAGTTAATTATCGTAATTTGGTTCATGTTCCACGTTGTAGGAAAAGTCATTTTTGTCGTTTCTATGATATTGTAGCGCGTAGAATTTTTAATAAACTTCCTGACCACATCAGGCAAATTAGAATTTTATCGAATTTCTTAAAATTATTGAAAACTTGGCTTTTGGAAATTAATTTTGATAGGAGTGAGAAGTTATTAAGAGTAGCTGTTTAGCTGAGTAAGATTTTTGAAGTTCTTGCGATTTATATATGGTGTCTATTTTCATGATTAGCATAAGTACAATTTTTTTCAACTTTTATCATATTTACTTAATATTGCACTGCATAAAATTATTTTAAATTTTGTATTTTTTATTTTTTATTTTCTCTTTGTATTTAAATTTTAATTTCTCTTTTGCACTTTCCCCACTAATGTTATTTGTTGATTTTTTTTTTAAGAAATAAGCATCATTCCATTCTTGCTGTATGCAACAGAATGGTGACTAACTATTTTTATTTTTTATTTTTTTTTCTCTATTAATTAATACTAAATGAATTTGTATTGTACAGATATAATTTTGAATTAATATAACTTTTAGCTATAAGATTAATTTTATTATTTGTATATACCTACTATATGAATTATATTATATCATAGATTAAGAAAATACGGAAAAATAAAAATATTGAATTTAAAAAAAAACAAAAAAAAAAAAAAAAGTTTTCAGCGTACATTTTTTTTGTATGAAAAAATCTAAGCTCTCTCAATAAGCAAATATTAGCTCTCTTAAAATCATTTTCAGCAATAATAAGGTACCTCATTTAATTTAAAAAAAAAAGTAAGTAACATAA
The DNA here is from genome assembly GCA_963942445.1 of Argyra leucocephala. NCBI lineage: Eukaryota > Metazoa > Arthropoda > Insecta > Diptera > Dolichopodidae > Argyra > Argyra leucocephala. The sequence goes on along the minus strand of OZ012678.1, from coordinate 38,989,682 downwards.
CGAAAGATTTTTACTTCACTTAAACAAACTGGGATCGCTGAATACTGTCCATACAAGATGGTTGAACGAGTTCAAAACCCTGAAAACTTATTACGAAGATTGAAAGACCGCGTAGGCACATAACTATGTGGATATTTTTCGTTTTTGTGTAATACCGATTAACCGAGCGACTGCGTTTCTTGCAGTTCTAACAAACTTACTTTGACTTCACTGGAAACACAATAAAAAATTAAATGAGTAAGACAGAATATTAGTATATAACGAAATAAAATTCATTCTTCTTCACAACGCTGATTCAACGGTGAATGAATTTAACAAACAAATTTCCGGATAGTGACGAAATCTTAGTTTTGAAAATCATATATTTTTCTCCGAAAATCTTTTCGATGTAAAAATTTTTTCTCGCTCATTTTAGCTTTTTTTGTTGTAAAATGTTATGCGTAACCGTTTTTTCCGGAATATTTATCTACCTTAATTATTTTTATGCGTAGCCGCTTCTGGATACCTGTTTTTATAAAAAGAGCTATTTAGAAAAAAAAACACGAAAAATACACCATAAGATTTTGGTCAACTAAGACTTTAAAAAATAACACTTTCAGAAATAATAAGATTTCGATCCCAAGCCGAAATTTTCATTGCTAGAAGTAAACATAATAAAAAGCGATACTTTGGCGGTTTCCTACAGCGAATCGAAAAAAATGTTACCATCAAGAGTTAATATGTCCTGAAGGGGACCACAAAGTCACTAAAGAAACTCGCAAATATGAAAAAACTTCAGATCACAAATTGGAAGTTATCAATATAAAATTTACATCACTGGAAGGCAACCAATATTATTTCAGACCAAAGAATTTCAAGATTTTTACCTGTCATAACAATTTTTGCTGAATTTTTCTTTTTTTCGACATTTATTTCACTAATTTTTGAATATTTATTTTTCTTTCCAATATTTCAACATCATCATCATAACCGAAAATCTTTTGATAAAGTCATCAATGATTTAAACAAATTTAAATATACATCAATCACAAAATTATCACAAAATTACTTTAAAAAACAAAAAAAAAAACGGAAAATAAAGTCCGCCATGTGGTGAATATTCTTAAGCTAAAAATTTGGATTGATTTTTGAAATTTCTTTTTTTTTTCCTTTTACATTTTTAATTCTTTGTTAGTGTACACCTTGAAACTAATCTTTAAAAAACACAGCGTAGTAATTTCTGTTCAGTGAAAAATTTGTTTGTAGCTAAACTAAAATGAATTACCGAATCCAATTGGATTATAAAGAAAGTCATTGACCTAAAATGATTGCGTTATTATGTGAATTGAGTAAATTTAACATCAATTTTGTATATTGCAATCTAATATATAGGATTCACCTTTCTGTTTATATTTTTAATTCTCTTCTTTTTTTTTTCTTTAATTTAAAATAAACTGTTTGCATGACCATAACATCAAGTGTTCTGCCTTAATGCGTGTACAAAACTATTTGTGTTATGATCATGAACTGTGGTAGATAATTAAATTGGTTTGCTAAAATAAAGACTAAAAAAACAAAAATTAATTTCGTTGCATGGTCATAGTTAATTATTTTTGACAACTCTAAAGATTTTTTTTTTTTGTTTTTGGTATTCTAGTTAATCAGATAGATGACTGATGCATAAAGAGAACATTTAGCGCAACCCCTTGTTTTTGTTTTTAAATTAATATGCACTTGTATTTCAAATTATATATAGCCATACTCTGATCAGATATGTTTTGTTGATTCGGTAATTCAATATGATTTAGGCTGTTATTATTTTACTTTGTTTTCTTTTGGAGGTCTTTCACCTTTTATTTTTGATTTTATTCGTATAAATATTATGTATGTTATGCTATATATTGTATAGTATAGAGATTGTTTTTGTCCAATTTGCGCACCTGCCTTGATCAAATTTCTTATTTTGTTTTTTAGTTTTAATATCAGTATTAAAATATTGAGTACCTATTTACATTGTAGTTTTATTATATTATCAATATTGGTATAATATTATATGTTTTGTAAAATTGATTTGCAGTTTGATTAGAAATAGATAGAATATACAGAATATAAATTAGAATATACGTGAGACAGCCTCTTCATATTTAGGCTGCACTTTATTGTGGAACAGTATGTTGTTACTACTAGTTTCATGAATCGTAACGGCTTAATCAACTTTAATTTTTTTTATTATATTATTAAACAACTCTCAAAAAGAGCTGGGTAGCTCCATACACAGTTTATAGTTTTTATAAAAACTTCTTTTCCAGCGTTAGAGTAAAATTTTGGTATAACAGTGAAAATAGTCGAATATTTTCCTTTTAATTTTACTGATATGCTTATCATACAGATACGCGTATTTCGTCTACTACTTGCAGACTTCTTCAGTGTTTTGTACTCGACTGAGGAAATAAATCTAAAATTTTCTTATTTACTTTATTCGCACATATGACAATTTGATGTTTCTCGCAGCTGCATGGTTGTTTATTATCCAATGAAATAGCAAAGGGGGGGGTGTTGAATAAAAATATTTTTATTTATTTTATTGTTGGTATTTGAAATAATTTTTCCGACGTTAGAGTGACAGGTAGGGGTGGTGTTATTCGTTTTATTAAATACCTCTAACCACTCCTATCAACATAAGATGGCATCGTTCAACCACATGATCCATCGAATGTTAACACTTCCCATCTCCCAAAAAGGTTTAGTAAAAGAAACTAAACACATATTTGAAATTGCGAGAATAAACGGATATCCGGAAAAAACCATCACGGCCTTACTTAGTAAACGGAAAAGTAGTTTACAACGGAATTCCCTCACTAACCTACTCACTGATCAACAACCCAAAAGAAGAGTAGCATTGGAGTTTAGCAAGATTTCTCTCCCACTCACAGCGAAATTAAGAAAACACGGGTTAGATATCGTATATAGCAGCAAAACTAACCAACTCAAGTCTGTTCTAGGTTCAACTAAAGACCCAATCGAACAAATGGAAAAATCAGGTGTATATAAGGTAACTTGCAGTCATTGCAACAAAGTAAGAGAAACATGCAAACACGACTCAATGGACACCTGAAAGAAGTAGAACTGGCTAAAAAGAAGAACTCAACAGAGTTCCGATCCAAAGCAGCAGAACACATCATCCAGGAGAATCATAGCATTTCGAAAGAAGACATTGTAATGGCAAATTACATTAGAGATTCTAGTAAACTAGATTCAGCTGAAAGCAACGAAATTTACAAAACTAAATGTGACTCACTCCTAAATAAAGACCAAGGCAACGGATATTCTTCTTTATTTAAATTTTTAGTGAAATATAATAAAACGAATAACACCACCCCTACCTGTCACTCTAACGTAGGAAAAATTATTTCAAATACCAACAATAAAATAAATAAAAATATTTTTATTCAACCCCCCCTACCTTTGCTATTTCATTGGATAATAAACAACTATGCAGCTGCGAGAAACATCAAATTGTTATCTGTGCGAATAAAATAAATAAGACAATTTTAGATTTATTTCCTCAGTCGAGTACAAAACACTGAAGAAGTCTGCAAGTAGTAGACGAAATACGCGTATCTGTATGATAAGCATATTAGTAAAATTAAAAGGAAAATATTCGACTATTTTCACTGTTACACAGTTTATAATTTATAGGTTAGTTGTTATTAAGAAACAAAAGAAAAAAAAATTAGAATTTCAGTGGAAAATTAATTATAAATAAAAACAAGACTAATATAAGCTGTTAAAATTTAAAATAAAAATTGAAAAAAGTTCATATTTTATTAGTGAAAATATTATGACTTGCGTTCAATGATACCTAATTTATTTCTTTACTATGTACAAAATATCTTATACAAATTTTATTTATAACCGGGCTCGATAACAACTGGCCTTTTCAAAATATATAGACGTGGACTTATGTTTTTATACAAATTTAAAGTTTATTTGCTGAAAGTAAAAATAAATTGTTAGAAATAATATTTAGAACGTCTTAAATCAATAATTTTTTTTTTTTTTTTTTGTTTATGCGAAGGCTAATGGGAATCTTCAAAAGACACAATGATCAGCGTAACTTAACATTGTGTGTGGGATTCTTACCCACTAAGCCACGCCCTTCCTATATTTCGATCTAGTCTTACAGGACTAATGAGCAATTCTTTCTTGGCTTTATTTTATTTTTCAATGTACAATGCAAATGACTACAACCAGCGATGTCTATCTAACTTTTCCTTTGACGTATTCATTCGTATCCTTGAAGATCCATCGCATCAGAGACGACAAAACAACCAGCTCTCCAAACAAATTTGTAATTATGCAAGACTTGTGAGAAACCTCGTTTTGTTGGCAGTCCACATAACGAAATTCTTCACAAATCCCGGAAAAAACCAATGTATCTAAATTTATCTAAATTAAGCGGGTCAACCCCCAATCACTCACGCGATGTATCTTCAAGAATGTGGGTGATTATTGCTGCACTAAGTCAAAAAGTTTTACTCTTTTGGGATGGCTGGCTATATGTCTATTGTCCAGGAGTTGGACTACCTCGACATTTACATGGTGCTGAAGCCTTCTTTCGTGACATCTTGCAAATTTCTGTATTTCCTTTTCGACAGATTCTATTTGCAAATCTCTATGTAGGTCATAGTTTCTGATGAACCATGGCGCGTTCACAATGTTTCTTAGGACCTTATTCTGGAACCTATGAATAATATCTCTATTACTTTTTTTGCTGCATCCCCATACTGGTTTTAGTATTTGTTTATAGAGCAGAAGTTTGTTTTGTATTGTTAAAGAAGAATTCTTACCTATGAGCCAGTACATTTTTCTATATCGGATTTGTAATTCTTCTTTCTTGTTTTAAATGTGAGCTTTCCAGCGAAGTTTCGCATCTAACGTCATACCAAGATATGTCGTACAGTATTTGAATGGGGTATTTCTTGACCATTTATATATACTGGTTTGTGGTTAATTTTTTTATTTGTGAAATTCACATGTATTGACTTACCTTCATTTAATTTTAGCCTCCATCTTTTTGTATAATTTTGGATTTTTGTTATAGCTATTTGCAGCTTTTCTGTAGATTCTTTATTATTTTCTCCAACAGCCAGAACCGTACAGCAGGTACAGTATCGGACCAAGTACATTTCCTTAAGGAACCCCTGCATTCATTTCTTTAAGATCGGAATAACCTAATTTTTGTTTTATGTAGAAGGATCTCTCTGATAGGTAGCTTGCTATGATTTCCGAATATTCTTTTGGACGTATTGTTTTCTTTTTACAATTCAACCCCTTATGCCACACCTTATCAAATGCCTGAGCCACATCCAAAAAGATTGCTGAACAGACCTTATTCCCCTCTAGAGCTTTTTCAATAATGTTTGTTATTCTGTGTAACTGGTCTATTGTAGCATGTTTTTAACCTAATTGGTGATCCGGGATTATTTTTATTTATTTTTATTCTTTCAATAATAGGTTTCAGTCTTAAATTAATAAAATAATATTAAAAATATGATTGATGGTTGATAAGCCCAGACTGGAAATTTATTAAATAAGAAACACAGTAATTAATCATTAAATTATACAAAGATTAAAGACTCGACTGAAGCAAAAACATAAAATTAAATCTACTCAAAATGACAGGTTTCTCTTAGTTTGATGATTTTAGATACAAGTCTCAAGATATAAAACCTAATAAAATTAATTTTCAAAGAAAATTCCAACCCTTAATCACAATTTAAAATCAGAGTCTAGCTTAAATAGAGCAATATGAAAATGTTCTATTCCATAACAAAACATTTATAAAAAATCAAATTTCTGTATAAATCAAGAGAAAAATACTACAAAAAGTATACAGACAAATTAAGGCAAATAAAAGAAATAATAAATTGATGAACAAAAACTAATTTGTTTTGGCTATTTTGAATTTTATTTCTTCTTTTTTCTTTTATTTTGGAATCAAGTCAAAATTTATAATTGAAGATGTCCAATTCATAACAAGTTTTAAAGAGGAATTAGAAATTCTATGATGCGCAGAAAAGGCGGTTGTAAATACCGAAAGTAAAAACAAATGCGATTATGCATACCAAGACGGCACAAGCAAAAGCCAGTGGTTTACAAATCATCAAGAATGTGAATATTTGATAAGTCTGATTTGGTATAATGAATTCAGGAATCAAAAGACAAAGCCGAAATATTATAAAACATGCAATCGTTTATTTACGACATCCTAGCAGAAGCTGCTACTAAATAAAATGGTAGAAACTAAAAACACTCTGTACGAGCAATTGAGCTCATTTGAGTAAATAAATAAATAAAAATAAAAAAATAAAAATAAATATGATATTATTGATGATAAATTGAAAATATCATCAGAAACTCCGCGATAATCTCTGATACAATTGCACTTCGAATTATTTCAACCGATAATTCACGCTTTTCAGCCATTTTTTGATGACTTTCGCACTTAACAAAACAATAGAAAAAACTCACACGTATACTTGTTGAACATTTAAATCTATTTTGCTTCAAAATTATCTTAAAAAATAACGGACTGGTTCCTTAGATTGCAAAATGACTAAAAAAATGCACTAAAAATTTTTTCAAATATAATTTAATATATACAAATGTAATTTATGAGATTTAGTTTTTGCCTTTTTTTCCAGTCACCTATTTTAATTTTTTTTTGCTTTTTGTAAAACTTTGAGTTTTGTCCAAACTTAACAAATTCTAAAAAATTCGTTGATTATTTTTTTATTTTTTTGTGAGTTACAACCAATTTTATTTTTGTTCAGTACGAAATTGTTCTATGTACAAAGAATTTTTTAGACGGCTGTATAGGATCAATACAATAGGAGCATTTGACAGAGTGTCTCTCAATTCCTTAAAGAGTATACAAATTTTAGTTTGTATTTCCTATTCAGTGACTCATTTTCCACAATTACAAAATTTTATTATAGCTACTCAGTAAATTCCTTCAGGAAATTTAAATAATTTAATAATATTTCAGAACAATAAATTCTCATAAAAAAAAATCCTTGATTTTACAAGAAAATAAAAATTTATTATTTATTTGAATAAAGCCAACAGCTTTGACTACTTGAAACAACAGAAATGAAATTAAAACTTTAAACAATTTTCATTTCATTTTTTTTTTTTTTTGCTTTATTTTTTACAAATTTCCAATTATAAACTGGACAATATTATAATCAAAAGGTCACTAATTCATATTATTTATATGAAGTATATACATATATACAAAATAGGCGTTCAAATTTAATTTTTATTTTTAAATAAGCACGCGCTTCTCACATTTTAGTGAAGAGTTTTAATTTCTTAAACAATTTTTTTTTTTAAAGATGAAATTTTTCCTAGAAAAAAAAATATTTTATTTTATTTATTTGAATGTCATTTATTATTAGTTAGGTATTCAAAATAAAAAGAATTGTACCATAGCATCGTAGTACACGACAGGAAAACAACTACTATACACGTTCTATATAAAATTATACTCGTTAAGACATTGTTGTGATAATTTAAAAAATTCAAATGTATGCATTGAATGGCCTTCTAAACTAAAGGCAAATAGAAATGGTGTAAATAATAAATATTCAAACATAATTCAAAATAAAAATTATAATACTTGTAGGATGTGTAAGCTAGTCCAAATAAATAATGTATAAAATATATATAGAAAGAAGTTATAGAAAGAAAAAGTATATATAAAATACAAGGTCAATTGGTATACTTTCAACTTTCATATTTGGATTAAAATACTGTAAATTAATTTCGAAAGAAGTTGCTTGTCCTTGAAAACTTTTATAGTGGGATGTAATTTCAATTCTACAATTTAATGAATTCAAAATAGCTTGTTTAAGTAATAGAAGACATATTTGAAAGACGTTAGACAGCTCTAAATTGACATGAAATCATCATATTTAATCTGTAAATTGAAAAAAGTACGCTACAAATATCTGAACCTTTTTCACCTCCAATTTTCATTATTATTCTCTTAAATGATAGATTTTTGAAAGGAGACGTAGCAAAATAAAATATCTTTTCAAAAAAATGTTAATTGCAAATATCACAAATTTCTATTTAAAATTTCACCCCATTTATAATATACACACACATATACATTTTAATATTAAAAAAATTAATTTATAAAATTGCCACAACCAACCAATGTACAGATTTTTATTTTTTACTTTTCAGAATTAAATTTAACTTTAAAATTTTTTTTTTTCAACAAAATATTACATGGGCGGTTGTTGTCTAAGATAAGTCAATAAAAAAACAAGCATTTACATAGTGTCAAGAATAAATTATTGAAATGATGGACAACAATTCAGAATTAAAATTGAGTACGATTTTTCATCAAACTTCTTCGAATATTGAGGAAAATTATTTTCTATGAATTTTCTGAATCGGAAGATCAAATAAAGAAGCATGAAAAGGCAAATCACCTGTTCCATCTGCTTTGAATTTGATTTTGGAAGATATTTTGGAGAAGCTGTTTGATATTATGTCTGAACGAGCCGAACGAGCACCAAAAATGATAAAACCAAAAAATAGCGTCAAATTTTGAAAAGCTATACAGTGGGTAATTCGTATTGAATTCAACAACATTAGATCAGTTTTACGTACTGTGAGATTGGTCCGTTTTAAGTCCGTTCAGTCCGTTTTACGTACTGTCACAGTTATGCCAGAAGACAACAAACCGTAGAAGATTTTACATGCTAATAAAAATGTAAACAATTTTTGAACTTCTGGTTTTTGTCTTAGCTATTTAACTTTTAAACATTTTCAAAGATTTTCTTGCTATAAACTATATTATAGAAACAAGGAGATAAAAAAGGTGACACAAATTTTGCTTAAATTTTTTTAAGAATAAAAGAAGTATTTCTTTAAGTTTAGAAGGATTAAATTATATATGTTACATAAATATTTGTGACATGGACTATAATTTAATAAAAAAAACTGGTTATTTTAAATTACAACGCTCATTTATTGGCTTAACAAAATAAATTTAGAAAAAAAAATCTCGGACCTGTCCCGAAATTATATGGCACATTTTTATAATATATTTTAGATTAGATTACTAAATTACTTAGTCTAATAAACTTAAAAGCAATAATTGTGGTAGTATGTATATTTTATCTAGTGTTTTAAATCATCTTTAATATATTACGATAGTTGAAAATGTTTAGATAGACTTTAATTATTTACTAGAACTCGAAATTCGAATTCGAAATAAAAAATCGAGATAAAAATCTTACTCAATATTTCGTTATGAATTGTTTTCCATCATTTCCGTTTATCGTGGACAAATTATATTTTTGATTGGTTTATCTTAGACAACGACCGCATATGTAATATTTTGTTGAAAAAAAAAACATATTAAATCCAAATTTCGTTATGAATTGTTTTCCATCATTTCCATTGATCGTGGACAAATTATATTTTTTATTGGTTTATCTTAGACAACAACCGTATATGTTCAAATTTATTTAAAAAAATAAAAATTATATTTAAATCGAGATTGTTGTTGTCGCAATTTGATGAATTAAAATTTTTGTATGTTGAAATGGCTTATACATTGAGTGAAATTTTTAATTAAAAATTAAAAAATTAAAAAAAAAATACTTGAATTCGCCACGTCTCCTTTTAAATATCTATAATTTAATAGAATAATAATAAAAATTGGTTTTAAAATAATGATATTTGTACCTTAACTTTTTTCAATTTACAGATTAAATAAATGATGTAACAAATTACCATTGCAAACTGTATTTTAATTTCAATTATTTGACATTAAGGCACTAAAAGAGAAGATAATAATATTTTCATACAGTTCAACTTTAATCGAATATAATTTAAATTTTGTTACTGATTAATTACTGATTGGATTAATTTAAGTCCCCCAAAATACAAAATATAGTCCTAGATTGGACTCTTACCATTATTTTTTTTTTTTTGTTAGCCCATTTTAATGTGGATGTCGCAAAATATAGGTTTTACTGTTTTTTTTTTTGTAAGTATAAGAAAATGTCACAATATATTAAAATATGTAGGTGTGTATTATAAAAAATAATAACCTTGAACGTCTGACCTTTATTTTGGTTTGAGACCATTACCGGAAAATTTATGTAAAAATAATAATATAAAAATTTTGGTTAAAAATGATTCCTTAAATAAAAAATTGTAATGAGACAATTTCCTTTAAGGTGAAAAGAAAAATGTCACAAACAGAATAAAAAGATATTTAAAAAAAAAAATTCCTATGCTCTAGTTTTATTCTTATTATTTATGCCACATGTCCAAAGACATTTTGCTAAGTGGATATTTCTTGGAATATTATTAAAAACAAAAAAATAAAAATAAATGTATGTAAATATACAAGTAAACAATGGAATATTTAAGAAATAATTTTATTTATAATTAATTATTTGGGATATTACGAATTTATGAAAGTCATCATGGATGCTAAATGAACGCCATCTTGTTGGATTGTAAATAATATCTATATTTTTATAAAAACAGTTTTATTTAATAAAATTTTTTGGAAAAAAAATTTCCTATTTCATTATATTAGTTAGGGATAAATAATAGTTGCAATCCTTTATTTATTTTATTATTTTAATTATATTATATTATATTATATTAATCATTAATTTATTTATTTATTTTATTAGTTTTTCTCAAGTGAGCGCGTATAAGCTCTTACAGAGTGCATAGTTGGTAAATGAAGTATATTATAAAGGTAAATTATTATTATTATGAATAATATGTATTATATAATATTATATAATATATATAAATAATATAATATATTATGAATTAAGTGTAACAAAAAGAAAAAAAAATTTAAAATGTTAAAAATAAAACAGTAAGAAAACAAGATTGAATTTGTCTATTAAGTAAATATTGTATAGAAATGATTTGATTTTAACAAAGCAACAAAAAGAGCTTAAAATACAAGAAATATTAAGTTTGCTAGATATAAATATTAAAATAAAAATATTTTATAATACTATAATATATAATTGTATGCCTGCATATGCATTTTTTATACAATCAATTAATTATATTGGTTATATAATAATGTAGCTGATCTATATACTTGATCTAAGCCACCCATCCCACGTAATATTTTATTGTTATAAAAACAAAATTAGTGCTATAAAACTTCTGTATGACTCCCGATAAGAAGTAAAGATGTTATAGTGATGTTTTTATGGGAATAATGTGATTAATATTGCTATAAGAATGTTCTAATTGAAGAAGTTGTTATAATGGGATTTTCCGTAAGTGATACAGAAATGTTTTTATAAATCTAAAAGTGCGTAATCCTATATCAAGAGTTAAAGTGTTGTTATAAAAATAGAATTGCTAGAATAGCTGTATTATTATTTTACTGTATTCCTATAATGTTACTAATAAACTTACTGTAGTTTTTAGATAAATATTTTGCGACGGCCATTATTTTCTACAAACTAGGTAAATTTTTTTTAAATAAACCAAAACTGAAAAGTTTTATTTTGCATTCTTTTCGCAAAAATATCATTTTTACTTAAAAGAATAATAATTTAAATATCAAATTTGATGTTATGCATTAATTAATATACATTATTAAATATTTTACAGATGCAATTTAAAAATATATTTTCTTTTATTTATTTAAAAATTGGTTATTTTTGTAGGGCAATGTATTTTTTCGAATTATTTTTATAATATGATGTAATATAATGTCAATGAAATTTCAATCCCAGCCAAATTTTGCATTTTGGTCACATTAATTATAAATATTAATACAATTATTTTTGACCGAAAAATATTATTTATTAGTAAAACATTTTTTATATTATTAACTAATATCTACCTTCCTTTCTCAGGAAATAAATATAAACTGCATAAAATTATTATTTGAAAATAAAAAATAATACCTTTCTCACTCTCACATAACATAAATTATTTCAAATTAATATCATTTCAAAATAAAAACATTTACACTAATCCATGTATACTAATCCTATAACATTATTACAGCACTTGCTCCGGTACCTTATAGGATTCTCCATTTTAGTGCTAAAACGTATTTATAACCTTTCGCAGCAATTGCGGAGCACTCAAATTAACACTAATACTGCTATAATAAGGTTTATAATAGTGTTATAAGAGTGTGCAAGAGTCTTATAGCAATAAAATTGTTACGTAGGATAATATGTGTCACAAAAGTTATTAACCCTTTATTGCATACCATAGCACCAAACAAACGAACTTTTTTATGATTTACTTTGATTTTAATTTAAATATTTAGTTAAAAATAAGTTTAAGTAACCTTTTATTTTTGAAATTAGTAATTGCTAAATTACATTTATGTCGAAATAATTGGCGGGAAAAAACTTTTGCTTCAGTGGTCGTTGAATAATAATTTGTTCTAAACACGGTATTCTTTTTTTTTGTGATTTTAATTGAGAGAATTGGGTAAGAAATAATCAGTATATATTTTTATATTCTCTAAAGAGTAATTTTTGAAAATATTTACAAATATTGGTTAGAAAAACATTTTAAAACATCTAAAAATACATTTTAATATGAAGACATCATATATGATATACTGCGCGATTAAAGAATTTTTTTTCGGTAATATCATATATGATATCATATCATATATCATATAATATGCATTAAGGCTCATTTTATTATGTCAGGATTTATGGAATTTTCTGATAAAGATATTGAAGCAACTGGGATCAAAGTGAAGACGAATTTGGGAAATCAGATGATGAAGAATTATATGACAATATAGAACTAAACAGAATTCATAATAACAAAAAATATAATGACGATCACTTATTTGAAAACAATGAAAATAAAGTAAATCTTGATATTGTTTCTATACCAATTGATTTGGAATGTGATTTTGTATGTGAAGAACCATCAGCAGCAGTGGAGTTACGTTTTAAAAAATTAAAAAATATTACGAAAAAATGATTTGGAAAAAAAACCATTTGAAACAATTGGTCTAGATTTCACAGGAAATTCTTCATTGCTTGCCTAGCAATATTATGGAACTTGATACACCATATTCTTTTTTTAAATTCCTTTTTGATGACGATATCATCATCAATATCGTATTAGAGATGAATTTATATTATAATCAAAAAAATATACCTGGATCGTTTTTTGTAGGAAAAACCGATATCCAAAAATACATAAGAATTTGTTTGCTAAGATCGGTTATTCAAATACCAAATATTCGAGGATATTGGAACAGCACTAAAGTTCCTCCCAAAAGTTTCACTTCAAACACTCCTTAAAGTTGGACGCCCTTCAACAGATTTGAACAAGAAATTAGCAATAAAAATAAAAAGACCAAATGTTCAAATTATACCACTTAAAGATGCGAGAACTGACAATCAAAGTCATTGACCGGTTTGGATGCTGGCCAGATCCACGTGTAAATTTCCTGGATGCAGCAAACTAGGATTTATTAAATGCGTAAAATGTAATGTAACACTTTGCCTCAATAAGGATCGCAACTGTTTTGTTGCATTTCATAAATAATGCATTTAAAAAAAGTTTTAAATATATAATTTCTTTTTAATACTTATTGTGATGAATTGTTTTTAAATTTTAGTTTCTTTTCAAAACTTATCTCAATGAATTGCTGTTTAGTTACTTTTTCTTATTTGTTTTTTTTTTTATTTAAAAAACTTAATCTAAAAGACTTTTATAAGTTTTGAAATATAATTTGATTAAGTTATATTAATTAGTCATTATTGAAAATTAAATATGATAAATTAATTCTTTTACTTTTTTATTTTTAAAACTTTTATAATAATAATAATAATTCAAAAGATATTAGTAATTAATATTAAAATTTAAATAATAATATTTTTATTCCTTACATTTTTATAAAAGTATCTGTAATAAATTCAAGTACAAATGAAATTATATATTTGTAATTATTCATTTCCTTAAATGCACAATATATCATAATGATATCACTAGAAAACTCGATTTTTCGAGAAAATAGAAAACCTAAGAAATTTTACCCAGAACAAATTTTGATCTATAAGTCACACCCTAATCAAAAATAATTTTTTAATGTAAAAAAAAACCGGTGAAATAAAGGGTTAAATGAAAATTTATTTTTTAACTTAATTAATTAAAATAATATTTTAACTATGATTAATCTTCACAAATAATCGTCTTAAACTGGGTTTTTATACTGGGTTTTTATTTGATCCATATTTTAAATAATTTTTTTTTTTTTTAAGTACCCAACTTATAAGCAAAAAATATTTATTTATTTTATTTATTTATTTAATTTAGTTAATTTAACTATTTATAATTATATAATTCAGTATTGTACAATATAATTTTTATTGTTACATAAACTTATGTTTAATATATTCTATTAATTTATTTTTAAATACATTTGTATTAGTTTCACTACTTTTTTCACAAGGTAAATCATTGAAAAGTTTTAAACCATTGTACAAGATCATATTTTTAGTTTTTTTCTTTTCTAAATAAATTTGAACTAAAATCATTAACATTTCTTAAGTTATAATTCTGAATATCAGATGCATAAACTAGACGATCACATAAATAATTTTGATATTTATCAATTTTCATATTGTTGACAATTACTAATACAATTTACTATTAATTATAGTCAAAGTTATAAGATATAATCGGCTCAAATTTCACTAACACCAAATGCATTTGCAGTTTAATCGATGAAGCAATTTGATTTAAGTCATGTAATTTTTTAATGTCAATCTCAGATGACTACTTTTGCAGTGTAATCGATTATTGCGTGTAAGACAAGAATTATATTATCAAATCAATTTTATTTGCACGTCATTGCAAGTTTTTTGACCTGAAGTTTAATAAAAAAAAAAAAATTAAAATGCATGAAAATTAGTGATCTGGATTATGTAAAAAAAATATAAAATTTAAAATAAATCTTGTAAAAAGTAATACAAATAATTGGTAAAATTATTATGAAATACAAAAATCAAATTGTAAAAATCATTTACAATCCAATTGACACAAAAACATTTTAATCAATATTCTCAAATTACATGTTTTAGACCATGAAATGTTTTTGCATTTAATCTTAGTTTGACATTTATGATTTCAGCTACACATTAAACCCACTTGAAATTTCGTAATTTCGTAGTGTGTAAATTCGTAATGTCTGTAAGTAGTGTGTGCGAGTAATGTGTGTATAGTAAAATAGGGTGGTCCAGTTTAGAGAAAAAATATTTTAAGGGGTGATTTATTGGAGTATTTTAGGATTGTTCTAGACGAGGGGTCTATTTTTAAATTTAACCCTTTTTTTTTTTGTATATTATAGCCAAAACTTAGGTTTTGAACCTTTAAGTACTTGCGTACCGTTGACTATTTGAAAAAGGAAAGGATAGTCAGAGGAAAGGAAAGAAAATGGAAGAAGAAAAGTTTTGTGGGAAAGAGCGAACAATGTTGTTAATATTCGTCTTAAACCTCTGTAAGTCATAAATAAAAAATCCTTCTCTCATTGGGAAAGCTTCGATTGGGACGCGGTTCCACAATCGGGATGTTCTTACTATAAAAGAATTTCCATAGCCGGACTTAAACCATCTCGGAATTTCCACTGTGAAAGGGTGGGCACTTGATGCCTCTCGTGTTGTTCGATTGAATTGCTTAAGAGGAGGAAGAAGTGATTTTAATTCCCCGGAACAAGTGCCAACACCAAGCAGATATTTATAAAATAGAGTAAGTGCTCCAACAATACGACGATGACCAAGTGGTATAAGGGATGAGGTCACATTTATGTCGCCTATAAGATGAATGGCGCGGTTTTGAACTTTGTCCAAAAAAATTAAAGCAGTTTTTGGTGCACCTGCCCATAAATGTGAGTTATACTCGAGCTTGGGTCGTATATATGCTTTACAGATTTTTAAAAGGTCTCGAGATGAAAAATAAGTTTTGCAGCGGCTCAAAAATCCTAAACATTTTTCGGCGCTTTTCGCAATATCGAAAATATGCTCATTCCAGTGCATATTTTGATTCACTCGCATTCCGAGAATGTTCAGATCTTTGAGTCGCTGGATACCTTCATTTTGAAGCCGGAGAATTGGTTCGAATGTTGTTAGCTTGTTACTAATAAAACAGCTTTGAGTTTTTGAAGTGTTAAACTCGACTCTGTTAGCTTTACCCCAGTCGACAATTTTGGCAAGGTCGTGATTGAGCGCGCCGGCCATCATTGTTCTTTTGGAGGTGACTGCGGAAGCTGTAGCATTAGTTTGTTTTAGAAAATCATATGATGCTACTAGAGTGCCGTCATCAGCAAAACTATGGATTGGATTGAAAGTTAATTTGAGAAGGTCATTAATGAAAATGAGAAATAGGGTGGGGGAAAGGACAGAGCCTTGTGGAACACCAGCATTGATTTGAAGTTGGTCGGAAAAAGAACCGTCAACTGAAACTATGATAGATCGATTTAAAAGAAAACTTTCAATCCATTTAGAAAAGGTTGAACCAAGGCCTATAGCGTTGCATTTTGCTATAAGAGCAGAATGCCAAACTCGATCAAAAGCCTTAGATATATCCAGAGCTACAACAGTAGCTTCACCAGATTGATGCAGGCTGGTGTTGAGATTCTCGCAAAGGCATGTCATGAGATCACCGGTGGAACGTTGGGCTCGAAAGCCATATTGGCTATCATGAATTATACCTCTACTATCAAGATATTTCTTCAGCTTATGATTAATTAAGATTTCCATCGTTTTTGAAATAATGGAAGTAATAGCTATGGGCCTATAGTTTGAAGGATTGCTTTTGTTACCTTTTTTAGGAATAGGATAAACTTGGGCAACTTTCCAATAGGACGGGTAAGTTCCTGAAGAAAAGGACAAATGGAATAAGTTGCGCAGAGGTTTAGAAATAGCGAAGGCAATGTGTCGCAGCACAATTGCAGGTATACCATCAGGACCGGTAGATTTTCCCTCAGAACCCTCTTCTGACTACAGAAGAGGGTTAAAGAAAATCAGATTAGAATAAGTTATGTGCAAATAATATTAAGTACAGCTACGAAGGAATTGAAACTAGAGCAACATCTTTTTCATAACTTTTTTTTTTTAAATTAATACATCTAGTTAACGGTATGTGTAGAATGAGTATCAGACTCACCGTTTTTTAATTATAGTTGTACAAACTTGAAATGTTGCTTTTAATTTGAAGATTTTGTAAAAAATGTTTTGTGTTACATCATCTCCTACAACTTTTTCATACACAAGTTTCATATCAGACTTGCCATTTTTCATGTAAAGATGGCTCAACCTGATCTCAACCTGTTTTTGTATAAAATTTCAGTAATATTTGGGCTCCTGTGCTATGTAAGAAATTTTTGGAAAATCTTCTTATGAATGCCACCGGTTTTATAAAAGCTACTTATTTTTAAGTTGTTTTATAATGCTCCATGGTCTTCATGCCAAATATATATTCACCTAGTGCTGAAGAGGTCGTTATTGATGTTTTGGAAGAAATTTGTCTCATATTTCATTACTACAGCAATCTGATGACCTATATTTAAACCACGTGGAATTATGCTATTTCTGTTGAATTTAAAACTAAATTGACTAAACTATATTACTTAACCTTCTATATATTTGAATTAAATATCATATATATACACAAATCAGTTTTTAAACTTGATTGAAAATCAATATTTTACTTTATATGAACAAAGGCGAATTTACCTTCTATAAGTTAAGAAATTTTTTCGATTTTTTAAATTTAGTACTTCCATTTTTTTTTTTATTTAAATTTAGCTTAAGATTAAGTTTTAAATGAATGAACTAACTTGGACTAGAAGAGGGTTGTAGAAACGAAACAATCTCTATGGCTAGTAGAAACATTTTAAATGAATTTATAATATTTTCTTAATATTATATTTATAATCAAATATTTCTATTGGACTGTTGACCGTTGTAAGTGGGTATATTTTTGCATTGGGAAAACAGGTTCGTTTTGAATATGGTACCACGTTCAAAAAAATTTGGCTAGAAATGAATTTTTATTTTAAGCCATACGAATTTATATTGTGTTTATATTATATTATATTTATATTGGGTACTTAATTCCACTCTTGTTTAATGAGATTATAATTTTTATTACGGGTTAGCAAGTACCGAATCCTAGTTAGATTTTAAGATTAGTTTTCTAGTTGATTTTTATGTCAAGTGTCATAGATGGATAATTTGTTTAGAATATATCAAAAATTTTATAACAACACTTGATTATAGGTAATTTAGCGTTTTATTTTTTGTATAACGACCCTATTAATTGTAAATTGATATTAAATATTCCTTAATTAAGGCTTTGCAGGTATCAATTGAGTTCTAGAACTATTTTGCGAAGTTTAGGAAAGTATATTAATCTTTCGTTTGTATTTATATTAGTATGACCAGGCACTCAGGGTTGATCTAAATAAAAATTTTAAATAATTTATTTGAATAATTATACATACATACATATAAGTATAGTTATAGTAAATGGAGTAGACTTTTATATATATACATCTTAAAATTTAAATTTTTAGCTTTTCACATTTTATTTTAATTTTTTTTTTTAATTTTATTAATCTTTAAGTAATAAGACGATATATTCTCAACCTGTTCTTGTATAAAATTTAATTAACCTACATCTTATAAATTTTCGAGAAATACGGTATACAATACATAATATTCGATAATTATTATTCGACATAAATTACAGAAATTTTAAAGATAGTCTTTCAATGCCTAAACAAGGTAGAAAAAATTTACATTAATGTTATATGTGTGTAGTTTTCACTTATTATATATGAAATAAATTTTTAATATTACATACATCTAATTTTAAAATAATAGAACCATACAATATTTTTAGTTTAATATTGAATGCCCTTACCACTAAATTAGAACTGAGCGTAAAAGTCATGAATGTATCAAGAAATACAGGTACTAAAATATACATTATAACTGCCTTAATTTGCTTTTTTTTTTCTTTATTTAGATAGGTAAACTTATTAATTTTACCAGAATAGTTTTGCTTAGTGATCTTAGCCTTAGCTGTTTGATCAAACAATAAATTTTATTAAATCGGATATTTTTACATATTACTTTAACTAACCTCTACAACTTGTTATTTTTTAATTGTATTCTAAACATAAAATAATCAATATAAGCATACATATACATATATTACATTGTTGTATATACATTTTTTTATTATATATATATTATTCTGCATTTATCTGGATATTTGTAAGTCCGGCGGAATACTCCAACACATATACATATTGCAATATGTATACAAATTGCTTTGGTACTTTTTTTTTAACCCCTGTCTACCATGCTGAACCTTTGCAGGAAAAAAAACCATTGCATGAAATATATTTTTTTAATTTAATGCTAGTCTTCTTCGTAAATAATAAGGGAAAATAAAAAATAATGTTAATAATATAAATAAAACAAATAATTTTTTTGATTTATAATAAGAAGGACTAATAGAAATTTTATCAATAGTTTAATATGGTATAATAACCAAAAGGCAAACAGCATTTAACACAAAAAAAAACATAATGCACTTAAAGGTTATTCTTATTACTTAAAATTATATACAATACTAATATGTAGGTATAACAAATGTTTTTTTGTTATATGATAATGATCATAGCATCATAGTTTTACCATACCGTATGCATAGCCTGTATAGTACTATAGGTATATGTATATACTCCAGCCAGAAATGTGATGCG
Organism: Argyra leucocephala; assembly: GCA_963942445.1. Classification (NCBI taxonomy): domain Eukaryota; kingdom Metazoa; phylum Arthropoda; class Insecta; order Diptera; family Dolichopodidae; genus Argyra; species Argyra leucocephala. The sequence goes on along the minus strand of OZ012678.1, from coordinate 38,969,863 downwards.
ATGAAGAGTTAAAATTGTTTATTTTTATTTTTTTTTTTTAATATATTTATATTATATATATCTATAATATGATGTATAAATTTATGATCGTCTATAATGGGCCTTATTCTGAGAAGCGAATCACTTTTTCGCTACGTACCGGTAGAGCATCACATTGTATCACATTTGGTATTCTGAGAAGCGAATGATACGATATTTTGCAAAACTGACAGCATTGCTGGTTAAAACTGTCAAATTTATTTTTTTTTATGTTTTGACATTTTTTGTTTTAATTATCTGTTTGAAAAGTGAAATTAAGTGAAGTTAAATTCAAATTTTATAGATATTAAAAAATGTTTTTGCATTTATATTACGAAACATCGTCTGATGAGAAGGAAGAGATATGAATTTACTTAGAATAAAAAGAAGAGAATTGAGGGATAAAGCGAATCCATTAGATTTACATATTTTAACGTAGGTATAAGTTATAACAACTATATATGTATGAATATGATATGAAATAAAAAAAATATGATCAATTTTATTTGGTTTGTTAGATTCATTAAGTATTTCAGGCTCTCGATAGAAACCTTTGTAATGGTTCTAGATAAATTAGACAATAATTTAAATCCTACGTAGGTACAATTAGTCCACATTCAGTAAAACCCAATATTGGCTGGAAGATTGCCCTTCCTTGCTGAAGGAAGTTATCAAAAAGGCGAGGGGAACAATTTTTTGGTAGGTTTAGCTACGAAACATTGTCAATATTTGAGACGGAATTGTGTCGAGAGTATATAAAATTTACTGAAACCAAAAATAAGCAAAATCATCCATCAAATTCGGATTTTATAATAAATTTTGGATTTCCAGGAATAATTAGATGCGTTGATGGAACACATGTAAAAAATCATTGCACCAACAAACATTAAAACTGCCTACTATTTGTAACTTTTCTATAATTAAAAATGTATTATAAAATTTAATAATTATTTTTAAATACAAATATATAATTAAATAAAATTAGTTTACTTGAATTTTACTTTAATTATATACTTACTTTTTCTCATTCGCCATCTTTCACTAACTTTTTCTATAATGATATATTTATCGTTTTTTCTGACAGCGAACAAAAAAAAACGATTCTCGTAATACCATGAAAATCGAAACGTTGCGATAAAAACCGATCAGTATCGCTATTTCGCTTCACAGAATACCAAAAATAAAATTTATCATATTTTTCAGTACGTACCGAAAAATTCGCTTCTCAGAATAAGACCCAATATTTAGTATGTACTATGGGGTTAAATTTAGGTTCTGATGATTTACACATGAAAACAATAACAACCTATACATTTTAAAGAAATTAAATGAAATTTTTGTACTATTATTTTTTATTTCTTATCTTTGCAAATTTATAATTTTTAGATATATTTGTTTTCTTCAAGTGTGTAGAAATGTATGTTGTAGAGACTTAGAGAGTGATAATTTTTTTTAATATAGTAAGTAGGTATATATATATAGGTATCGGTTAAAACATATTGATTGTTGTTCTTCTTTTTAATGTATGTTATGAATAATAATTATGTATGAATTTTAACATGAACAGTTCGATAATGAATTTTTTGAAATGAAATAAAATTTTAAATAATCGATCAATGGTTCACAAGTTATGAACAGTTTTGTAAATACCTATTTATTTGCATTAAATTTTTTTATTTTAATTTTTTCTCCAACACGAGTTTTTATTTTATTCATCAAAATAAATATTATGTGTACCTACAATATTATTGTTTTTTTATATTTACAATTTTATTTATTTTTGTTTTTCAAATTGTTTTCGTTCAAAGTTGTGGCTCATTAAAAAATATTTTTGTTTAATTATTAAATATTAAGTTTATAGCGAACTTTGACGCTAAGCTTACGCAGCAAATGCTATTGAATGTTAACAGGATTAACTTAATTCTCAATTATACGATAAATTTTCAATGTTAGCAAAAGGGATGTCGCTAAAATGATCGAATAAATGACCCTTAGGGAATAGAAAATTTTGCACCTTACTACAAATATCCTGTTTATATGGTAATTAAAAGCGTTATAATACAAAAATAAAGGTATGATAAATTAGTAAGCAAATACGTATTTTTCTTAAGCTTGAAGTGAAAACTCTAATGAAGGAAAGAAATGCTAGAATTTATTTTGCTTCCGTCATTTATGGCGGGTTACCAAGCTAGTTTTTTTATATTCTTCTAAGTAAAAATTATTTTGTCATAATTTTAAACTTCAACAAATCCGTAATCTCTTTCAAATTGCTTGGTAACTCGTTAAAGAGCTGTAAGTATTGGTACAATGTATTATTATTTTGACTACTAGTTCTACATAGTGATAAATAAAAATTTGTCTTATATCTTGTATATTTATATTTCTATTTAAAATAAATTGTAAATAACGCATCATTAGATATATATCTGCGTACGCGCCTAAATATGAATATATAAGGGGATATTTCACCAATTCCGTAGTTTATATGGTCAACCCACTTCATTCTTTTATCTATAACTAGATCTAGATAATTGAACTTATCAACTATTTCTATGTTTACAGATTTGAAAATGAAGCTATTGTTTGTTTAGTATTTTAGCCCAAGGAAAATAATTTTAGTTTTTTTCGCATTTAATCGCAACCTGTGAGCTTTGAGCCCATTTATAATATTTAAGTAACATGCAATAACTTCTCTTACTTTATTTTCATCTACTCCATTACCCATAGTGTGTGTGTGAACCAGGATAACATGAATACCGAATTCTTTGTACTGACCAAATATTTTGATTAGTACGAAATATTGAACAATCTATATTTATAAAATTTTATAATTGGTAAAAAAAAATAAAATTAAAAGTTTATCAAATTTATTTTGAAAGTTTCTATATTGTCCTATGGACCTCAAAATTTTCAAAAAACACAAAAAATCTTTCGCTTATAAGGCGCTATTTTTTGTACAATCAAAATATCATCAAAAATTATCATTTTTATTTTTCTCCTATATCCTATGTATCTTAACACATTTATTATAGTTGTACATTATGATATAAACATTTATTATCCTTTTTAATAATATACCAAAAAAAAAAAAACCAAAAAAAAAGCATTAATGAAGTTGCAAAAAAATAAAATTTCAAAAAAGAAAAATCAACAAAGTGCAATAGGGAGATTGATAGGTTACACACATTATACTTATAATAAAATCAACATACATGTGTTACGGCAATGAGGTCCTTTTTTGCCTATAATTTAAGGCATATTTGAATTCTTGTCATATGATTAATTTAAAATAACAAAATATAAAAACAAAAATGTAATAAAAAACACGATAAACGAATTGCTTGTCATTTCAGCTAATTATTTATTTTAGTCTTCACATCAACTAAAGGTGGAGTTTTAGCTCTCTTTGGTTTAAGGTTGAATTTTGTTTTATTATTAAGCTCCGTGTCATGAAAGAAGAAAATATGTCCATTCCTTTTAGATAAAAATTAAATTCCTGTATGTAACATACAATAATTAAAAATTCAGTTTAATATAATAAAAAAATATATATATATATATACATATATATATGTATATATTATTTTTTTGTTTAATTTTCTCATTGCATTTTTAGTGTATCTATAATATATAATTGCATCGTACTAGGCCATATTTTATTCAAATTTACTATACAACTTTTTTTGTAGGTAATCCCAAAATTAAAACAAAAAATCAAATCATTATTTAAAGGCTTAGGCATATTTGAAGTAAATACAAGTTTTAAGGTTTAAGTTTAATTAATTTGTATATTCAAAGGTTATACTTTGAATATTGCGGTATATTAAATGATCAAAGTATATATTTGGTATAAGTACGTGGTAAATTTAAACCAAGTTCCAATAAATTTATTCTGTACCCATTCTGTCCTCTTTAATGTATCTGGAAGGAATTTGGTTCAAAAGTGTGTACTCTGTCTTGGAGTAAAAACTTGTAACATATAAGTAAATTCGAAATGAATAATTTAGATAAAAATTACTTACTTATTTATTTAGATGGTTAACAGACCTTGTAGGTCCTGGGTCTGACTCATCAACGTCCTCTATTGTTTTCGATCACGTGCGGCTTCTATCCAGTTGAACATACATTTTTTTCATATCTGCCTGTGCTTCTTCTCTCCAACGAAGGTCTGGTCTGCTCTGATGACGAAAATTGTTATTGGATATAACTAATTGAGGCTAAAGTAATATGTATCTAAATTAAAAAATTAATCAATAAGAAGAAAATATTTAAATTACGAATTGTTTTACATTTTGAAAATAATTATAGACTACTTTTGGAGATGATTGTCATAACTAGTTCGCACTTCAAGAATGTGGAATCATATTCCTCCTAATACTAATTTACCAAATAGATTAGCATATTACATACATTGTGACTTATAATCACCTTAAATTATATGTGATCACGATATTTCCTGATATTTCGTCTCATCAACGTCAGTTTTGTGTATTAACATCTTGTACTTTCAAGTTTGAATTTGACGATTCTCATACCTAAAATATTTTGGTGTCCGTCACCTAGGTGACTAAGCCGCTCGAACATGTTTACCATAATTCATATGACCAATTTTATATCACCATATACCCGACGAATAATTTTTATGTAATGTACCTTATGTAGTGTCATTAATCAGTAACGCAGAGTCGTGAGTATGACCTGGAATAAGTACGACCCTTTATTTATATTAAATTAAAATCAATTAATCGCGTATATGGCTGCAGAAGATATAGCAAAAAATATTTTATAAAATAAGTCAATCGTTCTGATCTCTAATTTGATCTGAACTGAATAAATAATTAATCGAAGCAAAACGGCCTCTAAATAAATTGCCCCGTGTTTAATTCTTTTATGCATTAAAAATATAAAAAAAAAAATAAAAATAAAAACTTAAATAGGAAAACAAAGAGTAAAAGAAAAATACAAAATAAAAATAAAAATTACAAACCTTTTTATGGTCCTGTGATTGCACATTTTTTCACCCTATTTCTCAAAAGAGGGCTTTGAAAGCTATTCTTGTTTTTTTTTTTTTATTTCAATATAAAAATTTGTTTTTGTTTTAATAAATTACCAAAAAAAGAAATAAAAAAAATAGATATATATATATAAAATAATAAAAAAAAAATATATATATATATATATATATATATTATAACAACAAAAATTAAAAAATCCGCGATATTATTTGCGTTGTTTTATTATAGTTGGTATAAGGGAGGGTTGAAAAAAATATGAGCCACGCCCGTTGAAACTTTTATTTTTTTTTTTTGTAATCTCCTTTAAGTAGATTTTTTTTTTTTTTTTTTTACCTATTATATATATATATATATATATTTTTTTTTATTGTTATTTTACCAAATAATTACATTTAAATAAAATTAAAATTTCATGACATGTTGATGTTACATCACCAAAAATATAATAGCAAAATAAATATGTAGTATCTGTATAAAATTGGAAAATTTCGACATTTCTATTGAACACAAAATAAATATATAATAATGTATGTACTTAATAAAGAGAATTTTGATCAGAAAACTTTGTGAATAATAAAACACTAGAAATAATAATGAGAAAAGAAAAATAAATATAATTAAAAGCAAAAAAAAAAAAAAATGGCAGCCATTCCGATGCACATAATATGAATATGTATACACGTGGCATTATATACAAAATGTATACGTATAAATAAAATTATATTGATAAGGTTAAGATAACATGATAATGTTATAATACTATTTATTCTTTATAATGGACAAAATCATGATAAATGATACTATACGGTTAGAATAGATTAAGTAAATAACGAATGGTTAAATCTGTACTTGTGTTAAGCTTGATGACCTAGTATCTAACCAATGATTTCATTTGTACTATAATAAATTTAAATTATTTCTTGTTTTTTTTTGTATTTTTTTTTCTTCATTCGTTCCAATTTTAACTTGATAGATATGATTATAAGTAGTGAAACGATTTGGCACCACCCACAAATATTGAACTTAACTATAAATTTTCTATAAAAACCAAATATAATTAAATAGTTATATATAAAAATTTATTAACTAAGTCGAGGGTGCCTTATCGATTGGTGATATGTTCAACAGCCGGAAAAGATGGCAAAAGGGTTTTTTAAGACCAAAAATCGCCGAAATTGGCCGAAATCGGGATTTTCAAATGGGAAGGGGTACTTTATTATGCAAATTTGGATTCTACGACAAAAAATAAGAAACTTATGTTAAATTATTTTTTTCTCATTATTTGTCTTTAAAACTAATAAAAATAAAACACCAATACACCATATTTTTTTTGGTAAATCAAAATTAATAATGATAATTTTTATAAATAAATTTGTTTATCATATTAGAATAAATATTTATTTCAGTTTTAGGTACCTACAATGTTTAAATTAAAAAAAAAAACAAAAAAAATTTTTTTATCACAAAAGTTTCTTTTTTTTGACGTAAGATCCGATTTTGCATAAAAAATACCCCTTCCCATTTAAAAATCTCGATTTCGGTCAATTTCGGCGATTTTTTATCTTAAAAAACCCTTTTGCGGTTCTTCCCGGAAGTTAACGATATCACCAATCGATAGAGCATCGTCGATTTAGTTAACAAAATTTTTATTTAAATTTAAAATAACGGCTCTTTCCCTTCTTAAAACGCTGATACGCATGCTCTGAAACACCCGGTATAGTTTCCTGCATATAACTGTAAATTCGACGGAACGTTCCAATACATATTCCAAATTGCTTTGTCCTGTTTTTTTAACATAAAATAAATATATGTCGGTACCCAGAGCGAATCACATTAAACATTAAAAATAATTGAAAATAAATAAATAAAAACAAGTAAAATATTGTAAAATTTTAAAGGCAAGGTCGTTTAAAGTTGTGGCTCATTGTCAAATATTTTTTGTTCAATATTCTATTTATGCGTGTTAGTTAATAAATATTATAAGATTTAAAAATTAATATAATTTAGACAAAAATAATTTGATAAAAAATAAATTGATAAAAACAAATTTAATATGACACTAATGACATTTAGATTCTGCCAATGTCATTGAAACACGAGATCTCCATCGTTTTTTTTTTCAAACTTTGACCCTGAACTTACGCAGCTATGTAATGTTAACACGATTACCTTCATTCTTGATTATACAATCATTTTTCAATGATGACAAATAGGATGTCACTAAAATGATCAAATAAATGACCCTTAGGGAATAACAAATTTTACACCTTACTACAAAATAATATCTATTCTGTTTCTATGGTAATTAAAAGTGTTCTAATAACAAAAAAAAAGGTAGCTATGATAAGCTCGCAAGTTAAATACACATTCTTTGTTAAATTTGAAATGAAAACTCCAATGATATTATTATTATAATATTATGCATAATACTATTTTTTATCATTTCCAATATATAATTTCAACTTTAACATCAATGCTACACCAAAAAATTCATACCAGAACCATTCATAATCATCATCATTGTCCTGTAACCCTATCCGTAAGGCATACGGCAGAATCAAAATCGTTCAATCGGCTACTATCTGCGACTAACTTCATTTGTAGCCACGTTCTTTGCTGGGTGCTTGCTTCGGTTAAGACTGCTACTCTCCATGTTTTGCTTGGCATTCTGACACGACGTGTACCCTAAAGATTCCATTCAAAACATTGTTTCGCGATGTTGTTGTCAGTTTTCTTCAGGTATGCCCGATCCAATGCCATTTTCTCTGTCGGATTTTGACGTCTATTTATTTTGCTTTTTGGTTCGTTTTTTTGCTACAGCACTTTGTTGGAAATGGTAAAAAATTGCTCCTAATCATACTCATATTTTTATCTCTTTGTTCCTAACAGTAGTTTCATTCTAATGGTTTAAGTATATGTATTGATATTAATATTTCATCAACAAACTAGTTGAATATTTTGAAAAATCGAAAATAATGCTGATAAGAGAAATGCAATCTTTTTCCTTAGGGAAAGAAAACCTAGTAAGTTTATATAAAGTGAATATCTAATCTGTATCCATTGGATGGGGAAACGAAATAAAATATCTGGTACGCAACATTTAAAAATCATATTGAAAACAAAGTCAATGAAAATTAGTCAATCCACGTAACATTTACAATGAGGAAAGGTAACTCCGCGTCAGTAAACAGTAAAGTCATACCACAGAAGGATTCTGTCGAATATTAATGAATTCGTCTTGATAGGCGTCTAACATAGAAGTAGCACATAAATTGTAAGCGCAATCAATTAACACTGACAAAAAAGTGACATTACTTACGCGCTCCTCTAATGGATAAATTACACTAGTTTTGATACAGCTTAATTACAGATTTTTTAAAATAAATTAATTAAATTTTGCCATCGACTAGTTAGTAGTCTTCTTCACAGAAAACACAATATAGATATGATAAATTTAATTTATATTAAAAAAAAATAATATTACTATTTTTGTATTTTGAACTTTATTATTTTTTAATGTAGCTATACTAAGTAAATTTAATTGTATTTTAATTAATTAAAAATTTAAATTGTAAACTGGTTGAGCTAAATAGTATCAATGAATAAATAAATAAATTTTATTATTAAAAAAATGCAAAAAGTCAGAAAATCAGCTGATCAAAAGGTTATATTAAATCCTAACCCGTCACTGCATACAGGGCAGTGTATGGCTTTTTGAAGTAGTTGACAAGTCAGGTATGTAATTATAACATAAGAACATTTGATAGTTTTGGCTGCGTATTTGTGCTGGATATGTTATTAATATTAAATTACAGACTGAATAATATTTAGTGTAAATTAGCTATAAGTTAGATAATGTTTTACAAAACATGCCAAATTTATAAAGTTTTTAAATTTTTCTTAGAAAAAAAAACTTCTGTAAATTACAAAAAAAAACAATTATTAATAATGAAATAGCTGTAAAGACAGAATTATGTCTGTCCCACGTCATAAAGGTCGCATCAGACATTTATCGTATATTGTTTGATTGGCTACTGTTTGGCCTATGATGACGAAGTATATTCGTTGGGCAATCGGTGCAAAAATTTTGTTGAGCTCTGCAGATTATCAGGCGTAAGGTAATTGAATCGATATTCAATTTAATTTCAATTAAATTTTAATTTTCCTAATTTTTAATTTTACTTATAATTTTATTTTTACTTTTAATTTCATTTTGTTTTTTTCTTTATTTTTAAATTCCTTAAATGTCTTAATTTTTTTTCTCTCCTTTTGTGTTTTATAAGTTTTTATAATTTTTGTTTAGTTTTATTAATTATAAAGTTTTTTATATATTTTTTTCTAATATTACAATTTTTAATTGAATTTTGTTTTTCTTTCTTTTTCTTTCTCTTTTTCACTATAACTTTATGTGTGTTAAAACCAAATTAATACTAAAATTGTATAAAAAAAAGACTAATCTTTGTACAATTAAAATAAACAATTATAAATAATTAATTAAATAAATTAAAAAATTAAAATAAATAAATAAATTGTAAAAATGTACAATATATTATATAAATAAATAAATAAGTGGCCTCGGTATCCGAGTGGTAAAATACTTGAGTGTAGTAATGTAACGACCGAGATGCACGGACACAAACCCCGTGAGAACTGAAAAATTTTTCATATGGTGAAAATTACTGAAAATGTAATATAACTAATAAAATATATAAAAAATATGTAATATACAAAAATATATATTAAAAACTAATGTAATTTAATAATTAATAAAGATGTAATAGATATAATCTAATATAGAAAAAATATATACCCAAAAACTAATATAATTTAATAATTAATAAAGCTGTAATATAACTAATAAAATATATAAAAAATATGTAATATACAAAAATAGTATACCAAAAAACTGATACAATTTAATAATTAATAAAGCTGTAATATAACTAATAAAATATATAAAAAATATATAAATTACACAAATATATTCGAAAAACTGATATAATTTAATAATTAATAAAGATTAAATATAACTAATAAAATATAGAAAAAATATATAATATACAAAAATATATACCTAAAAACTAATATAATTTAATAAATAGTAAAGATGTAATATAACTAATAAAATATATAAAAAATATGTAATATACAAAAATATATATTAAAAACTAATATAATTTAATAATTAATAAAGATGTAATATAACTAACAAAATATATAAAAAATACAAAATATACAAAAATATATACCAAAAAACTAATATAATTTGATAATTAATAAAGATGTAATATAACTAATAAAATACATAAAAAATATATAATATACAAAAATATATACCAAAAACTAATATTATTTAATAATTAATGAAGACGTAATAGAACTAATAAAATACATAAAAACTATATAATATACAAAAATATATACCAAAAACTAATATAATTTAATAGTTAACAAAGACGTAATAGAACTAATAAAATATATAAAAAATATATAATACACAAAAATATATACCGAAAAACTAATATAATTTAATAATTATTAATGATGTAATATAACCAATATATATAATATACAAAAATATATATTAAAAAGTAATATAATTTAATAATTAATAAAGATGTAATATAACTAATAAAATATATAAAAAATATATAATATACAAAAATATATACCAAATAATTAATATAATTTAATAAAAAGGCTCACATTTCGAAAAAGAAAATGACCTATAAAAGCTGGTCTGCAGATTATCAACTGTTAAAATAAATAAGAAAATAAATAAATACCTAAGAAACTACAATATATGTTTTGCTAACAAAAATAATATTCAAATTTTAAACAAATAAATTAATTTAAACGTGTATTTAAAAAATTTTAACTTTCATATTCAACCATACGGCAACCTTAAAATTGCAGATTTATCAAATGAAAAATTCCACATTTAGTTTATTGTTTATTTTTCATTATTTGAGTTTATTTTGTATTTCAATGTATTTGTAAAATAACAAAGAATTCATTTTTTTAATTTGCACAATATTTAAGAGCTTTTTAATATTATTAAGTTAATATAGTAGGTACTTATAATTTTTTCGTTTCAAAATTCTTATTATAATAATTCTATCTCTACGGTATCGCGTAAAACTTAACTCCATCTCTTGAGTTAAAAAAAAAAAACGAAAATAAAAAACTTGAAAATTTTGGAATTATTAATTTATCATCATTATAAATAATCATTTCTACTTATTATGCATCAAAAAAAAAAAAAAAAAAAAAAAATTTCTTAATTTAACTTAATAATAAGACATGAGCGAATTTAAAAAATAAAAATATAAAAAAAAAAATATAAAAATCAAAATAAACAATGTGAGATTTTCATTTTTTGGCGCAGTCTATCGGGAATAGCTGAAAACTCTAGATGAATTATATTAAAATTATTATTATATGGGATTATAGTAAATGAAAGAATTATGAAATAGAATGAGATAGACATAGAATAGAGCTAATAATATTTGATTTTTACTTTTTATTTATTTTTATTTTTTTTTTTAATTAAAACCCAAATAAGTAAAAAAAAAATAAATAAAAATTTGAAACGTTTGATTAAAAATTTATAAATATGTATAGGAAAGCAAAAAAAGGAAACTGAACCATTTATAAAAAAGGATAACAAAATTTTTTCATATTTCAGGCTTTTAGATAACAAAAATTCCCTAGTGTTTATGTCATTTATATCAAAAAACAAAAAATAAAAAAGTAAAAATTACAAAAAATTGGTTAAAATCCTTTGGTTCGTTTTTTCTTCTCTTTTTTACCAAAATCATAAAATATATGAACTTGTAAAGGGATAAAAGCTAAAAAAACACAAAATAAAAACAAAAAAATTAAAAAAAAAAAAAAACAAAACATTTTTATAAAAGATTTACATTTTAGGGTAATAATTATGTTGAATTTTAGCTGCGTAATGGTCATATATTATGGTATAGATTTACTTATTAAAGTGTTCCTCTTAACATTTACATTACTTACGTAGTATTGGGGAACCTGATGCGATTTTTTTTTTAACCATTTGTTATTTTTAGAATTGAGTATTTAAGACTGTAATCAATTTGTACATTCAACTCTAGGATTACCTATGAAGTATATTATCAAATTTGATTGAAGAAATTTTTGGCAAATAGAAAACTACAAAATGAAATTGAAATGACACGTAGAAGATAGAAGTTATATCAAATTACCTATATACCACTAAAGAGCTAAAAATCAGATTCAAACAGTTTTCTACTGGTTACTTGTGTGTAATTATCAGTTATCAGTGCCAAATAAAATTTTAATATACTGTGCCGAAATCGTAAATGTTTATGTCTAAATTTACCGACAAACATGTCGACTCAAATTTTATTTTTGTTTTTGTGATTAAAATGTTAAAATAAAATATATAAGAAAATTTTAATAATTTCTTAATTAGTGAAACAACAACAAGTGTTTTATTTAACTTAATTAAATATTGTATTAATTATTTCAAAGCTTATATTAAATAGTTAAAAAAAAATATAGTAACGGGACTATATCAGTTTTTTGTATTTTAAAATCGCTTATGTATTATATTTTAAATCCAAAAACTTCCAAATTTGCTTAAGTAAAGTAAGCCGTTTTAAGTACTTAATAATTTGGAAAATGATATTCCAAATTTCTTGATATTAGAAGTTATATGAGCGATTATGACAAAAATACCCTAGCAAAAAAATGTGACTTATAGTTATCAGAGTCAAACCTGATTTGACAGAAGCGACAAATATTGACAAGGTTTAGGGAAATTTTCGGACAGTTAAAGAAAAATTAATGTTTGATCTCAGAGTATTTTAATTGGAAGAAAATATTTGGTGAGTAAGAACTCCACATTCCTATTTCTACTGCGTTACTGAATGCAAAATACAGTACCGCAATCATTTTCATTCATTGTTCAGTTTGAACTACTGAAAATATTTTTTTTTTGTTTTTGAAATTGTTTTGAAAATATTTATTAGTTGTACATAAATATTATTAATATACATGAGTAATTTGAATGATTATTAATGAGGTTTTCGAATTTTATTAAAAAGCTAGCGCATATAATACTAGAACTAGTAAATATAATACTAGAACTAATTAGTTACTAGTTTATTAAATCTTACTAATAATGTAATTAAATAAATTAATAAAAAAAAAATTATACATATTGGAAGGGAGGGAAAATGGAAACATTTATATGTTACCAGATTAATAAGATTTAATTGGTGTGGTGAAAACGTAGAATTAATTTTGTAATGTAACTGAAATTTTAAAACAACGTTAAAAAATGCAAATATTTAAATTATTATTTTCTTTTTATATAAAAACAGTTTTTTGCTTAGTATAATTTAAACTATTTTTTAGATACCTGATAATTAGTGTTGCTTTTTTTGATGGTATAGATACAATATTATTTCACAACCATACACTACCTATTCGAAAGGGTCACCTTAATAAGTATTTTTTTTTTGTGATAAAATTTAGTGTTCAGGATTTAGACGTAATTCAAAATATGTAACTTTGGTTATTTGAAATATTTATAATTTAAAAATGCTTATTAGAAATATATGAGTTTATTAGTAGGTAATAATATGATGAAATACAAAATTGACATTTAACATTTTTAATGTTTAGTATACTGTAATATTGTTCTCGTGCGAGAGTGATATATGTATGATACATGTATTATATATTTATTGAGGGACTAATCAACGATGGTTGGTCAAAGTTAATTGCCAGTTTTGAAGGCAGCAGCTGCCAATCTCTAACTAAGGTATATTATATTATTTGGTGATTCAGGATTATATGCATCGATATTATATTGAATATAGCTATAGTATATACATGTGATATGCAAGAGTGTATGCTCTCACATGTATATATTTTTGAATTAAGAACACTTATTAATTTATTCTTCCAAATTTCTGTTTATTTATACAAAATTTATAGTCCGAAAATTTACTAATACATTTATGCATATTTACATTTATGCATATTTTCAAAAATTTTCATTAGTATTAATAATTACAAATATTTAATACATATTGGATATTTCCAATATTACTAAGAATTATAATTAGGTCAAGAATATCCTAACACAATCTTCATAAAAAAAATATTCATTCTAATTTTTTTTAAAATTAGCATTACTTCATATTATGTAATGCATCATAACAATATGTATATTCATATATCTATATGACCACACACAATTATATGCATTATTAGTTAAGCATTAATGCTAGTGTCATATAGTGGTAACATGATTCTTATTCTTTTTTTTAGAATTTAAAAATAAAAAATACATTTGACGTACTTATGTTTAGTCATAAATTAGTTAATTTTTGATTCCGCATAAAAACAATGCAATTTAAAATATTGCGTGTGTTTTGATTGTTAGTTTTGATTTTAACAAAAAATAAGAACACTTTAGATAATATGCTGTTAGGAATATTGCACATATCATTTAGATTCTAATTGGATTTATGTTAACGTTTGAATGATTATTGATGTACTACAAGACTTAAAGCTTCATTTTCTGAAGAAATAAATTATGTGGAAAAAACATCACAATAACAATTAGGCATTTTCATCAAATAAATAATACATTACATTATTTTATTTTATTTATTTATTTAATTAAATGTACAGAAAAGGCCTGACCTTATAAAGTTGTACAAATTATTGAAAAATTACTTAAATCTATTAATATGAACAATTAATTCAATACTATGAAACATAAATATAGAGAAGAAAAAAGAAAAAAATAATAATAAGTAAGAACAGTAATGAGCTAACGTGCAACATACCAAAATTTTAACATACAAAATATTTATTTTTATTTATTTATTTATTTCATTTATTCTGCTACATATAAGACGATTAGTCTTTTAAGCATGTAACTAGAATTCATAATTTAAAACTAACAAAACTAAACATATTAGAAAATTACAATGAAAAATGTTAAAATGTAAGAATATAAAGTGCTTAAACTATAACTAGATTAAATTACCAAATTAATAAAAATAAAACATATATATATATATTACATATTATATAGAGATATAAAAATAAAAAAAAAAAAAAAAAAAAAACCAAATATACAAAAATTTACATACCTAATATATAATACATGTATACAAATATATGCCTGTTGAACTGAAATAATACATTTGCCTACCTCAAATCATGATTTCTAAAATACACACTGCTGAGCTCAGTAAACATTTTAATGTTATTAACGCGCAGAATGTAGTTCGGTATAGTAGTTCTAACAAAATACGATAGGTGTCTTAATAGACTCCTCCGACGAGGAACTATTAGATTCATATTTCTTGTTGAAAGAGTCAGAAAGGTATAATGGCATAAGATTTAACAAAATCTTTTTCATAAAAACGGAAAAAAACGGATACAACAATATAAACTGTTCCATTCTCGTATTATTTGTTTATTGGAAATATGTTGAAAATAGTCGCTTTGGATAATCGGCGGTGACTTCCAAAATGCCAATGATGTTATAATAATAATATAAAAGTTTGAATACAGATTAAATACAGTTCTAATACCGTTTAAAGCTTTTATAATCACTTCAATATAAAATTAAAACTAAAGTTTTTGCTGCATTTTGGAATACTAGTATGTTTATTTTTGTATAAAAAATTTAATAATTCGATTGAGAACACTAAATATCAATCAAAAAAATTGTTTTGACGAAATGAACTTGATATCAGGATTATTGTATAGAATATTGGTCTGAAATGAATCAATCAATCTCGCTTGCGTCCCTGTCAAACAAAAGAGATTTTGGCGAAACGGAATTGTGCAGTTTAACTATATAAAATGCTAAATAGCTATAAAACAAATTTTGACCCATATTATAAAGATAGTTTGTAAAACAAAGACAGTATAAATAAAAAAATATAAGAAAAACCGAAGTCAGAAAGAAATTTAAAAATTATAGTATTTAAGAATAACTAAATTGTATCTATTTAGTGTATATCAAATTGAGTGTGATCCAGTTCTACTAAAGCTATAAGATATATTACATTAAGGGATATAAAACTTTTACATGTTTATCAGATTCAAGGCACACAAGAGGTGTAATAATATATGTAAGAAATTGTTTCAAAGCATTACAAATAAACTATTTAAGTATAAGTAAACATTTATGGATTTTAAATATAAAGATTAAATTAGATACAACATTTTGGAATATAATAGGTTTGTACAGATCAAATAAATTAGGAGTAAATGAATTTTGTATTAAATTAAGTGAATATTTAGAAATTAATGTAAATTTGGCTGAAAATTGTTTTATTGCTGGTGATTTCAATATAGATTTCAAAAATGAAAGTAGTGAAAAGAGGCAAATACAACAACTATTCCAAGATTTTGGTATCCAGCAAATTATTAATGACTACACTAGGATAACTAATACAAGTCAAACTCTCATTGATTATGTACTAACGGATTATGTTTCTTTTCATTGAAGCACTAGTAAATAAAAACTTTTCTATTTCTGATCATGAGGCTATTAATATTAAAATAATGAATAATAACTACGTGAGAAAAGAAAGCATAATTAAATACGTCAAATTTGATAAAGCAAAATTTTTGACTGAACTAAATAATTGTGGGTTCACTAGCTTAATAAACTAGAGATTTAACTGCTGAAAAATTTAGCAAGGATATAATAAATTCGATTGAGAAATTAACAACATCATTTAGAGCGAGAAGTAATACAGCAGAGTGGTATTGTAGGGAGTTAGAAGAAATGAAAAGAGTTAAGATTAGGTTGTACAACAGATACTCATTACTTAGAACAAGCGAGAGTTGGGAAGAATATAGGCTCGCAAGAAATATCTATAAAAGGAAATGTGTAGAAATTAGAAATAACTTTATAGAAAAGAAAATTAGTGCTAAAGCAGGAGATCAGAAAGCTATGTGGAAGCAAATAAAGAAATATGTGTTAGGAAAAAAAGAAAATTGCATAAATGAAATAGAAATAAATAATGAAATTATTAATAATAACAAAGATTTAGTGGATAAATTAAATGAATATTTTGTTGATAGCGTTAATAAGCTAAATAGAAACATTCCACATATAAATTATAGTGATAGTATACAAGAAATAAATGAAATATTTAAGTTTAAGGAAATAAATGAATCTGAATTAGATAAAATTATGAAAAGTATGAATAGTAAAAATGATTTTAATGAACTGAATATAAATATCATGCTAGAATCTAAGGAATTAATGTATCCTATCTTAACGAAAATTATTAATACCTCATTGACGTAAGGAATGTTTCCGAGATCATGGAAGGAGTCCATAGTAGAAAAAATTAAAAATGCAAAGATGGCATGTGATTTAAGACCTGTAAATATGTTACCAATGTATGAAAAAATTCTCGAAAAAGTTGTGTGCTTTCAGATGGAAGAATTTCTAACAACAAAAAATATTATCTGTGAAGAACAATCTGGTTTCAGAAAAGGATTTTCAACTGAAACATCTTTAAATTGGATAATAAATGAATGGAAGAAAGAAACTGATTCTGTGAAAGTTATCATTTTAGATTTAAAAAGGGCTTTCGAGACATTGGATCGAAAAATTTTAATAGAAAAAATGTATAAATACGGAATAAGAGGCACTGAAAAGAAGTGGTTCGAAAGTTTCTTAAATGAAAGATTCCAAAATACAAAAATAGGAGAGGATGTATCAGCCAAAAAACGAGTAGAGCTAGTAGTTCCACAAGGATCCGTTTTGGGAGTAATGTTGTTTTTGTTATACATAAATGACATAAAGGATAGTGTTGCCTTTTCTTCAGTGTCTTTGTTTGCGAATGACACATTAATTTACTTAGTAGGGGATAATTTGGTAGACTTAGAAAATAAATTGAACAGGGACCTAGAAACATTATATGAGTGGTTGTCAAAAAACAAATTAAAATTTAATGTAAGTCAAACAAAATGTATGGTGATAAATTCTCGAATAGAAAATTTAAATATAAGTATTAATAATGAACGATTAGAGTGTGTTAGCAGTATTAAATATCTAGAAGTCATTGTAGATAAAGAGCTTAAATTTAATATGCATTCTGATAATATTTGTAAAAAAATTTCGAAAAAACTTGGTTTTTTGGCAAGAATCAGAAATAAAATATCACTAAAGTGTGCAATATTAATTTATAATGCAATTATCTTACCACATTTTGCGTACTGTTCCTCGATTTTATTTATATGTAATTCTGAAAACTTAAATAGATTGCAAGTACTTCGAAATAGAGCTATGAGAATTATATTAAAGTGTGACAGAAGAACACGAAGTAAGGATATGCTAAATAAATTGGAATGGATGAGCGTAAATCAAAGACTAAAATTTAATGCAATAATGTTCGTATATAAGTTGAAATATGATAGGATGCCGCAATATTTACAAAAGAATATTAGATATGTAGGTGGTTATTACTTTCTAAGAAATAGGAGTGATTTCAGACTCCCATTATACAGGAGAACCAGAACACAAAATAGTCTACTCTATAAGGGTACACAATCTTTTAATTTGTTACCCAATGCAGTTAAAAATGATATGGATATTTAAAGATTTAAAAGAAAATTAATTGATATTATAAAGAACAATGAGATATAAAGTATTTAAATTTTATTTACTTTTGAAATTTTAAATAGTAAAAAATGAAAGTTTTATATACGAATGTTTAAAATTAAAACTTTCAATATTCCTTTAAATTTGTAAATTTTGTTTTAAATATGATGTTATAATAGTTTTTTATTGAACTGATAAAATTAAAAACAAAAAAAAAAATAAATGATCAAAAATAATTGAGAGTATAATCTGGTAACAAATTAAATAAAATGAAAACTATTCTATTTAAGAAGGCTTAGACCCTGCCAATAGCAGCAGTTTTCCACATTTAATGAGTAAACCAGTAATTTTGATAAATTAACGCTCGAAATATTGTAGATATTGTACACACATTTTTTGTGTAATCACAAAAGTGACAAAAATGGAGGGCTTACTGTTGATACAGTGACGAAATATTATAATTTTATTTACTATTTAATTCAAACAGTTTGCAAAATAATAGAATTTAATTATTGAAATTCTCAATTTACATAATGGGCCTTATTCTGAGAAACGAATCACTTTTTCGCTACGTACCGGTAGAGCATCACATTGTATCACATTTGGTATTCTGAGAAGCGAATGATACGATATTTTGCAAAACTGACAGCATTGCTAGTTAAAACTGTCAAATTTATTTTTTTTTATGTTTTGACATTTTTTGTTTTAATTTTCTGTTTGAAAAGTGAAATTAAGTGAAGTTAAATTCAAATTTGATAGATATTAAAAAATGTTTTTGCGTTTATATTACGAAACATCGTCTGATGAGAAGGAAGAGATGAATTTACTTAGAATAAAAAGAAGAGAATTGAGGGATAAAGCGAATCCATTAGATTTACCTATTTTAACGTAGGTATAAGTTATAACAACTATATATGTATGAATATGATATGAAATAAAAAAAATATGATCAATTTTATTTAGTTTGTTAGATTCATTAAGTATTTCAGGCTCTCGAAAGAAACCTTTGTAATGGTTCTAGATAAATTAGACAATAATTTAAATCCTACGTAGGTACTATTAGTCCACATTCAGTAAAACCTAATGTTTGTTGTGCATTGTACAATATCAGACTGAAATACAACGTTCAAATGGTAGAAAGTTTGGAAATTGATGTGACTGATCACAATGCTGATTTGCATAGTGATTCAGTTTTAAATAGTGAAGATCATGACACTGCAGTACAAATGAGAAATTCAATAATGAATGCAATTTTATAAAATTCATAAAATTTAAGAAACATTTTTTTTTATTTTTTACATTTTAAAATCACATTTGAGTAAAATAAAACTTTTAATTCATTTTAATATAAAAAGTAAAGTAAATTTTGAATTCATTTTAATACAAAAAATAAAGTAAATTTGTAATTGATTTCAATAAAAAAATATTTACATAAGAATAGTTATTATAAAAGAACATTAAAATAAAATAACAACTCTGTTAAATATTAAAAATAAACTTAAATATAAAAAGTAAAGTAAA
Organism: Argyra leucocephala; assembly: GCA_963942445.1. Classification (NCBI taxonomy): domain Eukaryota; kingdom Metazoa; phylum Arthropoda; class Insecta; order Diptera; family Dolichopodidae; genus Argyra; species Argyra leucocephala. The sequence goes on along the minus strand of OZ012678.1, from coordinate 38,949,658 downwards.
TTTGTAATTGATTTCAATAAAAAAATATTTACATAAAAACATATAAGAACATTAAAATAAAATAACAACTCTGTTATATAAATAATATACTTAAATAAAATTTCTAATCAATTTCATTATCACAAAAATATTCAGATCAAAATATTTTAAATCTTAAATAACTAAATCTTATATTTAACCAGTCTTATTCTGAAATTCTGTTTCTGACTTCTTCCAGCATCAATTTTTTTTTCTTATATTCTAATATGTTCATTTGAATTTCTTGATCCTTTATTTTTCTTTTTTCTCTGTCTGTTGCGGATTTTTTTAGAAATTCAAATTTATCTTTTTTTGAATAGTATATTTTTTTTTAACAGTTTATTATTTTCAGATAATAATCTCACATTTTCTTTCAATAAGTCTGTGTGTTCCTTATAATTTGTAGTATTTTTATTTCTCAGCCGAGAAGATGGCGTTCGAGAAGTAGGCGTACGACCGTTTGCAATAGATTGTCTGAAAGTACCTGGAGCGGGAGAGGGTGCGGTAGGCTCAGGTGGAATGTTTTCTATATTTATTACTCTGTTGATATCGTCCAACACCTCCGGTATATAAGGCTCTGAAGGAACAATTTCATTTTCTTCCTCATCCACAATACCGTATTCTACGGTTCTTTTGGAAATAATGTCCAAAGAAAGAATTTTTACAACAACTTCTTCCAAGGAATTAATGGGAAGTAATTTATTTTCCCCTCCACCTGTTGCTCTTAGTTACTTTTTATTTTCTATTATTTTTCGACGAACTTTGGTTTTAAAATCACTCCAGACCTAAAACAAATTTAAATTTAACTTAACACCGAACAATTTTATGGCTGTAAATTTAATTACTGACTTTTTCCCATTCCTCAGGTTTTCTTAATGGAGGCCCACAACTGTTTAGGTTTTTTGCAAGTTCTTCCCACAACCTCTTGTAACTTCCTTCATTTAAATTCTCTGCATATTTTCTCCCTTTAGCAATGCTTGGATGATTTTCCATATACTCAACCAAACATTCAAACTGCCTCCTATTTGTAACTTTTCTATAATTAAAAATTTAAAAAAATATTTAATAATTATTTTTAAATACAAATATATATATAAATAAAATTAATTTACCTGAATTTTACATTAATTATATACTTACTTTTTCTCATTCGCCATCTTTCACTAACTTTTTCTATAATGATATATTTATCGTTTTTTCTGACAGCGAACAAAAATAATCGATTCTCGTAATACCATAAAAAACGAAACGTTGCGATAAAAACCGATCTGTATCGCTATTTCGCTTCGCAGAATATCAAAACTAAAATTTATCATATTTTTCAGTACGTACCGAAAAATTCGCTTCTCAGAATAAGGCCCAATGTATGATATGATTTGATTATGTACTTTAAAATTTAAAACAACAATTATTCTAATATTATTTATTTCTTAGAAAAAAAAAATAAATTCATTCAGAAAAAAAAGAGAGAGAAAATTAAAAGTTATTAAATTGATAAATGGTTAATTATATATGGATAATTAATATACACTAAAATGTAGTAAATATTAGTCGCTTGTAAAAAACAGAAAAACATGATCAGTAGGTGGACTAGGGCAGCAAATGAAACAAGATTTTCTTTAAACTCGTCTTGTTAAAAGCAAAGTCAGCCCTGTTTTTGTATTGATTAATTGTCATTAACATTCTATTAATTGGATCAAATTTACCATAATTAGTTCTATGGAAAGGAAGATTAAAAAAATTTTCTATACGAAAACGAGTTAATACCAGTTACGAGTTAATCTTGTACTTCATAATTTGGAAATAAATTTCCCAATTGTATACTTGAGATGGGAATAAGATATCCACAACAACTCTTCTTGATTGCAATGTATTAATTTGAAAAATATTAAGGCGATTTATGTTTGGTGGTAGGATTATTGATTTACACCGGGGAAGATTATGTAGATCAAATTGCAGAAATTTTTTTTGAATAGATTCAATTCAACTAATACCAGTTAAGTAGTTAGGTGTCAGACAGGCTAAATTATTAATTAAGATTATAGCCACATATCTGTGATCGCTACTAAATCCAAACTATTATAAAAAAAAATTTGCAACGTTTAAAATCAACAACAAAATATCAATGCCTTAGACTAGAGTAGAATATCTAACTTTTTAAATAAAGAAAATCATATAACACTAATACAGTACTTTCTAGTAATGAAATTAGGTTAATTTTATTTAAATAACTAGTTTTTATTTCTTGATTTATAACCTTAATATATTACATAATTGTTTTTTGACAGAGTTTAGAGTAGATTTTACAGAGATTAGGTATTTTTATTTCTATTTAACTGTACAACTGAAACATGGTAGTTTTGAATATAATATTTTATTTTATTAATTCTAAATTTTCAAAGCAAATGGTAAAAACCTTACATGTAAATTTTAATTATTTTAAAATAATGAAGTAAAACTCTAATTTCGTATTTCAATTTGGACAAGAACAAAATATACCAGTTAAATTTAAACTCTTTCTTAAAGTTTACTTTTTATATTTTCGAACGCAATTTTTTTCTACTTTGACATTAAATTTTTCTGGCAAAGTGATTTATAACATTATTTTTAAGACAAAGCTAGATCTTTTTTTTAAAAAATAATTAAATATAAATATTTGTATATGTAAAAAATAAGAAAATTATATAATATAAAAATAAAGATTTAAAAATTTGTTCAAAAAAATTTTGTTCAATTTTGAACAATTTTTTAAACATAATTGTATAAATGTACAAGTAATTTAAATTATTAAAATAAATTACTGTTAACAATACAAGTAGTTATTAACAAAAAGAAAATAGAATATGATTTTAATATAATTTTAATTTGTTTTAATGAAATGTAATTAATTTTAGTATTTTAAAAATTGAAATATAAAAATCTATAAAAAAAAAAAAAAACCGATACTCATGGTAGCTAGTGCTTGTAAACTACTATTGTATATAATTTATATTGTATCCATTAAAAAAAATACTAATAATAATAATAAAATAAATTAAAAACTATTAAAATAAAATTAAAAACTAATAAAAAAATATCGATTTGCAGGTGCAGTATTTTAAAACATTGAAAAAAAAAAAAATAAATCCAAAAACTTAAGAAAATCATTCAAACATTTTTTTACTGCACGATTTAGCTATTTCCTTCTGTATTTCAAAAACCCATTTTATACAGTACGGAATTTGTGACATTGTAAAATATTTTTGAAAGAAAATATGAAATTTAAAATATTATAATAGTTTTTGGCTTTTTTATAACGCGGACCATTAGCTTAATGCCAAACATAAGCAAAGTATTTGAAATACTTATTAACGACAAAATAACTAAATTTACGCTGACGAAACAAATTATACCTGAAAACCAATTCGGCTTTAGGCACAAGCATAGAACAGTTCACGCCATTACAAAGTTGACGTCAGTAATTTGTTTATTCATTAACAATAAGTTGGGGTGGGAGCTTTTTATTTGGAAAAAGCTTTTAACACGGTATATTTGCATCGAAATAGCTCTATGTATCTATTTTCAAGTAGATATGGTTTGAAGTAGCTTCAGAATAAGAAAATGATTTTTATTTTAATCGAAAAAAAATAAAAATCGCTCATAAGAATTATTTTTAATCGAAAAAAATAAAAATTGTTTTGTAACTATTATCGGTAATAGAAAAAATAAAAATTATTTCATAACTATTAAAAATAAGAGAAAAAGATAAAAATTGAGAATTAACTATTTTATATGAGCGAAAAATTTTTTGATTAAAAATAATTATTATTCTTTTGTTAGATCGATAAAAGACCTCTTACCGATCATATACATATATACTTTATTCGATATTACGATAACTCCTTATGAATGATATTTTTCATTAAAAAATTGATCGAGAATAGTTATTTGCAGCCACTGGTTCGTACTAATATAATATGGAAAGCCCAATTCCGAATACAAGCATTACTATTCTAATAAATACTTGTACAAGGAAGCAAACATAATTAGAATCAATACTTATAAAATTAATTCGAAGACATTATGATAAGGCACAAAACACTCCGGAAAATGGTTTAATATCGCATATATTCTACCACAATGAAGAGTACATCAAAAAGACCTTGCTCACGGGCTTCATAGCTCCTGAGCATTTTATCTATTCAGATAAAAACGGTTATATTCAAGATCGTAATCATGTCCCTCTATTATACCATTTTAATAGACGGGCTACATGTAAAGCTATTGTTTATAACTCGGGCAATATTAACGGAGAAAATTTAAAATTTGCAATTGTCCATACCAGATAAGGACAAATTAATTAACGCAAACTATTGGTGGTTGGAAAACTATAATTATAATTAGCAAAGTATAATATACATTATTTTTTTTAATTAGACTAAGCAGTTTTAGTTAGATTAAGATAGATTAAGTTAGGCTAGGTTTTTAATAAATAACTATTGGTTTTTACTTCCTACTTTTCCAATAATATAATTCAAAGACAGAAAAAAACTTTGTAAAGTTTGTACATAATATAAAAATTCCTAAAATTAGGCGTACCTTACACAATAATTAACATAAAAACGAAAAAATGTCTTAGACGTTAATAAAATTAGAAATAAGTATAGCTATTTTTGTAAGTTTTTGTAGGCTAGTCTAGTATAGGAATGTAAAAATAGTGGGAAAAAATAAAATTTATATAAAAACAAATAACGGGGAAATGACGAAATGTAATAGCGAATTAAAAAACAAATCTAAAAAATTAGTAACACAAGTTTTAAACAAAAGTAAAAAATAATAAATTTGCAAAGTTCAAAATATTCAAAATAACCAAAAATATTAAGATTGAAAAAAGAAATATAAATTTTTAAGATATAAAGAATAAAATAAAAAGTTCGAGAATAAAACTTAGAAAAAGGTTGCAGTTATAGCAATACGCAAAACAAATATTCAATTTTACTGAAGCGGTACACATGCAATTTTAGGTATAGTAAAAAACAAATGTTGAAAAATACAAATGGTAAAAAAAAATGTTTTAGAAAGTAAATTCTGTTTCAAATTTTAACATTTTAAATTTTAAATTCGAAAAAAAAGTTTTATATTCATCATTATTGTCATTTTAAGGTGGCAATGCAAATTTAATGCAACAGTAAAATAATAATGAAATAAATTTTATATGAAATATTGAAGGCGAATTGTTAAAATTTCAAAGATAACATGTTTTTTAATTCAAATTTTGTATCCATTTTGCTGCAGTAAAATTGCAAATATACATTTTCCGTATTCATTTTACTTATATCACTATAACAGCAGCCTTATAAGAAAAAAATAAAAATAGATATATTTCTCTTCTTGTATTGCTTTAATATATTTGATTATATGAACTTGTTTCCAATATCATGTTTTTACTTTATATAATTATTTATTATACTATTTTATCCATTTCTTTGACAAACCTTGTAACAAATATATTTATTATACCATGTGATAAAAGTAGCCCCTTTATTTTAGAGCAACAATTAACTTTATTGTTTTTATATTCTAATTTGAATAAATTTTAATTAAACTAAAATTTATTTTGCATATCTGAAATTTCTAAAATTTGTCTCCTTTTTTTGTGTATTAAATTTCTTTTAACAGACATTGAAAAATACAAAATTTGAAATATAATTTTATAAATTATTGTCTATTGTCTGTAATATATCCCCACACCCGCACTTATTCGTACACATCTATCTATATACATTTTAAATTAATTTTTCTACTCTACAGTCCATTAATTTATTATATTTTTATATTATATGCAGCATCTAATCCCTTAACCATGTTATTATCAAACTACAATAAACTGCGGCAACCTTTTTAAAATAAAATCCATATATATATGCATACATACCCCATAGCATCTTAACCGTCATCTAAACTATTATGATTTTGTTTTTTTTTTTTATTTTTTTTTTTCTAATTTAAAAAAATCGTCCTTTGTCCAGCCGTAAGAGCAAAATATATTTCACCCTAAGATAAATTCAATGTTTAGTAAAAAAAAAAAAAAAATAAAACAAAATTAGATCCTGGAAAGGTAAATAACTGTTTATTTAACTATATGTTATTATATAAAATAAAATAACATAAAGAAATAATCATAATAAAAAAAAGAACTGTAAAAAAACGGTAGGTATTTTCGTATAAGTATTTTTTAACCCTAATTTTCGCTTCTATTCTAAAAAGAAATAAAATAACAAAAAAATATAAATTATGTGCTTCCTTTACTAACATCATCTCATCTAACATTGAAACTTACATGATTTTATATCATTTCATTGAAATGTATATATATATGTAATGTATATATATACGAATATATCTTTTAAATATTATATGAGACGTATACTTACATAACGATAAATATATTAAATAAAAAAAAAAACAAACAAAAGGATTCGCGTTCTAAAATGCATATGTGAATATATACATGTATACGTATATGAATATATATTTTTATTTCAGTTCAACCCTTTTTTAGCTTAAATTTGGACAACCCTGGAGCAACATTTCAAGTACAACATGAATACTGAATAATGAAAGCCTTATTTAAGTTAAGTGGTAAATGAAACATATTTTTTTTTATACAATATTTATGGTGGAGGGAGGTTTAGAGAAATAAAGAAAGAAGAAAAAAATGAAACAAAAAATCAGTGTTTTTTTTTTATTTCTAGATAATAAAAAAGAAAGTGTTTTTCTATTTATTTTCGCTTGATTATTCATTATGAATTCAAACACTAAACAAAAACAAATTAATATAAAAAGAAAAATACTTAGGTAAATAAAAATAGTTATTCCTGCAAATAATAGGATTGATAGATTGTAAAAATTAGTCAAATAGTAGCGATGTAATTTACCCGAAAAACAATTTCTAATTTTAAGTCCAAAAAATAACCGAGCTGTGCCTGAGGACCGAATCGGTGAAAGTTCGACTTGTACACCGTAATAAGTGCGCTGCGTGGAACACCTTAGTCAGGATATGTTACCGAACGAAGACCGATTCGGGTATTTTTCGATTTCTTGTCCGCTATAAGTTCGAATGTTTATCTGTGGAAAAACTAGTTTTAACTGATAAAAATATGGATATTTTATGGACAAATTGTCGGTGACATTTAGGTACATTTCAGTAATTTTGTGGACCAATTGTCGGTGACATTTTAGGTACATTTCAGTAATTTTGTGGACAAATTGTCAGTGACATTTTAGGTACATTTCAGTAATTTTGTGGACAAATTGTCGGTGGCTTTTTAGGTACATTTCAGTAATTTTGTGGACCAATTGTCGGTGACATTTTAGGTACATTTCAGTAATTTTGTGGACAAATTGTCGGTGACATTTTAGGTACATTTCAGTAATTTTGTGGACCAATTGTCGGTGACATTTTAGGTACATTTCAGTAATTTTGTGGACAAATTGTCGGTGACATTTTAGGTACATTTCAGTAATTTTGTGGACAAATTGTCGGTGACATTTTAGGTACATTTCAGTAATTTTGTGGACAAATTGTCGGTGACATTTTATGTACATTTCAGTAATTTTGTGGACAAATTGTCGGTGACATTTTAGGTACATTTCAGTAATTTTGTGGACCAATTGTCGGTGACATTTTAGTTACATTTCAGTAATTTTGTGGACCAATTGTCGGTGACATTTTAGGTACATTTCAGCAATTTTGTGGACAAATTGTCGGTGACATTTTAGGTACATTTCAGTAATTTTGTAGACAAATTGTCGGTGACATTTTAGGAACCTGAAATACCGGTCAAATACCGGTGAATTAATAGTTAAATAAAAGGTATATTTTATTTTATATTATGTAAATTAATTTTATTGTAAATTATTGTATTTTGTACAGCAATTATATAATTTAAGTTTAAAGCCAGCCTTACAGACTTACAGTAGTATTGACTAAAATTAAATGAGAAATTTTAGTTGATTTTAATGAATTTATATTTGAATATATTACCCTTAAATTTTTGGCGGTTATTTCTAATTGTTGTCCTTTTTAAAAACTTTTGAATTCCTTTTTTTACGGATTCGTGGGCTATAACTTCATCTTTCTTCAAGTAGTTTAATGTATTTTCTATTAAACGTATAACTGCTCCATTTTCAGAACATATTAGTTTTGTTATTTCTAGAAAAAAAGGAAATACATAAAAATGGAAACATTAGATGTAATGAGTAACACCAAAATGTTATATGTGGGCTTATACCTAAATATCGATAAATATCGGACACATTTCTACTATTTTGCATCGAAAGTAGTTTTGAATAAAAAATTAATTTTTATACTATAATTTTACCGGGTAAATCTCAGATAAATTTCTACCATATTTCACCGAAATATCTATAGTATAAAAAGCCATTTTTTTATTCAAAACTACTTGTAACTGATATAATACAGATATAAATTATGTACTCACCTAAATTAAAATAATATTATTATATTTCACTTTTTTCAAACTTAATTCACCTTTTTAAAACAAATTTTTTTTTTAAATATATAATTTTTCAAAATATTTTAATTTCCGTACAATACCCACTCTATCTTTATTGACGAAGAGACTGAGAAATACTGAATGACGTAGAGAAGAGAAAGTAAGAATTTTTTGGTTGTGAATTTTTGAATGTGTGTGTGCTGGTGGATCAGTAATTCATTTCGTTAATTTCCGTAAGTTTTTCGTAATTTTGTATTCATATTTTTTCACCGTACCTCGGCGAATATGTGTCCGAGAACACTACGTCAGTTTTTTTCGGATTATGAGACATTATTTTTAGACAACTTTTTTACTCTCGCGAACCGAACCAAAAATCATTAGGCAACTTAAATTTTGTTGAACAAAAATTAAACAAAAATCCAAGCCAGATATTTATAATTTATGTAAATTTTCAAAACCAAGTTTTTGTTGAATGATACAAAAAGAGAGTGTTAAATAAAAAAAATGTTGGGAAAAGTGCATATGAAAAATAACTGATCAAATTTCAAGATGAAGGCTTACAACAAATAGAAGATGCGAAGTAAATCAAAATATGCTCTAGAATGACCATATTTGCGATATTGCAAAAACACCGTAAAATTATTTGGGTTTTTAAGTCGGTGTAAGCCATATTTTGCACCTAGAGATCTGCATAATATCTATAAAGCCTGAATTCGACCCAAGATGGAGTATAATTCACATCCATGAGCGGACGTCTCAATGACGTCTCAATGAGCTCTAAGCTTTCTTGGCAGAGTACAAAAACGTGTCATTCGTCTCATAGATTATGTAAATATTTCATCTTCAACATTTGCTCTAGTTCGTCATCGTCGTATCGTTGGAGCACTACCTCTATTTTATAGATATTTTGTGGAAGTAGGTACATGGTCGAAAGAACTAAAACTACTATAGAATGTTTGAAAATTTTTTTGTTTTTAAATATAAATCGAATATAATGTATTGAAGGGAAAGAATATACTGCCGTTTTCTTCAAAATTGTAAGCGTTTTAAGATTGTTCAATATAGCAGAACTTAATAACAATATTCTTTGCATAATATTTTTATTTATATAATTGACTGAGGCCTCCTGTTAACTCTCAAATAAATTTTTAGTTCCATTCGGTAATGCTATACACATTTTGGTTGAAAATTGGTTGAAAATTGGTTGAAAAACAAAAAAACCGTTGTAATAAACGTTAAAATAATTTCGAAATGCCTACATTGATGTTTGTTTATAAATTTTAATAGTAGTCACATATAAAGCATACATGTATGTATATAATGTACTCGAACATGTACTACTATTAATAATATTCTATTTTTTTACAATCATCTAAAACTCATAATTTTTAGGTGTATTATTATTTTGTTTGTTTTTGTTGTTTTTTAGGAAAACAAAAAATCCATCTATTTACATGAAATTTAATGCAGGAAAGGATTCCTTTTTTTTACTATTTGCCATTTATTCCTCAGTTTTCCTTTTTTTTTTTTGAAAATAGACACTGAATGTTAATTTTTCCCTGATTTTTTAGAATTTTTACCTTAATTTGAGACGTGATTAAAAAGAGAATTTTATTTTAACTAAAAAAATCTCTGTGCCATTGAAAATATTTGTCTTTAGCTAAACCGTTTTTTTTTTTAAGTGAGTAAATGAGGTATGGAGGTTATGGAAAGTTTTGGAACATTTTTTTATTCAAATCTCCAAAGCCTGCAAAATAAAAAAAAAATCAATGAAATATAAGATAATCCAGAATACAGAAATAAAAATTATTGTTCAGATTATTGAAGTGATGAGGTTTCATACCTTAAAGGGCTCTTTTTTGTTATATAAGAAAACATTGTCGATACTAGACGAGAAGTTTTATTATATGTTTTTTTTTTTTTGAATTTTTCCGACATATCATTTTTATTTTTCTAATACCTACTCCAGTTTTTACCGTTTCACATCAAATAATATATTATGCTTCGACACGTTATTATAGAAAAAATAAATTTTTATATTTTTAATTGTGAAATGTGAAATAAATGTGAAATAAAACTGAAAAAGTTTGTAATTGAAAATTGATTATGATTAACTTTGTATTGAATTTATATAGTGAATGAAGTCCGATAAACAATAATAGAGGTCTAATCTAATACAAGGAAGTCTGACTCTATTAACTGTACCTTATTCACACTGATTAAAGTGTTTAGCTGTAACATTGATTTCAATTCAAATTGGTAGTCTTAAAAGGTTGAGATAGAATGGTAGATTACGTTAGAGGCTAGTCCACGTTAGGTATAAAAAATGTTGACAGTCAAAGCATAACATATGCATTTTATTTGAAGCTGTTTTTGTTGTTTTTGACGCATATAACAGCAATCGAAAACCAATAACGGAACTTAAGAAAAATTTGCCAAAAATATTAAACCAATCAAAATTAATTTTTGATATGCAACCTTTATTCAGAGAGATACTTCTCCATAAAACAAAAAGGAGCATATTCCGATCTTAAAGATATTAACTCAAGGATTCGTCAAGGAATTGTACTTGATCCGGTACTGTACCTGTGGTACACTTGTGATTTTTCTGCACTATAAAATAATATTATTACGACGTTTGCAGATGATACAGCGGTTCTGGTTATTGGAGAAAATAATAAAGAATAACAAAAGCTATAACAAAATCCAAGATTATACAAAAAGATGGAGGCTAAAATTAAATGAAGCTAAGTCAGTACATGTGAATTTCACAAATAAAAAAATTAACCATAAACCAGTATATATAAATGGTCAAGAAATACCCCATTCAAATACTGCCACATTTCTTGGTATGACGTTAGATGCGAAACTTCGCTGGAAAGCTCACATCAAAAACATTAAGAAAGAAGAATTACAAATCCGCTATAGAAAAATGAACTGGCTCGTAGATGGAATCCAGCTATGGGGATGCAGCAAAAAAAGTAATAGAGATATTATTCAGAGGTGCCACAATAAGGTCCTAAGAAACATTGTGAACGCGCTCTGGTTCATCAGAAACTATGACCTACATAGAGATTTGTAAATAGAATCTGTCGATAAGGAAATACAGAAGTTTGCAAGAAGTCACGAAAAAAGGCTTCAGCGCCATGTAAATGTGAAGGTAGTCGAGCTCCTGGACAATAGAAATATACCCAGATGACTCAAAAGAGTAAAACCTTTTGAGTTAGTGCAGCAATAATCACCCACATTCTTGAGGACTCGTCACGCTGGTGATCGGAGGTTGATCAATTCCCACGTTTAAATAGATTTGTTTTTACGGGATTTGTGCAAAATTTCGTTATGTTGACTTCCAACGAAACGAAGTTTTTCACAAGTCTTCCATAATTATAAATTCGTTCGGAGAGCTGGTTGGTTTTTCGTCGCTGATGCGATAGGTCTTCAAGGTTATGGATGAATACGTTAATGGAAAAGTTAGATAGACATCGCTGGTTGTAGTCTACATTGAAAAATAAAATAAAGCCAAGAAAGAATTGCTCATTACTCCTGTAGATCGCAATATAGGAAGGGTGTGGTTTAGTGGGTAAGAATCCACCACACAATGTCAAGCTACGGGGCTCATTGTGTCTTTTGAATATTCCCATCAGCCTGCGTATAAAAAAAAAAAAAAAATATGCAACCCTTATAAAATAATCAAATCAACCAACCAAAGTACATTCAACTATGTTGTTAAATATTACATCCAGGTGGAACTTGTCGACAATACCATGAATACTTCCAAGTAGGAGGCGTCGATTTGGTACACTACAAAAACAGGAATATCTGAATTGGCGTTGCGTCACGTGATCAATGAAAAAAGCTCAAAATAAATTATTTTTTTAACTCTTCTGAAGTTCTGTGGAGATTACATCAGCGAACACGTCGCTAAAATTAATAATGTTTTTGATGAACTGAATGATAATTGGGAACTTCTATAATGTATCAAGCTAAAATTCTCCGATTCCAGTAAACCACTAGATAAAATGGACACTAAAAAGTAGTTTGATTTCTACCAATTCGGATAGTATTGAAGCACTTAAGGAAGCAGATTGCGAAGGCATGGTCTTGTATCAGACAAGTCAGGAATATTTAAATCGCATATTGCTGATAACTGTGAAATAATAGTCAGTGATATTAGTAGCAATCCATTATGATGTGTAAACTAACCATTTTTACACATTTTTGAATACAGCTACACTACCTCTTGTTTTTGTGTAGAAAATGATTAGTAACGATTTACTTTCCGCTAGGTGCTGAGTAAAAAAATTTTGGGCTGAATAATTATTTAGTGTCATATTTATAATTTGAAGCATAATTGATTGACATTTAAATAAGCAAAAATAAATAAACAAAAGTTTAAATTGAAATATTATTCAACAAAAAAATAATTTAAATATTATAAATAACCATTTTATTTTAAAAATAATTACATATAAAACTAGACAACAGCAAGAAAAGAAGAGATAAATTTTTTTTGATAAATAAATTTCCAAAACAAAACAAGCTAACATCAATGTTTTTGGGTTATGTTTTGCTCATGAGCATATAATGAGCGTTCCTTTAATAATCTACTCATTAGTAGTTTGCACAGCTTAAAGGAATGATATTATTGATACTGATAATTACATTGTATTGCTACTCATTGATTAGTCCCAACTCATTAGGGATTATCTGACTGATTTAGTTGTAGAAAGAGGCTTAGACAATTAATTTTCCGAATTCTTTGACTAAGTAACATTCTAGCAAATAGGTTGCCAATATGGAGATATATTACACAGAATTTAAATTACGGCAGAAATCTGAAGTCAAAGGTGTTACCATACGGAAATAGTTATAATGATACAGTAATTTGGATTTATTAGACAAAGATTTATTATGAGATTATGAGTAGATCAAAGTTTTACTGTCATCTAAAAGACGCCAATTTTTCAAACAGAGCCAATCGCAATCAGGGAAGCATTTTTTTTCCTTACTCCTCTTGTGAGCATAGGCTTTCCACTTGACATTTCCATCGTACTCAAATTCTAGCTTCTAATTTAACTTGTCCCCACGTTATGTTTGTCTTTACAAGTTCTTGTTTTATGGTCCTCCATCAGGTGTTATTTGGGCGACCGGGTCTTCTTGTGCCCCGTGGGTTCCATTCTAAGCTCATTCGTGCGATGTTGTTTGATGGCTATCCATCAATTATCCATCCTCATTTCCATCTTCTAATTTGTTTGACTATGAGTTCTTCGCCTGTTAGTATCCAGAGGTTAGTATCCTTGTTGCTTATTGTATTTGGCCAGAATATTCGGCATATTATCCTTAGAAATTTACTAATAATATATGAATACTTGTTACTTCTGGTTGACACATTTTGATGTTAACCAAGTTTCACTGCCGTAGGATTGATTTTACACAAGACCGGAATATTCTAAGTTTAGTTGCCCTGGATATTTGACTATTCCTCCATATCGATTTCAATCTTCCAAATGATACTATTGCTTTCTTTAATATATTTTTTACATCGTGTTAAGCCCCACCACTAGTTGCTATTATACTTCTCAAGTAGCAGAATTTGTTCACAAATTCGATTTGTTCTTCTTTCAACCTTAGATGTTCCGTGGTGGCGCATAGGACAGAGATGTATTTAATATATGACCATTCTACCAAGATAATGCAATTTGTTCACAATTTCGTTTAAAATATTTCTAATTAATTAAATTTTAAAAAATTCTATATTAGGTTATCTATTTATTTATTAATTTTTATTTTTTTATAAATTTAATTATTTTCAATTTAAAAACTAAAACAAAGAAAGATTTCAATTCTTTGTTACAAAAAAAAAACATTTTTTTAAAATAATAAACGTAATGACGAAACAGTTTTTTTGTTTCCCTTATTCCTGACAAAAATAACACTCAACATGTTACTATAATTAAAAATAAACCGAGAAGGTAAATATGAAGAAAAAAAATTGCCACGATAATTTACTTTTGAAACAATAAAAAAAAACTCTCTACTCTTATTTTAATGTTTTTTGTTTAACTTTTCCTTTCTAATTTCACTAAATCACAAGTCTTCTAGAGTCGATCTAAAATAACTAACTGCCACCTTTCTGTACCAAAATATTTACAAAAATACAGTGAGTATCAGAATTATGAGGAGAAATAAATTTCAAAATCAGGTAAAGATGTTTTATTTAAAAAAAAAAAAAAATGTCAATGAGTATTGGTGAGTACTGTTTGACAGAATGCAGCTCAAATATAATGCCATGAACCATACACTTTTTGTGTATTGCCACATTATTTATCAAGCAATATTTCTCTGGTTTGTTTTCACAAATACTCAAAATTTGTCTGAATTCCATTTGCCTAGAACAAAATCCAGTATATTAAGGGTAACTATTTTCCCTCTAAATATTGGACATATAGCTTAAAATTGCTCTCAAATTATCTTCCTAGCTCTTAGCGTTTACAAAATATAAGTCCTTATAACTAAATTTTTTTTTTCAATCAACGGGCATTTGATGTAAACTATCTTCATTTCAATATATATATATAACTCTCTTGTTGTCGTCATTCCATACAGTTGCAGTTATTTCATGTTGTTGCAGGTATGTCATGTAGTTGCAGTGAGGTAAAAAGGATAAACGCAAATTTTTCACATTTTTTATTCACTTAAAGCAAACAGTTTTCATTTGAAATGAAAAAAATTTCTGACAATCAAAATTTTCTGAATCTACTTGGGTTTAACCTCAAACTTCGATATCAATGATGTCAACGATATCAATGCCATTAATTTGAGCATTCAAAATGGAATACCAGGCGTAGCGACAACGTATAAGTCGATCAAAACTTTTATGAATCAAGGTGCAGATGTCAATTATCCAACGGAATTCTTGAATTCACTGGGTTTGCTAAGTATGCCACCGCACATTTTAACATTGAATAACTGGCGTGCCTATTATTCTTCCCCGTAACATCAAACCAACACGACTTTGCAACGGTACAAGACTTTCCTTTAAAAAGATAATGAACAATGTCTCTGAATCTACAATTTTGAATAGGAAATTCAATGAGAAAGATGTATTATTGCCGCGTATTCTAATGACTCCAACAGATATGACATCTCACATAACATTTTATTGTTATAAAAACAAAATTAGTACTATCAGACTCTTATATGACTCCCGATAAGCACTAAAGGTGTTATAATGATCTTTTTATGAGAATAATGTGATTAATATTGCTATAAGGATGTTCTTATAGCATTTTCGGGTGTTGTTATAATGGAAGTTTTATCAAGCGCTACAGTAATGTTGTTATAAGTCTAAAAGTGCGTAATCCTATATCAAGAGTTAAAGAGCTGGAATAGCAGTAGTAGCGTTATTATTTTACTGTATTCTTATGATAATGTTACTAATAAACTTATTGTAGCTTTTGAAAAAATATTTAGAATAAATATTTTGCAAAGACGATTATTTTCTACAAACATGGTAAACAAAAACTTTCTTTTTTAAATAAAAGAATAATTATTTAAATATCAAATTTGATGTTATGCATTGATTAACGTACGTTATTTAACATTATAAAGTTGCAATTTAAAATTTAAATCTATCTTTTATTTATTTAAAAATTGATTATTTTTGAAGGCATGTATTTTTTGTTAACGAAATTTCTTTCCCAGTCAAATTTTGGATTTGGTCACAATAATTATAAATATTAAAACAATTATTATATATATATTATTATTATTTATTAGTAAGACATTTTTTATATTTGATATAAATTATTTACATACAAATATAAAAATACTAGCTTTGTAACCCGTCATAAATGACGGAAGCAAAATAAATCCTAGTTTCTTTTTTTCTTTCATTAGATTCTTTATTCCGAAATTACAGTACTTATGTTTATATCACTTTTTATTTATTTTTATTTATGTTTATATTGGCCTAACACTTATCTTGTTTTTTTTTCATATAAATTTTGTCTTTTGTATACTGTATAGGGATCTTATTTTGCTATATGAATAAACTGTTATTATGGTATTGTGTTATTTTTAAAAAAATATTCAAAATTTTGTATCTAAATTGGTAAAATTTACAAAAAATACAAAAACATTTTCATCAATAATTTTCAATTTAAAAAAAACAATGTTTTATTATCTGGCGTAGAAGTAGAGTTTATTATCCTACTCTACTTCTATCAAGTTCTATTGATTGAACAGTGAACCTGAACAGTGAAGTGAACAGTGAACACTTAACACTGAAAATAAAATAATATTTTTGGAATGGAGCATGCAGAACATACAGAAAACAAAAAAAAAAACAAAAAAAACAAAAATAATTTTTTTTGAGTGAAGTAAGTTACACACACAATAATGACAAAAATAAAAGGTAGAAGCAATAAAGTAGTATAATGTATAATATTATACAATACAAATATGCTGATACACATGTATATTATTGTGTATAATTTTAAGTAATAAGAATAACCTTTGAGTCAATTATGTTTTTTTTGTGTTAAATGCTGTTTGCCTTTTGGTTAATATACCATATTAAACTATTGATTAAATTTCTATTAGTCCTTATTATTATAAATCAAAAAAATTGTTTGTTTTATTTATATTATTATTATTATTATTTTTTATTTTTCCTTATTATTTGCGAAGAAGACTAACATTAAATTAAAAAAATATAGTTCATGCAATCAATTTTTTCTGCAAAGGCTCAGCATGGTAGACAGGGGTTAAAAAAAGCATCAAAGCAATTTGCATATATATGCATTTGTATACATATGCAATTTGTATATGTGTTGGAGCGTTCCGTCGAACTTACAAACATCCAGATAAATTCAGAATAATATATATATAATGTAATTAATATCTATGTCCCTTTTTCATGAAATAAAAATATAAACTCCATAAAATTATTATTTTAAAATAAACAAGAATACCTGTCTCACTCTCGTATAACATAAATTATTTCAAATGAATTCCATTTCAAAACAAAAACGTATGCACTAATACATATGTATACTAAACCTATAACAATATTTCAGCAATTGCTCCGGTGCCTTATGGAATTTTCCATTTTAGTGCTATAACGTATTTATAAGGTTTGCAACAATTTCTTATAACACTATTCTGCATTACTGTTAATTTGAGTGCGCATGAGTCTTATAACAATAAAGTTGTTACGTGAGATTTGAATTCAAACCGGTGCGACCAATTTTGCAATAACCATCAGTTAGCGGGTTTTATGAGTTGTATCGAATCATAACAAATTTTTGGAAAAAAATAAAATACGCGTTTTTTTATTTTTAACAAAGACCTAAATACACATTTTCAGGTCTCTAACTTTTTTTAAATATTTTTGCAGAGTGCTAGAAATTATATGTCAGCTATCCGAACTAAGATAGCAAAGCAAAGTAAAGTCACCAGATAAATAAAGATAGAATAAATAAAGATCGAAAAGTAAAACGGATAAAGAATTTAAAATAATTGTTCTTGGAAAGGGGGCAGCCACACGGACCGGGTATACTAGTGATATTGTAAATTTTGATTATTTTTTAATTAGGTAAACTTTTTTAATTAAATAATAGGGTTTATGTATATTAAAAATAAAGTAATAAATTTAGTTAATCGCACGTACTGATCAAAAGAAGGTGTGTTATTTCATAAATATCGATAATTATAATCAAAATAAGTGTTGGAAAAGACAATAATAAAGTTGGTATGACTGACAAGAAATCCAATTTTTATTAAAAAAACTACAATATGTTGTTTAAGTAGAAGCTAAGAAGAATTATAGAAAATGTGACTGAAATATCTCGTCAACAGAAGCACCACAACGTAATACGTAATATGGAAGGCCGTCAAGCCAAAATAGGTCAAATAACAGATCAATTGTCAAATCCAACGTAAATGTAGTATGCCAGAATCTAAACGAAGAACTTTAAACAAAACTACTGAGGTACTTGAGGCTGCTGAGAGTATAAAAATGCATATTTCCTTTGTGCAACGGCATCGATTTAAATTTATTGCAAAACTTTCCATGTAATAGAGAGAAACTTTGACTTGATTTTTACAATATTCAAAAAATTTTTCAGTAAAATTTATTAACTTCAAAATAAAACATAGTTTTTACTGTAATTACACAGACTAGGTAGAGTGCATGTCTTTCAACCGACAAGTCACAGATTCGATTCATGACGAAACAAAAAAAAATTGTATGGGTTTTTCGACCTGGTCCAATACCCCTTGTCATTGGGATATAATAAATGACAAAAAATAATTGAAAGTTAATCTGGTAACAACTTAAATAAAATGAAGCTATTCTATTTAAGAAGGCTTAGTTCCTGATAATAGTTTTAGTAGTGCAGTTTTTCACTTGATTTGAATAAATGTGCGAAAAAAATTGCAAATATTGTTATATAAACTTACACAGTACCGCACTTAATTAAGCGTACGAAAAGGTGATTCTGTGATTCTACCTAAGCTAGTGAGCATAGTGCATAGAACATAAAAAACATCTTAAAATCTTTCAAATTTATCTCTAAATGTATAAAATAAATAACATTAACATATTTTCTATACGCACTGTACTCTTTGCCACATATGCATATGCAAATATTATTTCTTTAATATACCAAGCCGTTATGTATGAAATAATATAACAGTTTAACTTGTCGTACTTTTTACTATTGTAACTGTTTTTTTTTTCTTATGTTTGCTTTTGTTCACTGACAAAAATTCATATTCCCGAGACTCACCGCTAGGGTTAGAACTGAATAATTTTAAATGTATACATACATTATTACATCATATATAGTAAGTTGTATAACTAGAGGAAAATATTATTTACAGTTAGAGACAAAAACAAAGAATAAAACAAAAGAAATAAAAAAAAAAACCAAAAAATAATATGAAGAACTCTCCTGATATACTACTCTCTGGTGGATGATGGATGAATGAAATTTTTGAAAAATTATTTTTAAAGGGGTGCAAATCCCTCATATCACATGTATGTATGTATGTAAAAAACGAAAAGTTTATAAAAAAAATATTCATCTCATTTAGAGTAGATGAAGTTTGAAAAGAATATTCATAAATAATTGCCTCCCACTACTTTACCACCTATGTACATATCAACCTACCTAGTGGCTGCAACTCCTCTTACATTCTAGTACACTCTAATACCATGTTTTGAATAAGCTATATAGATTGTATATACATAATAATAAGAAAGGTACAGTGCCAATTCTGAAAGGCCAAGAAAAAATTCAGTTTTAGCTTATGTTTGCTTTTTTTGTGATTTTTTTTGTTTTTTTGCTTAGAATAAACTTATAAAGCCACACTATATTATATTATGTTATTAGAAATTGCATATAAATAATAACAAAAAAGGGTGACTGAAAGAAGTGTAGATAAAAACAATAATAATTATTATTAGAAATTTGTTGCAGTTTTGTACATTTATACGGATTCCCTGAGCTCTCCTCCCCTATCTATTTGAAATCGAAATTCGATGTAGAATGATATCACTGTTACTATTTGATAATTGATTAGTTTATGTTGCTATCTAGTGTATCTGGTGTATTCGAGTGTTATCACAAAAATAGGTATACTTAATGACTCAGACACGGGCTATCATAATAAAAAAGGCAATTTGCGATTGCGGTTATATAGGGGACAGATTCCCTCCCGAAATTCATTATCTAATCTAATCTAATCCGGAATAGGTAATTTTAACTTATGTACAAAAAGTGATCGCTATTATTAATAAAACAAACTTTTAAATTAATTTGGCACAAACCAAGTGCAGCCTAGTTCGATCAAAATCTGAAAAAATAGAAAAAGCTAATTTCCAAAAAATTTCAATCCAAAAATGTAGAAATAGAGAGGGTAAAAATATTCAATGTTCAAGAATTCAATAATTTATGTATTATTGATTTGTAGCGAATCAAT
Source organism: Argyra leucocephala (assembly GCA_963942445.1). NCBI lineage: Eukaryota > Metazoa > Arthropoda > Insecta > Diptera > Dolichopodidae > Argyra > Argyra leucocephala. The sequence continues at coordinate 38,929,154 of OZ012678.1, read as the reverse complement.
TCATTCTTCCTCCATTTATAATTCAAAATTTTTTACATAAAATTTCAAAAATAACTGAATTCTTCACTTTTTTTCATTGATTTTATTTTTTTTTTTTTTTTTTACTTTATATTATTTTATTAAATTACAATTAAATTGAAAAAAAAAAAATATTAAAAATTTGATCGGAAATCGCAGAGACATCAACTTTTAAAATAAATTTAATTTCAAATAAATCAAAAACAAAAAAATCCAAAATTATTTTTTTTATTATTTTTGATTCGATTTCTTTACGACATTCAGTTTCCTAAGGTAAGCAAGCATCCCAAGGACAATATACATAAATATATTTAGATACTCAAATTTCAATGCCTCAAAGACATCTCGCCTCTTGCATTTTCTATTTTTCTTTCTTTCTCTCTCCATAATACAAAATTTATATGTATATATACATAAGTGGTTTTCCTCCCTATACTTTTTTTTTTATTATATTTTCTACAAAATTGTATAGAGTTGTAATAATATTTTGGAATGATATTGGTCGCCTCCACCCTTAATTTTTAGCTAAAATAAAAAAAAAAATATAATAGTTAAAATTTCCTATGTAGCTATACTAAAAATACATTCGTTGGTAACAGAATAAAAATAAAAACTCAATTCAAGGGCACAATCTATAACAAGAGAGAAGAAATAAGGTAAGTGTATATGTACTATTTTAAGGACTCCATTCTTTATTTTATTATTATTTTTTTTTTGGAAGAAAAATGAAAAGAAAAAATAAAAAAAGTTTTATTCAAGAAAGGGTTAAAAATGCCGGAAAACTGAATATTGCAAAATTGTTTAGAGTTAGAGAAATTTTTTTTAAGTATGTTGTTTTGTTAATGTGGTGACATCGCAGATGGAGCACATCAGATGGTGTCTATATTATTTCTTTTAATTTTAATTTTATGTTGTCTAAAGGAAAAACTTTGGTTTTCCACGCTCATCTGTGTATTATTATTATTATTTTTTTTTTTTTTTGTTAAAAAATGATATGTAATGATATGTAATAACAATAATGCATTGTCGCAGACGATAATAATTTCAAAAAAAAATTCTATTTATATTTTTGAAATATCCTTTAAATTGTTTTTTTTTAATTTCGTCTTATTATATTTTTGTTTTTACATTTTTATGAATTATATTCCATTATAATATTACTAAACACGGAACATTAATATATTTTTGATAGTAGAATTATTTTTGATTCTTCTCTTGTTGTTTTAAAGTTGTCTTAGAGCTTTATCAAGTTAATTGATTGTAAATGGTGTAGAACATCTGATTTTCATACACTATGGTTAGTTGAGCTCATTTTGAAAATTAAAAAATTCAAAAATTATATTCTAAAATTCGTCGACTCTGAATCATTTTGCCGTATATCCAGAAAATCCGATTTTGGGAAATCGACTTTAAGGTTTGGAGAAAGGTAAAAAAAAATTGGAGCGAAAAACTTGTTTTGATATTTTTTTCACTGATGCGTGTATATTTATTGGCTTCATTTCAATAACAAAAAATAAAGCTTGTTAGAACTAAAATTCGGTTATAATTTATTATAAATCAGTTGTTCAGAAAATGCAGCTTATAATAAAAAATACACTTTTAGACGAATAAGTTAAGTAAAAAAATACATTATTTCATTTATTTTTGTAACTATTAATTATTTTATCATAGTTTCACAAAAATATTTTTGTTATAACATTCTATTATTAAAAATTTAATAATAAAATTGTCAGACTTACACAGTGTACCATAAATATCAAAAGAAATTCAAAAGAATAACAAACATAAATATTAATATTTCAAAATCTTTAACGCTATTTTATATTATTATATATATTATTCTGCATTTATCTGGATGTTTGTAAGTACGACGGAATACTCCAACACATATACAAATTGCAATATGTATACAACTTACTTTGTTACTCTTTTTTAACCCCTGTCTACCATGCTGAACTTTTGCAGAAAATAATACCATTGCATCAAATATATTTTTTTAATTTAATGTTAGTCTTCTTAGCAAATAACAAGGAAAAATAAAAATAATAATAATAATATAAATAAAACAAACAATTTTTTTGATTTATAATAAGAAGGACTAACAGAAATTTTATCAATAGTTTAATATGGTATAATAACCAAAAGACAAACAGTATTTAACACAAAAAAAAAAATAATGCACTTAAAGGTTATTCTTATTATTTAAAATTATACACAATACTAATATGTAGGTATAACAAATGTTTTTTTTGTTATTGTTATGATATTGATCATAGCATCATAGTTTTGCCACACCGTATGCATAGCCTGTATAGTACTATAAGTATATATATATACTCTAGCCAGAAATGTGATGCGATGATGAGTTAAAATTGTTATTTATTTTTATTTTTTTGTTTATTGTTTTTTTTTATAACATATATATATATATATATCTATATGATATATAAATTTATGATCGTATATAATATTTAGTATGTATTATGGGGTTAGGTTTTGGTTCTGCTGATTTACACATAAAAACAATAACAACCTATACATTTTTAAAGAAATTAAACTATTATTTTTTATTTCTTATCTTTGTAAATTTATAATTTTTAGGTATATTTGTTTTCTTCAAGTGTGTAGAAATTTATGTAGTAGAGACTTAGAGGTGATGATTTTTTTAATATAGTACGTAGGTAGGTATTGGTTAAAATATATTGATTATTGTTCTTATTTTTAATGTATGTTATGAATAATAATTATGTATGAATTTTAACATGAACAGTTCGATAATGAATTTTTTGAAATGAAATGAAATTTTAATTAACCAATCAATGGTTCACAAGTTATGAACAGTTTTGTAAATACCTATTTATTTGCAGTAAATTTTTTTATTTTAATTTTTTCTCCAACACGAGTTTTTATTTTATTCATCAAAATAAATATTATGTGTACCTACAATATTATTGTTTTTTTATATTTACAATTTTATTTATTTTTGTTTTTAAAATTGTTTTCGTTCAAAGTTGTGGCTATTAAATATTATTTGTTCGCTATAAACTTTGACGCTAAGCTTACGCAGCGAATGTTATTGAATGTTAACAGGATTACCTTGATTCTGAATTATACGATAAATTTTCAATGTTGGCAAAAAGGATGTCGCAAAAATGATCGAATAAATGACCCTTAGGGAATAGAAAATTTTGCACCTTACTACAAATATTCTGTTTATATGGTAATTAAAAGCGTTATAATACAAAAATAAAGGTATGATAAATTAGTAAGCAAATACGTAGTTTTCTTAAACTTGAAACGAAAACTCTAATGAAGGAAAGAAATGCTAAAATTTATTTTGCTTCCGTCATTTATGGCGGGTTACAAAGCTAGTTTATAAATTCATATAAAAAATGTCTAATTTATCACAAAATATAAATTTGTAATTTTTATCTTAAATTAATTATTTTAATAAGCTTTTGAAATCCTGAACATTAACTTTTAGTAAAAATTTGTACATACTTTTGTTATCATCTTTTTTATCATCACAAATTTTTTTACATCAAATTTAATTCAAAATAATTTTTCGTTGTTGGTAAAATTCCCTTTTTAGGTTTCCTAAGCTAATTAGAAGTTTTGTACTTTATTTCATCAGCAGAATTTTTAAAATTAATTGTCAAAAGATCATCTTGTCTGTACTTAGGTAATAGTTTTTATTCTACTGAATAGAATTTTTTGAAAAATCATTTAATAGGAATTTTCTGAATAATTTTTGAAATCAACTGAAATCATTTTAATGATTTGAAGCTTGACTTTTGGAGAATTATAGTTATGTAATTTTTTTTCACTAAATCAAGAGGGCTATAAATCTGTTTATACTTTAAATATCTATCTCAGAAAACTTCTGGATAATAGTTTTAAATTTTTGTGATCAAATATAAATTGAAGCATATAGCAGTAGTCATTATTTGGTTTTTATTCTTTAGCACACATGAGTCACTCACTCCACAGTACAATGTGCTTAGTCTCTTCAAAATCAATTATAATTCTTATATAAAACCCCAAATTGAAATATTTGTTGAAAATTGTACAAGTCGTAGATGAAATAATATCGTCAGGATATTTTTCGTTAAAAAGACTAAACATTTTTGATAACGATAGGCTCTATTCCAAATATTTCCTTGAAAAGCTGGTTCTGCAATAATGAGAGTCAATCGTATGAAATCTTTTAATGTGATCTAAATTTTTTTGATTTAATTCCTCTGAAACGCAACGCTTGATATGTTTTCCTCTTTTCAAGGTTTTCACGATTCCGGTTATTACGTCACGAAGATGTTGAAAATTAAAGTAAATTCGCTTATCTGAAATACTTAATGCATTTAAGAATAACGTTCTACATACTTGATGAATCATATCTTCTTTTTGCAGATAAAATAAAAATGAGTTGTTTTTTTTGTGGAATTTCACTTTTCGTCTTTGTACACCTTTTCTTGTGACAAATTTATTATAAAGTTCATTTAGTAATCATTAGGCCCCTAAAAGCTTTGAAAATAGCTCTTCTGTCAGAAAATAGTTAAAAATTTCAAACACGTGCGGCAAAATAATATTTTCTTTTAATGTATATTATTTTGTCTTACATTACTAAAAATACATGCGGTTACATCACATACGGAAAAATAATTGCTAGCGTTTTATTCAATATGTTAATATTGATTTTTTGTCGCATATCCAGAAAATTGGCGTGTACGGGCAAATAAGAATAATCAAAGAGTTTTTTTGCGTATACGGTCAAATTGGCTGGAACTCGGTAAATAATTCAAAATAATTAAGCAGTTTTTATAATTTGTTAAGTTTGAACAAAGCATAAAATATAAATAAAAAAAAAAAACATTCATTTAAAAAATTATTCACTTTGGTGACTCCCAAAAAAAACAAAAACAAAATCACTCAAATTATTTGTGCTGTAAATTATTTCTTAAAAATTTGCACTTGTTTATTTTACAGTCTAAGCCTAAGGTAACAGAACATTATTTTTTTAAAATGATTTTTAAGCAAAATAGATTAAATGTTCAATATTTATCGTTTCAGTTGTTTCTAGTTTCTTGTTAAGTGCGAAAGTCATCATAAAATGAGTAACAAGCGAATTCAAAAATGTGATTCATAGTTAGAAAATTATGGTGATTTTTCTCGATTTTTTCTTATGTTGACATAAAGGGTTATGATTTTTGGCACAGATATCTCTCAAAACTCTTAATTCTGATTATTAATGATTTTGTTTGATTTCGGTTTAGTGTTGGTATTACACCACCGAATGGCATGTAATTTGGATATTGTAATATTGCTGTAATTGTAGGTAACTGAAGAAACTCGTTGATAGTTTTCGTTTACTACACACTAAAAAAAAATGCTATTATCAGAGTTGTGGATCAGGTTTCTTTCGGTTGGTAACTGAATGCTCACTTGGAAAAAAATTAACGAATGTTAAACGAAGCCATCTGAAAACCAATTTGTTTCAACTTTCGAAGAAGATGGAGATACAAGGAGTCGGGTAATTAGAAAAGAAATTTGTAATTCAAATTATAAAATAAAAAGATCAACAATAGAGTGAGAGTGCTTTTTTTAATATTTTTATTTTTCTTTTTTCTTTAATATTTAGTCCTTTTTTTTTTTGCTTTATACAAAATTATTATATGCAATATTATTTAGGTTTATCAGGAACATTCACAATAAAAATAAAAAAACAAATATTTTAAAATTTCATACATTTTATATAGAAAAAATAGTGCCATTCTGTTCAGCCACGTTAATATTATAACGTTTTATTCTGAAATTTTTTTTGGAAAAATGATACTTAATTTGGCCCTTATTATAAATTATGATAAATTTTAAAGCGATTGACACATTCCTAAAATTTCAAGAATTTACTTCAAATGGCAACAGAGATATTAACATTCGAAAGGTGCTTGGTGGTATTCCGGTTCGGGTTAGGGTTAACTAATAAATCAAAATTGTTGAAAATGTTTTTTAGATAAAATGAAAACATTGATTCCCAATATTTTTAAACTAAATAAATTAATATAAATAATATTACTACCTATAGCAAGGTCGCCTTAGACTTTGTTGTAGCTCTTTCAATTTTATCATATGAATCTTCAGACTATCCTTTTCAGCAAGCTGTAGTAAGTTTTGAGCTAATAATAAGTATAAAAATTACTTTAACTACAAATTATTGCTTTCATAATTTGTTTTAAGTTAAAAAGTTTTTAAATTGTGCCCCAAAAAGGAAATTTATACTCTTTACACTCAAATTTCATTCAATTTTCATTACAATGTTTTTAGCTGGCAATGTTTAAACCAGTCATGCCCAACCGAAACCATTTGCTGGGCCAAATAAAAAAATTAAAAGGCTATTGTGGGCCAAAAAAAATAACAAAATAAAAATAACACATATATATTATGCAAAACACCTTTTATTTTATTAATCCACGTCCTAAGGACACTTTGTAATGCAATTTAGGTATTATTAATGTAAATTTAAATGTGATGTTTGTTTTTGAATATTATTTGAATGTTTTTTAATATCAACAGGCAATTTGTTTGAAATGCAACGCAGTTGATTAGTCATATTTTTTTATCCGCAAGCCTGCTTCTTCGATTTAACAAAACTTTAAACAATCAGAATTTTTGAAAAATTTCAAAAAACATATTCGTTAATTTTTGAGAAAATAACTTAATAGCAATTATCAGGTCTGTAACACAATTGGTTTTTGAAATATTCTGAAAGAGTACTAGGATTTAAGTTAGCGTACCAGAACCTGTCATTTGATAGCATTAGGAAATGCAGCGTTACAGTTATTTTTGTTTATCTTAATAAGTGTATGTACAATTTGAGATCTCTATATTAAAAAATGTGGACGTATATAGCGAACAAACCAACAAATAAACCTACTTTTTTATAAGATTAGATGTTAGACATGTAGAGATATTCCTGCCCCTTGTATATTCATTTTCTTCGACAATTAAAACAAATTCGTTTTCAGATGGCTTTGTTTAACATTCGTTAATTTGTTTTTCAAAGTATATGCATTCGATTGCCAACCTGATAGAAACATGTTCCACAACTCTGAGAATAGCAGCTCATTTTTAATTTGTAGTAAGCAAAGGCTATAAACGAGTCACTTCAAAAACTTTTTTCGGCGTCCTAGTTTAGCTTGAAATCAGTGACATAATTTCGCATGTTCGTTTTTGAAAGTTCGTTTTTGTATGTATTTATTTTATCTTTGTTCTCTTTTCAAACAAAATCATTTTTTGAAATGTTTTAGCACTTTGGGTATTTTAATTTCACAGAGATTGAACTGTTATGAATGTCCTAAATTTAATACTAAGCCAACTTTTGTATACTTCAATATAATATATTGAGAGTATTTATTGATGAGAGAAAATATTGAGGAAATACTGATGTCTAAACACAGATTGATATCAATATTAATTGAAGAAAAAAATTGAATTTATCCTATTTTCTTTAATATTTTTTGAGGGAAACAAGATTAAATATGGCGCATAATGAAATGCTTAGCAACATTCATTATGTTTATTTTTATTATATTTTTTAGTTTGAGATTTGCTTTATATTCACAGAATTTTTGATTAAAAAAGTTTTTTTGTTTATATTAGTTTTAGTGAATACGTTAAATAAATAAAAAGAAAACTGACGAATAGTTTGATGGTTTAGAACATTTATGTAAACAAATGTCTCTCTCTTCAATCTGCCTGCCTAATAACAGTTGTTCAGTGTAATAAATTATTAAGAATTCACATTTTAAAACACATTAAAAATACATTTTACATGAAGGTACTCGGGTACACCGGTACACGAATACCATTCCGTTCGGAATAGGTAAACAAAAATCTTATTTAAGTTCGAACTAATTTAATGTTAACATAAACAAAATTTATTATTATTTATGTACCACAACGAATACTACAATAATACTACGTTTGTGTCTGTCAGAACGTAATATCGAGGATATTACAATATTTATTTATTTATTTCAAGCTTAAATCAAGCAGTTACAAAAATATTTACTTAAATATAAAGTTAAACAAAATATTATAATTCATTTAAAAATTTAAAAATAAATACAATAAAAAAAATCTTAAGAACTAAAAGATGTGTATAGGTGTTCAGATGGTGTGAGAGGGAATGTAAGTTATTTCAATCGTTGATCGAGTTGCTTTTTTAAATCGGTCTTTGAAAGAGAGAGATTAATCAATTAATGTCATATATTAATTTCCCAATATTAACATTCTATTAATAGGTTCATATCTTCCATAGTTTGTCCTATGATGAAACACAGTGAAAAGGTTTAAGGATCGAAGTCGAGAACTTGTGTTAATATTGATTTTATTAGAAATATAAGGAGATAATATATTACCTTTGACAGTTTGAACAATGAAGGTTATATCAGCAATGTGTCTCTTCTTTTTTGCAAGGTATCAAGATGAATTAAATTGAGTCGATGTTCATAAGGTGGTAGACGAATTGGGTCTTCCCAAAGAAGATTACGCAAGGCAAACCTCAAGAATCTTCTTGCTTCGATTCTCTGAATATGAACATCATAGTATGGGGACCATACCTGGCTAGCATACTCCAAATTAGGCCGAAACAATGTAATATAAAGGGCTTTAATAATGTACGGATCGCGAAATTCTTTAGACCAAAGTTTAATAAAGCCAAGTAAGGAATTGGATTTATTTATTATATGATTAAAATGTAATTTAAATGTTAACTTATCATCAAAATACACTCCGAGATCTTTAAAAAAGTTAACTTTTGATAGAAATTGTTCATTAAAAGAATAACTTTATAGAAATTGGTTGAGAGCGACGTGTAAAGCGTATTTTTATAATATTTAACAATAAATTGTTGTTAATGGTCCAAAATGGAAGAAGTTGTCTAGGTCTTTTTGAAGTAGAGCAGAGTCACCAACAGACTTTATTTTTTTTTAAATTTTCATATCGTCTGCGTATATTTGTAATTCACTGTTCTTAATCATAGCTAGCCTACATCATTTACCGAAATATTAAATAGAAGAGGTCCCAAGTGACTACCTTGGGGTACACCAGAGTTTGCTACAAAAGAAGTCGATCGAGATGACCTAAATAAAACATTATATGATCTATCAGCTAAATAAAAACTAATCCATTTTATAAAAAGTAAAGGAAAACCTCATTTTTTTAATTTAAGCAATTTAATGCTGTGAGGTAAAATATCAAAAGCTTTGCTTAAATCAGTGTAAATCACATCTGTTTGAAGACCTTCCTCCATATTGTTTATAATAATTGAGGTTGACTCAACAAGGTTTGTTACTACGGATTTACTTTTTATAAAACCATGTTGGTTATGGATTAAAAAAGGAGTACAGTGATAATAAACTGAATCAAAAACAATTAATTCGAAAACTTTTAGGAATTGATGACAATTTGGCAATTGGACGATAATTAACCACATCATCTTTAGAATCTTTTTTATGGATAGGTCTTATAAAAGACTTTTTCCAAAGGGAAGGGAAAGTACCTGATTGTAAAGAAAGATTAAACAGAAGAGAAAGCGGAGATGCAAGTGTATTACAACAATTTTTTAATATATATTCAGGAATACCATCTGGACCAGGGAAAGAGTTGTTACTAAGATTTTTTAAATATTTCAGTACAAGACTATAGTCAAGTTAACATAAGTAGTAGTTTTTGAGTAACTATCCAAATAATTGAAATGGATTTCGTCAGCTATAAAAACGGAGGAAGAGTAGGAAGATGCAAAAAAATCACGAAAAAACTCCGATATAGTCTTTGCCTCGTTACTACTTTGATTATTAAATTTCATAAATGTCGGGAATTAATCACTTTTCCTTTTTGAATTGACATAATTCCAGAAAACTTTAGGATTACTAATAATTTCTGACGATATATTCGTAATGTAATTATTGTGCATAGCTTCAGAGGTTAGTTTAAACTCATCATATAGACATTTGAAGTTACAATAATTTTCATTACTATTGAACTTTAAAAATGTACGCAATGCTTTATTTTTTTTATTTCTGAGACTTTTGAGATAACCATTAAACCATGGCGGACTAAAACTAGTTTCTTTTATTTTTGTTAACAGGACATATTGTTTAAACCCTTGATCAATGATTTCATAGAATTTAGCGATAATTTCTTCCAAACCCTTATCTGCAAAAATAACCGGATAATCATATGAATTAAAGTAGTCATTTAACCCATCTATATTTGTTTGGTTAGGAATATTGATATTAGATATTATTGTCGAAAGCATTAGTTAACTATATAGACATTAAATCTATTCCTACATTATTATTCATTTTGCACATGCGTTGACAATCTCTAGTTTTTTTTTTATTAATACCTGTTTATTTCTACCTACCATATATAATTATAATCACAAATTAATAATATTATATAATTATATATACAAAATTTTTATTTTATTGAAATTAAGAACAAATGTAGGAGGCAACTCATAAGATTTAAAAATTCTATTGGTTTCCTGTTATTCTTTTATTCAAGAAAACAATAAAAAATTAAAACAAAAATATCAAATTTTTTCTCATTTAAATTAAAATACAAAATTATTATTTAACTAGTTGTTGTTTTCAACTAATTGTTGCAAATTTCACCATAGACATATTAGCAATATCACGAAAAAAAAACAAATGAATCCTACAAAAAATAAAAATCTACACAAAAAAAAAAAATTATTGTATTATAAGCAATTAAAAGAACAATTAATTCATAAATGAATACAAATTTATTTTAATTTTTTAACAATTTGAGAGAGAAAAGCTTAAGCAATAAAGTCACACCCGTTTTAAACAAAAGGAAAACTTTTTTATACACCGATTAATCAAAAGAAAAATTCTATGATGTGTATAAAAATGTATGTATATTATTATGTATGTATGTATGCGAGTGTGTAAGAAGCTCTAATTTAGTATTTTGCTTTTATAAATGTTCAAACAAACATCTATACTATTTTAATGTATCAAAAGCATATTTTAAGAAAAAAATAATAATAATAATAATATGGTTTAAGACATTCTTATTAAAAATATTCAAAGTACACATTTAAAAAAAACAAAAAAAAAAAAAAAAAAAAAACAATAAAAAAAGGTAAAAAACTAAGAAAAAAGAGAAATATTTCAAAAAAGGAAACTCCTAACATGATTTTAATTACAAAAATCAGCCTAAAGCCTTTATTCTTCATTTTTTATTATATATATACATATTTTTTTTTACATGTCATGTATACATGTTGTACACATAGATACGTACAAATGCAAATAAATTTATGTATAGTATACAGAAGAATCTCAACTGTTTTTAAATTTATGTACAGAATTATTTCAATTTATTGTTATTAAACTTCCGTTTCTAATTTTTTTATTCTTTATTGACTTCCACCATATTTACTATATTGGCATAGGACTTCACCAAAATAGTTATTTCAATTTAATTTATGAAATTAATCAAAATACCGGACTATATCAAATTACCATAATACTATTTTTGAATTCTCTAAAAACTAAAATTAATCGTTTTAAGCTACATCTGCACCTGCCCTCTTAACTTGATTCATAAAAGAATAACTCATCTAAGAGTATACTTTCACGAATCACTGGGTGCTTTTGCCAGGACCAAAATTAAGTATCGCCATCAAATTAGGTTATTAATCAGGATCCAAGGGAAGAAATTAGTTTATGTAGTATCACAATGAGCATTTTTGGTCTCATTTTTGGTCTCTTCAAAATGAATTGATTAAAAAGCATGATCCAAAGGAAGAAATTAGATTCTGTAGTACCCACAATGAACATTTTTGGTCTCATTTATAGTCTCATTCAAATAAATTTACGTTCAATAGTACTAGAGAATTACAAGTTTCATAAACTAGTTTTTGAAGTTCATATATTCATTTTTGATTTTGAGCTTATGTGGGCTGTGTATAATGAGGGCCAATGATGATGATTCTTATTCATCTGATTGGGTTTCAGAAAATAGATGAAGGAATTATTACTACCTTATCTATCAATCATTTACTAAACAAATCAACGGTGTTGCTTACCTATATACTTCTCAAACGCGGGCAACACATTGTCAAGACCCATTATAGATGTATAACGTCTTTTCACAATTTTTAAAATCAACGTCTTTGCAAAATTTGTGGTACAAAATTTACATGATGGGTACAAAATGGTATGCATTTCACAAATACATAAGCAAGTGCAATAAAAAAATTTGTTGGCTTCAGACTTTTTTTTGTTACACACCAAATTATTGGTAAAAGTAAAATCGAAATGAGAAATATTCACTAATACATAAATAAGTGCTGATATCCAACGGTGTAAAAGTAAGCTGATCGAGTATTGACTTGTGTTGACAATAACTGCTGACATCGTCTAATAATGCTCAATAGAGCTATATAAATATAACGTTAACCAACGGTTTTTGCTTTAAATGGCTTTAACTATCAACATAGAAGTAAAACGATAAACAATAGTATCTGTAAACACACATTTACTTAGTAAATGATCAGTAAAGGTGCATTGTAGCTATAAGTTTACAAAGAAAATATCTGTAAATATATAGTCACAACGTATACATACATTAAAAGCACAACCGTAATCATGAGTTTACGTTTACAATTTATCTTTTCTGTATGTATTCTGTAAAATCATTTTGTTTCAGTTTATATGCATTTACAATTTTTGTCTACAGTAAACGATTTGTAAATATACAAAAAAAATTTGTGACTATGACTTATACAAAATGTTCCTTAGGAAGTGTTGTTTATTTTATTACATAATGTAAACATAATTTAAGTAGATTATTACATGTAAACGTAATTTTACTTTTAGATATTATTATTCTTAAGTTAGACAGTTTCTTAGATATAACAAATTTATTATAACAATCAATATAGCTATGTAAAGATACGTAAATATATTAAGCGAATTTGGCTTTAAATGTCTTTAACTATCAACATAGAAGTACAACGGTAAATAACGTTACGTATAGTTATATATACCGATATATAGTTTACATAAACTTTTATTACTAAAAAATTTCTTCTATGATATTTTATGTAAATCTTTTTACCAAAAATGGGATAATAAGTGCTTTTGGAGAAAGATTGTTGATAATTGGAGAAACAATATATTTGCAAGTGCGATATCCTATATTAAAGCTTACATTTATTATTTTTTATTCTTATTAAGAGGGTATGTTGATGATTACTGATACTGATTGTTGATAAAAAATATATGCAATTATTCTATTTTGGAAGGTCTGGTACTCAAAATAGTTATACTTTTCCACATTTAATTATGTCTGCCAATATTATATCTAATTTAGGACTCGATTAGAATCATTGTGGCAAAGAAAAATGCATGCTTCAATATATTTCGTCCATATGAATTGAATTGCTCTTTAAGTGTAATTTATATTGTAATATTGTTGTTTTACCAACTAAAACAAACACCTTAATTATTTTACGTAAAATCTTCTCATACTCATAATCACATACAATAATTTTTTCATTTATGAATTGCTTTTCTATCTACGTGATTTATTATAAATAACAAAAACTATATTTATTTTAAAGTAGCTTCACGTTCAAAACATTTTACAATGCACTTGCGTTGTTGTAAGATGTCAATAGTAGTAAATAAAATTCTGAAAAAATCGCTTAATTAAGCCGTTTAAACACTCAATTTGTAAAAAACGCTTTTATCAATTTATGGCTAATTGAAGTAATATATTATTAAAATATTTTAAGGTCGTGTTCGAACCTATATTGCACTTCGTCACTAGATAATAGCACTTTGCACAAAATTTATTCCGAAACAACTCCGAAAATGTTTAGTGTGTCCGGAAATATCGCACTAAATTAACTAAATTATCACATTATCTGTCAAATTTTTAGTATTATATCAAGTACACTAGATACCGCCCTAAAATGGTGTTAGACATAAAAATAAGCCAAAAAAGGTAGAACAAATTAAATAATTACAAAAAAAATGGAAAATAAATAAAATAAAATTAATATTTGAAGAAGAAATAAACAAAATGTAATCAAAATAATAAAAAATATAGGACAATTTCATATAATTTACCATTTTGCTTGGCTTTTGATCCAGTTTTTTGACATTTTGTATAAATTTAGAAGGTTGATTTTTTAGTTTATTTGGAGTAAAAGAATTGTGAAGTTCTAGTGCTAGTGCGAAGTGCAATATGTCCGAATACGCCTAAAGTTATGCAATAATGAATTAAACATTTTTAGGTCATTTTGACATAACCAATTATGTGCTATAAATGTGACTTATAGTTGTCATAATCTAACAAAATTTTGATAGAATATATTTTCGAAATATTGTTTCTTATTTTGACATAAGCGGTTATGATTTGTTGTCACAAACATTTTAAATTCATTTCATTTTAGGGGTAATAAAGTTGGTTCCCAGTTTTATGGCCAATTAATTTCAATGAATAATAGAAACAAACATTAACATTCATGACCTGATCGTAATTCGAACTTGGAATCTACTTACTGGCAAGTTTATCTTCCGTCCAAACTAGTCCATTTATAGAATTGTTACATCATTCAATACATTTTAATTTTCTGGAAATATTCTTATCAATAAATCAAGTGCTCGAAAACGATTTGCTAACGGAATTTTGCAAAATAAAAAATCAATTTCAAATTATAAAACCTCAGATAGGCTTATAATAAATGAAGAATGAAAGTTATATTACAGCCGATCACAATGTATGCAGTCCAGTCTTCCATTATACTGTCAAAATGCACATAAATACTCTTCAATATCAATGGGTTTGGTTTTCGTTTTGTTTCTTTGCTAATATGGCAGATTTAGGGTAAGTAGATTAGTTAAACAGGTTAGTAAATTGTTAGACTATAGGCTAGATACTAATTACGTATAAGTTTTAATAAAAATAAAATCAAATATAAAGTACAATGTATAATAAATAACAAGTAATGAAATATACTCAGATGCAAATACATGTCTGAGTTCTGTGAAAAGTAATAAAACTCAAATTAAATGTAGTATTATAATATCTTAAAATAAATAAACTTAACTTAAAAATGAAAAAAAAAATATTTAAATCTACTTTTTCCACTACACAACAAATTCAACAACTAAAATTATTAACGACCCTGTAATTATATTTTCTGTTCGACATTTCCTTTTTCTATTCTTTTCATAATTTTTGTTTTTTTCATCCTTTATTTTTCCACACTTTATATTTTCCAGTGTGTAGCTATATATTATTTTTTTTTCATTATTTTTAGTTCTTAAAAGGATTTTTTTTTTTAACTTTTCATAAAAATTAAAAAAAAAAAACGAGAAAAATTTAGCACACACACAGAAGAAATAAAAAAAACAGAATAAAGCAAAGAAATGCAAGAAATAAAAATAACAAAAACAAAAAAGTAAACATAAGAACTACAAAAATAATAAAAGAAACAAAAATATTCAGAAAAATTTCACTCAAAAATTGTGGGTTTTGGTGATGCTGTTTTATTTTTTAATTTAAATTTTTTTATTTAATGTAAAAAACCTAACAGCGAAATATTTGCCTGTTACATATTTCCACATTTTTTTTTTTATAATATTATTATTAATTGTTTTTCTTTTTTGTTTTGTTTTTTTTTTTTTTGTATTCTGTTTTTAGAAGATTTGATAGTGCAGTAAAACTGTTTGCAATATTTATACTCATTTTGAATATCACATGTGTATTCCCAGTGTTCTGATTAAAATTTTAATTGAAGTTTATTCGGGAATATTGTAATGTTCATTTTCAATGTTGTCATTCCTACTTCGTATTGCCCTTCTTACACTGTGCGTATTTAGGGTTTTTATCAGTATAACTTCGGAATTGAACTATTCCAATCGCCCTTAGTATCTTAGCCTATACAAAATCACATACGAAATAAAATAGAGAAATTAAATATTTTTGCGGAAGCGGAAGAAGTAAATCCTAAGATAAATACAAAAAAAAGAGATTGTCTCCGGGCAATGGCCGCTCTGTTGTATGCTTGGAAGTATCATATCAAGTGATTCCACATGGTTCCACAACGAGCCTACAAGCAAACGGAAAAAATCTTTAAACCAGAAGCAATACGCTGGACGGTCAGCTCCTTTGCTCCATATAAATCTCCGGGTGAGGATGGTATATACCCAATCTTTTTACAGCAAGGCATAAATATACTACTGCCTTATTTTATAAAGTTATTTAGGGTAAGTTATTGCCTAGGATACATCCCAAGTGTATGGCGAGAAACCAGGGTAGTTTTTATTTCCAAACCAGGTGCAATGAAGACAGGCGACAGTGTCATATCTTATAGGTCAATAAGTCTAATGTCATTCTTTCTTAAAACCATGGGAAAAGTATTACATAAAATCCAACTTTCTTGATAAATTTCCCTTGAATGTGAATCAGCACGCATATCAAGCAGAGAAATCAACAGAGACAGCATTACATGAGCTCATTTATGAAATGGAAGATACGCTTCGGAACAAAGAGATGTTGTCTTGCATATTTGTTGATATACAGGATGCATTTGATAACACCAACTACAATATAATCCAACAAGCGGCGGAAGGTAAAAAATTTGATTCCACTACTATAGAGTTGCTCCTTAGCATGCTCAAAAGTAGAAAAATAACAGCAAGACTAAATAACGAGTACCTAACAATAGCACCAAAAAGGGGATGTCCCGAAGGAGGTGTAATTTCGCCACTGCTGTGGCTAATAGTCATGGACCAACTACTAGCCATTCTAAACAAGAAAGGTATCTCCTGCATTAGTTACGCTGATGGTCTAGTCTTACTAGTCAGAGGCAAATTCAGAAACACAATTGCGTAACGAATGCAATTTGCTATAAGTATTACACAATCAGCTTGTTGGATTATATTGTAGTTGGTGTTATCAAATGCATAGTGGGTAAATGGTGCTTAAACATGTGTCTGAGTATTAATCCACACAACATAAACAATATCCTTTTTACATATCGAAGAAAGTAAACTACCAACCGCCTTCATTGGACGGACGGAATACTTGACAGTAAACTGTCATGGAATCCTCACATAGATTACATAAACAAAAAAGCTAACAGAGCGTTTTTTGCATGTCAAAATATGTTTGGCAAAATATGGGGATTACCCCCACATATGACTATATGGCTCTACAAGTCTATAATAAGACCTCTAATACCTTACGCGACATTTGTATGGTGTCCAAAAATAGAACAGATGCAAGCATGTGCTAAGCTTACAAAAATATAAAGAATAGCATGCCTTGGGGCTACTAGGGCATTCAGAACGTGTCCTACTTAGCCCAATTTACAAAAAAAAAAAATCATATCAAGTAGTTTTTTGTTTTTGTTTTTTTTTTATATACATATATTAAGTCACTAAAATGAACAACACCACAGCTGGTTTCATAAAATTTTCAACGTGAGTAGAAATTTTTAAATTTTTAATAGAAATTAGTAGATAAAAATTAGAATAAGAAAGAAATAAATAAACAGGTAAAGAAAATAAGAAAACGAAAAGAATTGGAAAAGAAATAGTCATAAGAATTGACAGAAAATACCTGAAAAACCTGTCTTGCGAAAACTTCCATGTTATATCTCTATGCGAGCCCACAAGGTCGTAACGTATTTTATTGTAGTGAAAACTTGCAATACCCTACCTAATTAAGCGCGCGAAAAGGATATTCTACCTAAGTGTAGAACATACAAAAAGAAGTGTTCAGAGTTTCGGTTTATAAAATAATTTTTACGATTCGTATTTTTGGTTCATACGGGCTCTACTCCAAATTTGTGGGCTAGGGTTCTTTTGAAATTATTATGCTGCAATCGTTGTATTTGAATCATTATACTTTCATCAGAGCAATTACCGAACAGAAACTAGAATAAAATATAATAGCGTATATTACGCAAAGAACGTCTTAAGCAAGAACAGCCTTTGCAAGAGTTCAATAAAGAGCAATTACCCAACAGAAAAGTGAAAAAAGTAGAATATCATAATAATTAAGCAATAACGTCTAAATCAACCTTCGTAAGATTGCAATGTATGTGCAAATACCTTCACTTATAAGAAACACATAAATTCAGATGTTTAATAGTATTGCGTGTTAATATATTGATGTGAAGCTTAGCTGATAGTCATCACATCTAATTTATGAGTAGTATTTAAAATCTTCATTGAATAATAATAAAATCTGTAATTATGAAAAAATACCGAATATAGAAGAAATAATATAAATTTGACGTATAGATAGAGCACATTTTGCATAAATCAGAATTAACAATATTACACAAGGTATACTCAATCAGAACCCAAAATAAAAATTATAGTAATATGACAACGCAATAAATAGTGTATACGCAAAAAAAAATTGCGTCAAAACAATAACAGAACGGTTGAACAGAATTGAGTTAGATATAAATGATTTTGTGGGAGTCCTAATGTTCCCAAAGCAAATAATAAAATATGAATAGGACAAAAAAACAAATTTTTCTAATAATATAATATAATTGAAGTGTGGCCTCAGTAGGAAAATGGTAAAGTACTCGATTATAGTAATGTAACGACTGCGGGGCACGGATTTAAAACCCGCTAGAGTTGAAAAATTAATGAAAATAATTTTTCCTACAACCACATTCAATTCAATTCATTTATTTACCCAAATATTTATATTAACATACAAGTAATTTTAATTTTACAGAGATCAGATCTTATTCTAATTAATCTACACAACTGAAATATGATTTTTTTTTTGTTTCTTAATTCTAAGATTTACTAGGGGCCCCCTGTTGAATAATTATAATTTAAGTTGAAGCAAAATTTAAAGTTTTTAACAGAACATAATAATAACATTACACAAAATAGTATAAAAATAATAAGATATTGAATGACAAAAAATGGCTGTATTTTACTTAAAAGTTTGAATATTATAAAACCAAATAGAAATTTGTTTAACCTGTATGCGCATTTCGGCCATATATACAACTTATTTACATATTAAGAGTTCATTAAGAAGATAAAATGAGAAGGTGCTTACTGCGCATGTCCTTAAATGCATGGCTATTATAATTATAGATACTCTATTTTTGTTTTTGTTGTTTTTATATTTTTTTATTTTAGATGAACTTGTTTTTTTGTTTTTATTTGACGTATTATTTAAACAGGTTTATTGCAAGCAAAGAATTTCTAAACAATAAGAAGTCAAACTCGGATATGTATTTTTGCTAACACATTTTTAAAAAAAATTGTTAGAAAGAGACGGTAATAAGAATTGTATGTTCACGAATGAAATGAAATATAGGAAACAAAACGAAATAATAGGAAACAAAACGGTGTAGCGAAATTAGTAAGATAAAATTCAAATAGAATGTGTGTAAATAATAATTTTTTCGTATTAAAATGAAACTATTTATCGTGGTATCTATTAAAAATTAAATTTTGACATAAAAAAAATTTACTTTTTGTTGTCTTTGTTTAAAATTTCAATATAAAATATTTAATTATTGTTTTTTGAACTTTTTTTCTCACTATATACTTATATAGCATATAAAATTTCATAAACGTCTTTTATCAGCCCAACAAAAATTTATATATAAAAATTTAGGCAAGCATATGCTGTGTTCTCTTTCTTTCTCATTTATACGGCAATGCTAAAGTATGATAGTTTTTACTTGTTTCAACTAATGGAAACATTTTGTTGTGGTTTATGTAAAAAATTACATTAAGTTTACGTAAATGAAGAGTTTCCTTTCTAATATGAGTTGAATGCATTAAGGAGAAGCGAGATAAAATGAAAAGGTGTCTACTGCGCAGTTCCTTAAATACTTGTCTATTATAATTATAGATTGTACTTATTAATATTTCATTTCGAGAGGAAAATTGGAAAAACTTCACTAAAATTTATGGTTTTAATAAAACTTGAATCTTGCACTACTTACGGCTACTTATGACTACTTAAACTCTTAAACTAATTATTATTATTTACAAATATATTCATATTATTATTTTTATTATATTTTCAGCTAATAGGCACTAGTCCATAAGCTTTCTAGGTTTTAATTCAATTTGATCAGAAATCAGTTCGACTTTTGTTTGGTAATGAAGTTCCTTGGTCGAGTAATAAAAAGGTAGATTTAACATTAATATTAATTATTTTAATATTTTCTTTTGCGCTATCTGCAATTTATTTATGTGGGTGTCAGTGATGTTGTGGAACAGAGGATACGCATAGAGCAATAATGGCTGGAAAATTACTTTCATAATTATTATTTTATTGGCTATTGACAGATGAGATTTTCTACTGATAAAGACGTATAATATTTTAATTGTTTTATTTATTTTATCTAAGGTTTTATAATCACATCAGTTCTAATATAGTATATCGTATATTTACACATCCCCTATTATATAAATTAATAAATAAAACAAAGTAAAATTGTATTTGAGACAATATAGATTTTAATGTAATTTTGTTTATGAACGGACTACTAAAGTTAATGAACCAAAAAATTTTAATTTTTAAAATCTTATAAAATTTTAGTTTAACAAAGTTTGATTTGTCAAGAACTGTTCAATCTACTCTCTTTCTCACCTTTTTTTTATCTCTGTTATATACCTTTTTAATACTGGAAATATGACGTGATTTCAATAAAAAAAATTTCTATCCAAATTCTTAATTAAAATATTTAGCAAAAATGTTTTCACACAAACCAAATGCTAAATTTGGAAATGGAGGGGCAACGTTTTCAAACAAAGAACTGGTGTAAGATATGAAAATTGTTTAGGCTTTATATAGAATAAATTTATAATACTGTATACTACATCTCTATTTTTCATAGGATTATACATTCAACTTAGACCACCATTTCAATATATCTGAATTTATTATGTTTTGATAAAAATCTAAAAGCCTTTGTGGTATGTGATGGTATGCTTTTCTAAGATGAAAAAAAAAAAACTTCTTTATAATTTTGAAAAAAAAAAAAAACTGTTACAAGAGAAGAATTAAGAGCTTTAGAGGAAATATATATTAAAAAAAAAGTTCTATATAAAAATTAAATTAAGAAATAAATAAAACAAAAAAAAAAAAAAAACAGAAGATCAGAAAGTAAAGAAATAGTCGCGAATCAAAAAGAAAACACACAAGTAAAGTAAAGAAGGAAATTAAGAAAATATTCTAGATGTCTTAGAGCTCTGACGAGCTTCATTTCCGTGAAAACTTTACATATACAATCATACATGGAAAATAAATTCTGTTTTTTTTTTCCAGATAATATTATATTATAATATGTTTGTACAACGATATAATATGGATAATATATGTACATAGTGTACAAATAACGCGCGAATAACATATGAGCTTTGATGTTTTTTCGTAATTTATCAAAGATGTTTTGTACTTTTTTTTTTTTGATTTTATTTGTTTTTGTTTTTTTGTTATTTATTATATTATGCTTTATACTAAAAAAAGTAAAATTTGATATTTTGACTATTAATAGTATTATGTATATATGAATTAAATGAAAAAAAAAAAAAAAATGGTAAAAAAACCATAAATGAGTTACAAAATAAAAGAAGTTTAATAATCTTCAAAGAAAATTATAATGACGTAGATATGCGTTCGCCATTTTGAATTTTTATTATTAACCAGTATCAAAGTAAAAAACAAAATAAAAACATTAAAAAAAAAACAAAACATGTTTTTTTTCTAATAATTATTTTTTTTTTTTAACAATTTCTTAATTTTAAAATAAAGGATAAGTTACAAAAAATAAAAGTTCCTCATTTGTAAGTATTTACAATTTATGCACTCTCAAAGCAATTCAGACTATATAGTAATTAAATTTTACGTTCCTTAGAAGTAGGTGAGTTGAAACTTGCAAAAATTATAAATGTAGTAAATTGGATTGATGTGCTTATCTAAGAAATATGGTATTATAAAAGAGTACCTCTACCGCAAATCTAATTAGTGGTCTAAGTGCAAAAAAAATTGTAGTAATATTTCCTCAGAGCGCTTCAAACAAAACCAAACAGTTAAATTGTACAGTGTTATGCAATCGTTTGTTTATTTATTCATTTATTTACTTTCATAAAAATATTATATTATGTCTGTTACTATTATAAATAGGTAACAATATAATGAAAAATATATTAAATTCGATCCCTTACTTTCAAGGTTGTTTTTATTGGTATGTTGAATTCAATTGCTCACCAGTTGCCGATTTCAATAACCAGTCAATAAAATTAACAATTAATTCTAGTAAGATATCATTATGAATATTGTCCATTGAGGTATTTAATTTCAGAGCTTTCATTATACTCAAAATAACAAAATAGTAAGTTAATTGTTTTAAGGCCTTCCCATATTACAACTTTTTATGCTGGCTTTTAAAGGCAACCTTTTATGGCAGCTTTTTTTTAATTCGAAACATATGGAAACATGAGTAGCATCCCACAATGAAAAACCGACATAAAAAGTTAAGAAAAAAAGCCGACATTCAATTGAAGTTTGACTTTTTTCAGAAAAAAAGCGGCTTGTTTTTAACTAAGTGTCAGATTTGATTTTATAAATATATTTTTTTAAAATGGGTAGTAAATATTTTTTTATTTATTTATTTTATAATTTGTAATAGATATTATATTGAATAAATATTATTACATGTAGATACATCGGTATATATATATATATTTAAATTTCAGACAAGACAATAAATGAAAAATTAATCGAGTTTGTTAAACAAAATCCTTATTTATACAACAAAACCATCTTCTCTCTTAAAACTCTCTTTTTAGTAGAATTTTTTTCTGTTGAACCATGTTATTATTTCTATATTTTAATTATTTTGTGAGCTTTACTTATAGAACATTATTTTATTATATGGACGTACGACATCTGTATATAGTGTTATTTATTACAAAAATATAATGAAAACGAAGAAAGTATGGAAGGACATCAGCACGAATAAATAAGTTGTTGTCACTTCAATGCATCTATATATCTTCTAGCCAAGTCACACAATGATTTTTCCGGAATACTTATGTCAAATTACGATTTTTTTTTTTGATTTTTTTTTTTGTTTTGTGTATAAATTTTTTTTGATAAAAATAAAATTTGACAAAAACACAACTAACACAAACAAGAATATTGTAAAAAATTTAATACCAACAATTAAATACAAACCCCATCAATTTGCTCAGATAAAAAATAAAAATCAATAATTTACAAGCGATTTTAATTTCATATTAAAAATTTTACTGTATCCCCCCAGTTTTATTTTCAGTGTTCATTAGAACTGGATAGAACTATTGCACGTCGGATAATAAAAAGAAAATTTTTTTAAATTGAAAATTATTAATTAAAAGGTTTTTGTATTTTTTGTAAATTTTTATATTAGCTTAGATAAAAAATATTGAATATTTTTTTAAAAATAACACTATATTAAAAATCTATAATTATAATTGACAAGCATTTAAGGTCCTGCGCAGTAGACACCTTTTTATTTTATTTCGATTCTCCTACTCCTTAATGAATTTCTAATATATATAATATATAAGATTGTATATAAAACAAAAATGCGCACACAGTTGAAAATTTTGTACTCATATGATTTTATTATTCAGCAAATACATTGGTGGTCCGGCTTGGGATTGACAGGGTAACATCTGACCGGTCGCTGACCCAGATGCGCAACTGTCAAGTTCCTGAGCAAGTGCTTACATTACCTCCACGTGGTGACCTCCGGAAACTATCCTATACAGCATCCGCTTATACGATAGGCCAAAATTGTAAGTGCGCAAAAACAACCCTTCAGATTAAAGGTTGGCGTTAGGTTAACTACCTAACCCATAAAAAAAAACATAGTTATGAAAGACTTAAAACAAGCCTCGGATATGGATGGATTAATTGGAAACAGACCCGGAACTCGTAAGGATTTTGATTTTAGAATTTGCACTTGGAACGTTCGAACACTATACAGCCCAGGTGCATCTAACATATTGGAAAATGTCCTCACGTCCTCATTAAAATCGCTTGTAATAAAGCTGACATCACTGCGTTACAGGAATTGCGTTGGACAGGAACCGGAATAATAAGGAAACAAAAATGCGATATATACTATAGCTGCCACGAAAAACACCACATATTTGGATGCGGTTTTGCAATCGGAGACAGGCTAAGACGAAATGTTATTGATTTCAAACCAATTAACGAACGTCTGGCCATAATCCGCATTAAAGGCACCTTCTACAACATCAGCCTAATATGTGTGCATGCTCCTACTGATGAAAAAGAAGAAACAGAGAAAGAAGACTTCTATGACGCGTTAGAAAAAGCATACGAAGCTTGCCCGCAACATGATGCAAAAGTTGTGCTAGGGGATTTCAACGCTAAACTCGGTAGAGAGCAAATTTTCGGCAGAACAATCGGTAAACATAGTCTCCATCAACACACCACCGATAATGGTTACCGATTGATCAGTTTTGCAGCGGCGCATAATACGGTTATAAGCAGCACCAAATTTCCCCATAAAGATATTCATAAAGCCACCTGGCTATCTCCAGATGGCCGTACAACCAATCAAATTGATCACCTTATGATTGACGCACGCCACTCATCGTGCGTGCTGGACGTACGGTCATACAGAGGGGCTAACATCGACTCTGATCATTTTTTGGTTATAGCACTTTTCAGAGCCAGAATATCTAATGTTAAAACAGTGCAGTCACATCATAATCCCAAATTTAACATTAGTAGCCTGCAGTCGCCCGAGATAGCCAGAAGCTTCAAAGAGCAAATTAGCCTAAATTTAACAGCCACACCTCCTTCAAACCATTCTTCGATTGATGATCAATGGAAAAACTGTGCCAGTATCATCAAAGAGGTAGCCGCAAACACAATTGGCTTCAAACCACGAAATACCAGAAATCCATGGTATGACGAGGAATGTGCATCAAAAACGTTGAAGAAGAACGAGGCGTATAAAAAAGCGCTGCAACGGAAAACAAGAGCAGCGAAGGAAGAGTATAAGGCTAAAAGAAGAGATGAGAAGAAACTCATCAGGCAGAAAAAACGGGACTTCGAAAAATCTCTGCTCATAAATATCGAATCTCATAAAAATAGAGGCGAAGTGCGGAACTTCTACAAAAAAGCCAAGCAACTGGCAGCTGGCTATAAACCCGCTACACACGCGCTAAGAGATAATATGGGAAATTTGGTTACCGAAACGCAAGGGATATTGGAGACATGGAAGCAGCACTTTCAGCAGCTGCTAAATGGAGAGCAACAACAACAACAAGAGCTAGCAACACCAGCACCAGTCATTACCAGCAACCCCCCACCACCCACTGTAGAGGTTGTTGGCCAAGCCATCAGCAAGCTGAAAAACAACAAAGCTTCTGGACCTGATGGACTCCCAGTTGAATTATTTAAAGCTGGAGGCGATGTTTTGGTTAACTGCATGCACCAAATCATTGGCAACATCTGGAAGGAAGAAAGCATGCCAAATGACTGGAGTACCAGCTCTATATGTCCCATTTTCAAAAAGGGCGACGCCATGTCCTGTAAAAACTATAGAGGAATATCCCTCTTAAATATTGCATATAAGATCCTGTCCAACATTTTATGCGAATGTCTGAAGCCCTATTGTGACGCTGTTATTGGCAGTTATCAATGCGGCTTTCGCCCCGGAAAATCAACAAGCGACCAGATGTTCGTACTTAGACAAATCCTGGAGAAGACCCATGAGTTTCAAATCGATACACACCACCTATTCATCGATTTCAAGTCTGCGTACGATTGCATATACCGCAGCGAGCTATATGCTGCTATGTCGGAATTCGGTGTACCAGCCAAGCTCATCCGATTGTCAAAAATGACACTGGAAAACACAAGATGTGCTGTGGTGATTGGAAATAACACTTCTGACTATTTCCAGACGTGTACCGGATTTCGACAAGGAGATGCACTATCATGCGACTTCTTCAATCTAGTACTGGAACGTATAGTGCGACGAGCGGAAGTAAACACGGCCGGTACTATATTTTTCAGATCTGTTCAACTACTAGGGTATGCCGACGACATTGACATCATCGCCAGATCACAACGGGCGGTCGTCGAGGCCTTTACCCAGATTGAAGAAAAAGCGAAACGAATGGGTCTCAAAGTAAATGAGGATAAGACAAAATATATGTTGTCGACAAATAAAAAGACCTCTCAACATCATATTGGTCAAAACATCACTGTCGGCACATATAATTTCGAGGTAGTTCAGGAGTTTACCTACCTTGGAACCAGTGTTAATCCCACAAACGACATCAATGTGGAGGTACGGCGAAGAATAACCCTTGCAAACCGTTGCTGCTTCGGTTTGTCAAAATATCTCGGGTCAAAGCTCCTCTCTCGAAACACCAAAGTACAAATCTACAAAACGCTCATACTCCCGGTTTTGCTTTATGGATCAGAATCATGGACACTGCCTAAGGCAAGTGAGCATGCACTTGGTGTCTTCGAGAAGAAAATTCTTCGTCGGATATATGGTCCTGAAAACGTCGATGGGGTCTGGAGGAGAAGATATAATGCCGAAATCTATGAGCTGTACAATGAGGTGGACGTAGTCACAAAAATTAAAGTCAAGAGACTACAGTGGCTCGGACACCTAGAGCGGATGGACGAAAATGCTCCAGCCAAGAGAATCTTCGATTCCAGACCCGAAGGTACAAGACGTCGGGGCAGACCAAACCTTCGTTGGAGAGACGAAATATCGGCGGATTTAAAGCAATTTCGAATCTTCAACTGGAGAGAATCCGCCCGTGACCGGCAAAAATGGAGGATGTTGATGAGTCAGGCCCAGGACCTACATGGTCTGTTGGCCACCTAAGTAAGTAAGTAAATACATTATGCATAAGTGTGATCTTATGAAAATAATAAACAAAAGCAAACAAATCGGTTATTAAAATTTACATATGGACTTGCAAATGAATCTACATATATATGTACATATGCAAAAAAAAACAAAAAAACAAATTCATCTAAAATAAAAAATATAAAAACAACAAAAAAACAAATCACTTGAATTCTTCATTTTTATCTTTTTAAGTAACGGTTTCTAAATTTTGGTTATTTGTAGTAATAATATAGTTTTTATTAAAATTATGTATTATGTAGGTATATATATACATACCTCTTTAATGACAAAATTTTTTATTTTTAGTACTTTTATCCACTAAATGCCACTTACTATAGGGAATATATCGGAAACGAAGCAGTATATGAGGGACGTGTATTTATGTGTCCTAAATAAAACTTACTAACCACAAAACTTTTTATTAAACACGAGTGGTTTCTGCTATATCGTGCGAAGTCTTTGTCAGTACGTAAATTACTGTTTTTTTAAAAACTTTAAATTTGACATCAACTTGAAATATAATTACTCAACAGGGGCCCCTAGTAACACTATATCTTAATAACAGATTATATTCATATAGCAAAAGAAGACCCCCATACAAAAGACAAAATTTATATGAAAAAAAGATCCCATTTTTAAATTTGCTCTTCTAGAGGCTAGGCTTGAACATATAGACGCATTGGTCAATCGTTCAAGTTGAATATACAGATTGCATATGTATATGTATTACATTTTTTTTTGTTTTATTTATAAAGAAGTCATAAGTAATATATTTGTGGTAATATTTATAAAAAATAAAAGGTAAATAACAATGAACATAATATGGGTTGCATAAATTGAACAATTTAATCGATAAATTTAAACATCTTTTCATTGTAAGATTTTAATAATAGTAATGTAATTTTATTAGTTATTATTATTTTTTTTTTTTTTTAATTAATATGTAAATAATATAAAATAAAAAAATTGAGCTGTGATGCATCGATAATTTTTTTGCAGTAAATTAAATATTTACCCAAGTATTGAGGAATCTCAAAGAGCTACATTCGTGTAAAACGATAACATGATAACAATTGTAAAAAAAAAAAGTCATATTCTAATGAAAATATTGTTAATTTATATCGGGATAGAATATTTTGAGAAATTAGCTTCTCTATTTTATTTTTAGCACATTCATTATTTCTTGAACATAAATTTCTTGAACCTGCAAAAAAAAATTACATTTGTTAAGCGCATACAAGATTCTAGTAATTCTCTTCATTATTATTTTTTTCTTTTCTTTTTAGTGTTTAGCCCATGAGATAATAATTTACTTTTTATAAGAATTGTTTTCTGTTGAACCATGTTATTATTTCTATATTTTTATTCTTTTGTGAGATTTACTCATAGAACATCATTTTCTCATATGGACATACGACATCCGTATATAGTGTTATTTATTTGTGACATAAGTATTGCTCTGATTCAAACAGGTAAAAGTTTTTATGAAGATCTCTGGATCCGAATTTTTAATTTTGTGAATAATATAAACCAGTTTCCTGTTTGTCTATAAATAATGACCTAACCCAAAATTACCGTTGTCGCTTTTCCTTTTGTGATTCACAACGTTTTGTTACATTATGAACAAAATGGATTATTCTTAAATTTTCCAAAATACATTTTAATCTGAAATAAAAAAGCTTCATTGTGTTATGGTGAAATTTTTATGCCAGCTTTTTTTGCTGTCATAAAAAGTTGGCTTTAAAAGCCAGCATAAAAAGCTGTAATATTTCCCACATTGGGCTTTACAAGTATGACTAATATAAGATCATAATAGTTTAGATTCATGCTACAAAACTAAGAAACATAATAACACTTAAGCGCTTGGCAGAATTAATCCATATAACATTATTGATATGACTGAACTCAGTGAACATCATACTATTAAATGTTTAATAGTACAGTTATTGATTCAATAGGACGGATATCAATAGGTTTACTATATAAAAACAATAGTTTTCTGTTTAAAACAATATGTTTGGTAGTTTTGATTTAATAAGATGCATACTATTATTATATTAATGGTAGACCGCATTAATGTAATTAGAAAAACTATAAATTTAAAACTGTTCCACTCGTATTTATTAGATTATACTATTACTCCAATATTACAAAATAGTTAATTTTTAATAACATTACCAGAACTAATTTAATGGTATGGCTAACCAATAATGTACTATTAAATATTATACGCATACAATTGTTTTAATGGTTTTAAACTATAATACTGTCACTGTGTCCTGTACTTGCAGCGCTTTTTTTTAATAATGACACATATATTTAATAGTATATACTATAAAATCAATGATACCATTCGGACCCAGTAGTTATATAGGGCCCATTAATGCAATATTTGTTCAAAAGTAAAAATCTGTTTAAAGAGATAACTTCACCTGTTTGAAGTTGATTCATTGCTTTGAAGTAGTAAAAAAAGTTAAAAGATTAAATAAATAAATTAAAAATAAAGTATTAAAAGGAAATTTAAAAATAAAGATAAGAATAAATTAGAAATAATTGAATTAAAAGAATAAATATAAATTTAAAAGCAAAAATAAGCTTTAATAATACTTAAGCTAAAGGTCCTAAAATAGTTTAAAAAAAATCTAATTTCAATAAAAAATGTTTACTAAATTACAGTGAAAAGTTAATAAATTTGATACTATATTTGATTGGACATTAAAAATAAAAATAAACATAAAATAAATTCATGTGAATATAAATTTTTTAAATGGGAAATATTAAAATTTCCATGTCATTTTACTTTTAATAAAAAGAACAAGTTCGATTTATTGATTAATAGACATATTTTGTTTTTTTAAAAATAAACGTTATTCAAATAATAGTGCTTAAGCAAAATATTATAATACTAGCTATTCCCGGCGTAACATTCGCCGGTCTAGCATTAGCATTATAAATGAAACAATTTATTTTATTTGTTTATTTTCTTTATTTTCTTAAAAAAAAATCAATGACCCATTCCAAAAAAAAATCGTATTTGATATTATTGTATTTCAATTCCGTAAAACCTTTTACTAATCCTTTATTTTATAATTTAAATATACATACTAATCAGATATTAAAAATACTAAATTAGGTTGATTTTTATAACTCACAGATATTTTTTTCCATCATGATAAAAATTTTAAAGTAAAACAAAATTCAAAATCAAGATTAAGTATAGTTCTATCACACTAAAATATATATGATAATATATTATAAAATGATATATATGATGATAAATAAAATGATAAACTGATGAGTTCAAAAAGTGTTAGATGAACGTAACGCTGCTTTAATAATGTCTTCAAAACTAAAATCGTTATAGTAAGACATTAATGGATACAAATGATGACAGATAGTTTATATATATTATTATATTATTAATATACAATTAAAAAAAAATATTTTTGTAAATTTTTCCGGATAGAGACTAGTTTAATATAAATATTAATATAGTTATAAAAATAGTATACAGTTTATATGTATTCAAGCCCCCTAATAAAGATATCTTTAATAAATAAATTGAATTTTAATTCGATTTGTATTTTTAATAAAATTTGAACAAAATTAAATTAAATCTTTTCAAAAACTAATAAAACCTCTAACGAAATCAATCTACTTTTTTATAACTCTAATATTATTTAGATTAGAGAGTAGAATTTAAATATACTTTTGAATTGAAAAAAACCAATGCTTCTTAGCTATTTTTATCGATATAATTTCCTTTCCTTACGATTCTTAATACGAAGCTTATTTTCTTATCATGAATTTTGCTTTCATTATTGATGAATATAATTCCTAGTATTGTTTCATCTACAAATACAAATTATATTAAAAAATTATAATTATATAGAAAAGAAAAATATGATAAAAACAAAACAATTATTTTTAATTAAATTTAAAATTTTAGAATTATGCCCAACTAATCTAAAATTCGAATATTGTACAACAATTTGCATTTATTGTATTAATAAGCTATGAATTTTAAATCATATTAATTTTATTAATTTTATATTAATAAATGGATTAATATTATATTACAATATTTTAATATAAATAAGTACAAAACACATATGTATATTATATTTTGTACATATACAAACTAACAAAATATAATAAATTGTAATAATTTTTATTTGTTTTGATATGGTTTTACAATCTTTATAAGAGTACCGCCAACGATTTTTTTTTTGTTTTTTGTGCCTAGGAATTTAATAGAAATTTCCAATTAATTTAAAAGCACGTTTTCATCTTTTGTAATATGTACAATTTTATATTATGTACATTTATATATACATATATTTACATCCGTAAAATTATACTACATTTAAGTATAACAGTTTTCTTTGCTTTGTTTATTTCCAATTTTTATAATTTTTATAACATTCAATTTTTTTTTTAATGTTTCAAAAGCCCTTTTATAAATCTAAAACTTTTTAATGATTTCTTTACAAGATGAGTCCGGGAATATGACATACATATTGAACATTATTTTGATATTCTATATATATATATATAATTATATAGTATTTTATATGTACCTAAGTTGATCTGTAAATACTTGTTTGTCGCGTATATGAAAAATAAAATAGTCTTATACCATCTTCTTTCCTATTAATGTTTATTCTTATTGTATATTCATACGTACGTATATACATACATACTGCATATGTACTTATGTGTTTATTCTACTATATATTCTCTTTGTAATTCTTATAGAATATAAACCATTGTAATTCTTATTAAAATTGAACAAAAATTGATGCTTTTACATAAATTTTTTTATTATTTTCCATTAAAAAAAAAAAAAACTGAACTTCAATATTTTTCCTGATGAGAATTCAATAATATAAAAACGGTTTAGTACCCCAAAAACAAAACAAAATAAAATACAAAAACAAAAACAAAAAACAATGAAAATATTAAAATGAAAAAAAAAAAAAAAACAAAATTAAGGAAACAATATAAATGTGAGTACAGCTTAAGTATAATCGAATTGAATTTTACCTTCCTTCAGCACCCAGAAACCATTTATAAGTTCCATATAGATTTTATATATATTTAGAAACAACTTCAAAAGTAAAGGGGAAAAACATTTAACATCACTTAAAATCATCATAAATGTATAACAACAATCAAACTACTTTCAAATTAAATGCCACTCTTTTCAAATTACAGTAAAAATAGGTTATTGAAACCACAAAAATTGATCGTGCTCTACCTGTTCGTCAAATATAATTATTATAATAATAATAAATAATATAGAAATAATAATAAAAATGTATCTGTAGTTATTTTTCTTTTGTAACTTTTATATTAGCAAATTTTTCATTACCATCAGTACCTATCCAAAAGGACTAAACTCTTCAGGAAGAAGCTTTTTGTATTATTTCAAATCTGCGCCTAAGATCTTTAGAACAATGTTGTCTTTCCTTGTGTCAAACTTCAAATTTACCCTAAGGTGTATTATCAGGTTTTCTCATGATATACCTATAATCCAACGCCACTTTTTTCGGTGGGAATCAAAGTTTACTATTTTTTGGCTTATTTTCTTCTGTTTATTGCTGTGTTGAAATTTGTTTGTATATTTTTGGAAAATTTTCATATTTCTTAAGCGAACATGACAACAGATTTTACATTTGAATCGAACAGTTTTACAATGGTGGGTAGGGAGATATATTATGATTTCTGATACGAGCTACGGTTTCTAGCTCAGCACCTTCATCAAAATGCTGATGCGCAGAATATTGAAACTTATTGATTACACAAACTTTAATATTTTTATGCTCTACAGCTTCAAACCAAATTATATTATTTGAACAAATATAAAATTAATTCATCTTCACCATATATCGATATATTCATTCAAATAATCTTGTTTACCCTTATACTAACTATTACCATTATATTAATGCCAATACCATTTGGAAGAATTTGAAGAAGCCATGGAAGAAAAAATGTGTTGGATATATTTCAATTGCTTATGATTAGGTTTGGGATAAAGGTTTAATTTATAAATTTTAAACAATGATCTAAAAGCAGTATTCAGATAATCATTGTAATCATACATAATTGAAAGACATGTACTTTGGAGTAAAAGAAAAGAAGAACTTTCCAACTTAGCAGACATTTTTGAATCAAACTCGTATTCCAAATTTAAAAACTTAAATGCAGAAGTTCTTTAATGCACTAAACTAATATTACTAAAATAATGGAATTTTAATGTATAATGTTTGAAAATGAAATACGTATGTTATATTTTCTGGTGGCATTGTTCTAGGCAAAAGACAAAGAAGCAAGAAAGCATATTTATGGAGACTGCCATTTGTGGAATAGAGGAAGAATCTATTGAACATCTGTTCTGTGAATGCAAAGGACTCAATCGTGGTAGTTTTCATCACTTAGGAATAGCGTTCTCCGAACAATGGCAGTTATACAGCATACAATTGAAGAATATCCTATGTGTGATCACAAAATCAGGTAGCCTTAAGGACTCAAAGGACTAATTAGCACTAACAAACATGGGTAATTGTATATAGGGGACATATTTCCTCCCGAAAGTACATAATCTAATCTAATATAATCTAAACTACAATTGGTAGCTAACTCCAAAATAGAAAACTGAACAAGATAATAAATGGAAGATAACAAATAAATAATATCAAATTTGTACATGTACTTTTAATTATTAATTGGTTGGGTCTAAACGCCCAAAAACAAAATCCCAAATCAAAATCTCCAAATCAAAATCCCTAAACCCAAAATCCCTAAACACAAAAGCTACAAAAAAAATCCCAAAAACCACAAAAGCCCCAAACACAAAATCCCCGAAAAAAATGTCCAATTTTATTTTTAAAGAACGGGGCTGCGCCCCAACCCCCCATACTCATTTATTTGAACCCTGTTTTTGCAGACGGCAGGTAAACGCATACGGCACAGTTTTAGTAAAAAATATAAAAAAGACATATTTTTATTTTAAAAGTCGAACCAAACTCGCGCTACTTATTTGTTGGGACCCTGTTTTTGCCGACGGCTGGTAAACGCAGTTTTAGTAAAAAATATTTTTAAAAAAATTGTTTTATTTTTAAAGTAGGGGACTGCCACCCCGAAACCTCCGATACTCATTTATTTGAACCCTGTTTTTGCAGACGGCAGGTAAACGTCTGCACAGTCTTAGTAAAAAATATTTAAAAAAAAATTATTTTATTTGTTGTTTTGCCAATACAAATAAAACATTTTTTTCGGGGATTCTTTTGAAATTCTTTTTAGGGATTTGGTGTTTGGGGATTTTGGTTTTGGGGCTTTTTAAAATTCTGGAGATCTTGTGTCTTGGGGATTTTGATTTTGGGGATTTCGTGAGACTCCCTTATTAACACATTGCATTCGAGTTACATATATCTATATGCAAACCAAAACTAATATTTGGATATGAAATTAAATGAAAAATTTCATTCGAAAACTGACATTAAATTCAAAAGGGAAAATCTAGGCACAGAATTAGCAAGTGCGGAAGTCTTCATTTACCCATATCCGCCACGTGCAAATAAATACCAAGATGAAAATGCTGACAGTATAGAATTAATGTAACAATCAGCTGTAAGTCTATACTATATATATTAAAAGGTACAGAGATTTCAGAACAACGTTATAAAAGTTTACATTGTTACATATGCATAGAAACTTAAGATTATAAATATTTTATTACATATCATCATTATCAGTATATATCAGTAACTATCATTATTTACTTATAAATATATAAAAAATCTGCTACAAAATTTTGATGATAGCTACCAGCTCTTAGATCAGTAATCTTGTCATATTACGTTTGCAATATTGCTTCTTTAAAGCTAAACAATATCAATTTGTAATACAAGTGTTTATTTACATATACAAATTTAACTGATTGTCACTGTACAAGTATAAAGCTGAATGCATGTTTCTTGAATTGAATATAGGTTTCTTTCTATCAAATCTATCTATAACTTATGTGAATAATTCCTTAACCATTACAATTATGTAATATTTAGGTACATGTTTTTATTTTCACATTTTTATTTTTGTTGTTTTGTTTTATATTTTATTTCTTAGTTGTAGCACCACTCTGAATAACCCTGTTTCATTTTTTTATAGATTTCATGATTTTTCTACACTCTTCTTCATCTCATATTGGTTATTTTTTCGTGTACACATTTTTAATGTCTTATCATTATATTTTCTATTGTTTTTAATATCTTCTCTTATCTCTAGATGACACGTTACCAATATATAACTGTATTTATTACATATATATTATATTTTTTGAATATATATTTATAACTATAATATTCAAGTTTTTAATTTTGTTGCTTATTTACTACACATTATATTCGTATATTACATTCGAACCTGTAAAATTTAAAATATTGAAAGAAAATGTTAAGAAAAAGAAAAGAATTCGCGAAACGAATTACAATTTTTTTTTCTTTATAGAAACACGAGCATCACAATATTATCTATATATGCATAAGGATCAATACAATAAAAAAAAAAAAACACGAAATAAAAAAATAAAAAATTTCCCATTTGTTTTCCCTTTCGCATTTTCTATTGTAAGTCATAAGAAAAACTTAAAAATAATATAATATAATAAGAATAAAAATAAAACAAAAAAAAACAAATGCTCGGTTACCTTTGCTTTGTAATATTTTGAGGTTTTTAATATCCTTATACAATAATGTAACAATTCTTTTCTCATAGGAGAAATTTTCAAAAAATGGCATCTTTATAATTTCGATTCGATCTTAAATAAGTAGTAAAAAAATTTATAAACTACATTAAATCGCTCTCTAGAGATTAGGAGCGAGAAATCTCGTTTCGGGAAATCTCGGGACTTTTGCTTTTTTTATCAGGCTGTTTCTCGAGAAGTCAAAAAATTGGAAAAGCGGGATTCTTGATTTTTCGAGATTTTATATCCGAGAAAATTATGTAAAAATATAGAAAATTCTACAATTAATTTATAACTTTCATCAATAGATGGCACAAGAATAGGTTAATTACTTTATGAATTTTACTATACAACTTCATGATTATGAAGAGTGTTTTGTTAAGAAATTGGTCAAGTGTCATCTTGGTTTTGATTTAATATTAATATTTCTGAACCATTTCTTTTATGATGGTTCTCAATTTCTGTAGTTATTTGGTAATTAGCATAATCAGCTGTTTTCATAATAATGACCTAAACTATTTTTAAATTTTTAGTCGATTATAGGTTATAAGAAATAATATTTCATGAGTTATTATAATTAAATAAGTTTCAATTGTAATTATTTTATTAGTATTATACTTAAGGGGCTTCAAAAAGATGACTAACAACCATATAGAAGGCAAACAAGAATATGCTAACAGTTGGCTTGCATTTGATAGAAGTAAAGATAGAAATATTGCAATATGTAAACATTGTCAAAGTCAAATTGCTTGTAAAGGGTCAACAACAACTGGTTTACACCGTCATTTAAGAAGGAATGAAAAACGTTGGTCGCTCTGAAAATTTAAATCTAAAACGTATGATAAGTATTGCCACAATAAGCACAAGTGGTAATTAAAATATTAATAAGTTTTTTTATAGAAAAAAGAACGCAAGCTCAAAGTCTAGGAGAAATTACAAATACATTACCAATCCAAAAATTTCAAAGTGTGAATTAATTAGAAATAGTTTGGAATTACAACTATTTATATTATTAAAATTTCCAACATATATTATGAACATGAAATATTACGATCAAATTAAAAAAATATATTATTAGTAACACAATAAACGCAATGAAAAAGACATGTAAAAAATGTTGAAAAAAAAAATTTACATTTATTACTTGACTGGTAAGACACGGTGGAATTGTATGATTACAAAGATTGAACGATTTTTAAGGTTGATTGAATCAATAAAAAAATCGCTAATCGATTTAAATTTATTAGGTTTATGAGATGATGGTTTTAGTGTAAAAGCAACAAATATACTAGAAACGTTAAAGCCTGTACAAAGTACTGTGGAGCACTATCAAGGCAAGATACACATTTATTAACATCCAAAGGGATATTATCATTCTTGTTCGAAACATTGACAGAGGATAATACACATTTAAAGTGCATATTATTAATTGAAATTAGAGCTCAAATTTATAAGAGAAGAAATTTTCATTTAATATCATTACTTAAATTCAAAAACATTGAAAAAAAAAACTAAAAGATTCCATCAACATATATCTGGAAAAACCTGCAATTATTGAAGGGAATATAAATTTATTATCAAAAGAAATTAATTTATACGAAATAAATATGGACATCTTTCCTCAAACTTGAAATAAATTAAACAATGTTTACTTAGTATTAGACCAATATCAATTCAGAAATTTTTCTAGTGCAGTTAATTTAATTACTCAAACTCAAGTACTCGCTTAAGTGATAAAGCAATTGATAAGCTTTGTTTCCTAAAATTTTATTTTTCACATAAAAATAAATAGTAGTTTGAATTATAATTTATAATACTAGTTTTTTTAATATTTATTTAACTTAACACTATCTAACGGATATAAAAATTTATTTGAGAGTTAAAAGGACGACTGGGTCAATTATACAATTATTTTTTTTTGCTTATTATGTACATACTTGAATTTTTAATATTTTTTGTACATGTTATTTTGTTTTTATTTTATTTTTTCATTTAATAAAACTGTATTTTTTAATACCAACATTAATAATTTGGCTAACTGTTTTATTTTGATAACCTACATTATTAATTTGTTGAATAGTGTGTCATATTTAATTCAAATAATTTACAAATTTCTTCTTCCTTCTTTGCAAATAATTGAAATGCAAATTAGCCTTGAAATTAGGACATACATGCATGAAAATTTGTCTAATATAAGATGGGATCGTGACAATCATTATCAATGCATAACACTGAGCTTATTTAGAATTTTTTTCAAGGACTTGCATAAGATCTAAGTTCTGTATATAAATGATTGTTAATGTTACTTAGGTAACATGACTGTAGGCGGCATAACCCACTTAACGTTTGTTAATTGTTATAAAAACAAAATTAATGCTATAAGACTCCTATATGACTCCTAATAAGCACAAAAGGTGTTATAATGATGTTTTTCTGAAAATGATGTAATTAATATCGCTATAAGAATAAACTTCTGGAGTTGCTATAATGGGATTTGAGCAAGTGCTACAGCAATGTTGCTATAAGTCGAAAAGTGTGTAATCCTATATCAAGCGTTAAAGTGTTGTTATAAGAATAGAATGAATAGTAGTATTAGTGTTATTATTTTATTGTATTCCTATGATGTTACTAATAAACTTATTGTAACTTTTGAATAAATATTTAGAATAAATATTTTGCGACGGCCATTATTTTCTACAAATATGGTAAAATAAACAAAAACAGAAATACTTTATTTTGCATTCTTTTTGCAAAACTGTCATTTTTACTTAAAATAATAATCAAGACTGAGATATAGTCATTTGGGTGAGACCCTTGTTGTCGTTGTTGTTTTCTAATTTAAGTGCGTCAGAAGTATTCCAGCCCTTTTTTCTTTGTTTGCCAAAACCATACAAGTATCAAGTTATTTTCAAAATGCAATATTAGACCAAAGAAAAATTTCTTGTCATGGCAAATCTTATTGAAGACAGAAGGCGCCAATAGTATCCGTAGTTCGCCTTAGCAACCGAAACTTTGTCAAAGATACACAAATACAGTCCTCGGTAGACATTTATTACCTTGTCTTGGGGTCATATTAAGCACATATTAATACCATATAATTTCTTTGTTTTTCCTCCTCACCCTCTTCACCCTCGTCAACTGTTAACGATTTTAATACCAACGACGTCCTTCAATTTCTTTGGTCATACTTAAGCCCTCTTTATCCAATTTATAATGGATGTCGATGTGGTACTCATCCATCCAATTTAAATTAGTACCACATCGTTGGATTGTAGCATTTTCTACGATCGCTAACGATTGGTAAATTGTTTATATCCCTATTAATTTTAATGATTGGATTGAAATTATAAATTGAAAGGCTTACAAACATCTGATTCAAATTCTTTTGTTCAGTACCCGGTACCAGTAATTAAATAACATAAACATTGCATCATTTTTTTTCCTTATTTCTCTTGGGAGTATAGAGCTTCCACTTGACATTTCCATCATACTCGACTTCTAGTTGCTATTTTCGCTTGTTCCCACGTTATGTTTGTTTTTTCAAGTTTTTGTTTTATGGTCCTACACCAGGTGTTCTTTGGGCGACCGGGTCTTCTTGTGATTTGTGGGTTCCATTCTAAGCTCATCCGCGCGATGCTGTTTGATGGCTTTCTGAGAGTGTGACCTATCCATTTCCATTTCCTTCTTCAAATTTGTTTCGCTATGGGTTCTTCGCCGGTTAGTATCCAGAGGTCCTTTTATGCTTATTATGTTTGGCCAGAATATTCGGCATATTATCTTTAGACATTTATTAATGAAGATTTGTAATTTCTGGCCGATAATTTTTTATGTTAACCAAGTTTCACTGCCGTATGTCAGGATTGATTTTACACAAGACCGGAATATTCTAAGTTTAGCTCTGCTCTGGATATTTGGCTGTTCCTCCATATCGGTTGCAATCTTCCAAATGCTGTTCTTGCTTTCTTTAATCTATTTTCTACATCTTCTTGAGCCCCACCGCTTGTTGCTATTAAACTTCCCAAGTAGCAGAAATTGTTCACAAATTCCATTTGTTCTTCTTTAAATCTTAGATGTGGTGGTGTTGTTTATTCTAAACATTGCATCGTATCGGTTGACAAATTCTATAATTTTAACAAAATTTTCGTATACAATACAGAAAAAATTAATATGAGAAAAATACTCGGTGTACGTACATACAATAGAAATCCAATTAATTAGGTACTATTGTGGGTAATATCTAAGCATCATAGAGTTTTTTGTAATTACGGTGATTCCTTCAGCTTGACTGTTTTAAAAATCAAAACTAAGAATTAAATGCAATTATTTTAGAATTTCATAATAGGTACCTACTGCCTAACTAAATTTAATTGTGACCTTTTAATGACAACTTTATTGAATTTAACCTATTCAGAAGAAGAAAAATATTCTTGTTTAAATCTGAAATAATAAAAATTTTCTTCTTAATACTTTTTTATGGGTTTTGACTTTATGAAGGATCTTAAAAGGCATCAGAAACGAAGAAGAGCCAACAAAAATAACACAAACAACAAATAAAAAAACAAAAAGAAAATAAATATCGGTTAAAAAAGTTTTTCATTGTAAAATTTTCATTTTATTTTTTGTTTTTGTTCTTTTAAAATGATTTTCCAATGTATTACATAGTAGTAAATTTTATGTTCAATAATTTCATATAAAAAAATTTTTAACGCGAAATAAGAGCTTTAGTGATATTGATCGTATATCTATTTAGGTGTATATAGACACCGGAAAGAAAGTACAACATTTTTCTGATGTTAAGTTTAGAAAATAAAAGTTGGGATGGGGGTAACAAGACAAGAAAAATTACATAATACATATTCTAGGATACAAGTGAAAATTTGTAAATTACCTCTCTTTATCAGTAATTTAATAAATTACTGAATAATTTTTATTAATTTTGCGAAACGCACCTGAAACTGGAACTGTATAGAAGCAGACTTTTAAATACAAGTTAGAAGATGCAAAATAGATTATTATAGGCTATGGTTTTGATTGAAGCCTATAAGGCCGCGTAACACACATTTAAAAAAAAAATAAATATTTTCATTTTTATTCCATGTTAACAAACAAACTATGACCAAAAAATATTTTGAGGTGGGTAATGATATTCTGTACAAAAAAATTAAAAATATTAAAAATTTAATATTAAAAATTGCAAAAGTAAAAAGTAGGAAAAATACAATTCTTAGGCACGTAATCAAATGTCGAATGATATTTAATTTAGTATCTACGATATAATATTTTATAGGCGCTGTACTTCTTTAATAAAGTAAGTTCGATAAATGAAATAAAGTCGAAAAAGTTTTTCGAATTTTATCGAAGTTATTTTACTTTTAAATTATCGAAGTTATTTCAATCGAATTTATTTCGCAGAACCTATTATAATAGTGTAGTGGTTCAAATTAGTTTAAATTAAATAGACTTAAAAATAATTTTAAAAATTTATATATGTAAAGTCGAATTTAGGGGTCGACCATGAAAGTCTAATGCGTTTTGACTTTTTTCAATTTTAGGAAAAAAATCAATTTTTTCTATCGTGAAAGTCTTCTGAGTTGTTATAAGTCCACTGGGTTGACAATTTCAAGTCAATCACAATTTCGCTGTTGAGAATAAAGAATATATGTATATGTATATATGTATTTGTTTTAATTTTATAAATTTTATTACTTAATTAGATAATTATTAATAAAAAAATTTTACGAAAATTTTTAGCAACAAAATGCAGCTTGAAAAACTAGTGAAAACTTATTATTTATAAATATTCAAAATTTAACAAAAATTTTGAAAAAAAAGAAGTATATTTAAAAAACAATTTATAATATTAAAATTGAAAGAAATATTATTGCTGTTATAAGTGGAATGTCTAATTTAATGTATGCCTGCAATGGCAACATTTTTATAGTCAAGTCAATTTTATTCAGTAGACTTTCATGATTGCGTGACTTATTTTTGTTGACTGATTAGAAACATGTCTAATGTCATTAGACTGTCATG
The DNA here is from genome assembly GCA_963942445.1 of Argyra leucocephala. Lineage (NCBI taxonomy): Eukaryota > Metazoa > Arthropoda > Insecta > Diptera > Dolichopodidae > Argyra > Argyra leucocephala. Next base: position 38,887,350 of record OZ012678.1, on the reverse strand, counting down.
CCTTAATCTCTCTACTAAATTATTTTTTACTTTACATAAATCAATATTTCGGAAACAACTTGATTCCTTCATCAATGCTTGCGGCTAATTAAATATCCGAAATATCGAATACTTGTAACATGAAAATTCATTTATTATTGCAAGTAAATTCGACCATTAATCGCTTAATTATCACTAAAAACAAATGTGATTATTAAAAATACATTAAAGTAAAACCATTTTTTGTTTTATATCACAGAATCGTAAATAAAATCACAGGTGTAAAGGTGAATTGGTTAATCCCAAGACACAAACCAGGGAAATTTGAAATTAATAAATTCTAAATCAAATTCAAATTTATGCATGAATTTAATGTCACAGTTAGAATTGGTATTGACTGTCTGTTGAAACTAAGGGTGTGTGCGTAATACGATGACTAATTATATTTGGAACATTATATTCAAACATAAATTTGAATTAGAATTAATTAATTTGAAATTTACCTGATTTGTGTCCTTGAATTAGCCAAACCGCATATTTCTAATAAATGCTCAATTCGAATTGAAAACATAATATATATCGATGATAAAATTAATTTATATATAATTTTAATTGATAATTTAAAATTGTTTATTGTTTTTTATCGATTTAAATTATCAAATAATAACTATCAATTTGGTGCTTAGGGAATTAGAATTATTATTTGATCAAGCACCACCACCATACTGATATAAATTGGATTGAAAGAAAACCGAAATCATAGCACAACATTTAAGTAGATTGAGTCTTTCACATTATACTTAATTTCCTTAACACTATAAATACCTAATGATGAGCTCTAGTAGTGTTATTATGGACGAAACAATTCCTAAAAATAATTTTGTATGTTAACACAAATAATAATAATACCTAAAATGTCTATCTATCAATATTAATTAATAAATCGAACTTGTTCTTTTCATTAAAAGTAAAATGACATGGGAATTTTAATATTTCACACTTAAAAAAACGAAAATGATTACATAAATTTATTTTATAAAAATAACATTTTATATTGAAATTTTGGTCGATTTTTATAACTCACAGATGTACTATTGACAACTTCTAATATATTATAAAATCAATCAAAATGAAAATAGGAGTTGTATAGGTAGTCTAACACTATAAATACCTACTGATGAGTTGTAGTAAGCTTATGATCAACGAAAAAATTCCTAAAAATAACTTAATTTCCGTTAAGTTTGAAATGAAATTTGAAATGTGAAATTTTGTCAAGCTCAGCTGAAATAATTATCAACTTCGGCTCTAAAATCACACATTTCGTAACAAATTATTTACAATTTGCATAATAAACTTAAAACCAACTGTATAATATAATCTATTAACCGTTTCTTTTTGTTTTTTTTTGTTTTACGAATTAAAAAAAAAAATTTCAACTTTAATGTATGCGCACATGAAAATTCGCGATTTTTTTTTTTTTTTTTGTAATTTCTAACGCATATTAAAATAACAATACATTGATATGAACCAAAAAAAAAAAAAAAAAAAAAAAAACATGCCAAAATAGAACAAACAAAAAAAAATTAAATATAAGTTAAAATATAGCACAACTAACTTGTATTATTCTTAACTTTCATACAAGAGTAAATATAATGGGACAAAAAAAAAATAATAATAATAATAAAAATATATTCACATTCATCTTTTCCTCACATTCACCCCTAGAGATGGCACATCTTCTTTTATTACAATAATATACAGAAAAACATAAAAAACACTTTTTTACCCACACATCGCAGTTCCATGATTTCAATTGAAGTCCTTGTAAGCCCTTGTAAACCATCATCAGTAGTGTTGAAATCGATTTCTAAATACATAAGATATTATACAAATATATATATATATGTATATATATACACTTACCTATATGTATTTTGTATAGTTATATATTATGATAACGGAATAAGTGGGTTAAATAAGAAAATTCTTATATTGTGTTTGCGGAACAACAATAAAAACAACAACAACAAAAATATGAGAGAAAAACCAATTTAAATGTTTTATTATGCGTCTTTCAAAGCATTATACGTAAGTATAATTTTTTTCTTCTTTTTTTTTTGTTCTGTTCAAGTTACAATGGGTTATCACATCAACAACGCAAACAGTATATCGAAAGAGTGGAGGCAGCAGTAAAATAGTAGTTGATACCAACCATTATTATAGGCATATTTACAATTTTCAATATGTACACATATAATATACGTGTACCTACGATATACATATATTACACGTATAGTAAATATGTATCAAATTTTAATATCCCAACGCACATATAATAATACTTTTTAATATTTTAGGACGCATATGTTTTTATATTCCAAAACTACCATAAAAATCATATTTAAAAAATAAAATCTATATATTTTCACGCACAAAAAAAAAATAATAATAAATTTTACTATACTTACTGCTTCTACTACTGTTGTTACTACTGCTATTTTGCTACTAACCCCATCCACATTATATTTATTACCAATTTTAAGTTTAGTTTTAAATTTTTTGTTTCACTTACATCTTATGTGTTTTTTTTTTTTTTTTTTTTTTTTTGTTCATATTAGATACTTCATATGTGATCACTGAATTGGTGAACGATTCTTTTTTTCCCAAACCAAAATGTATGAAGGAATTGTTACAAAGAAAATTTTAGATTCAGGCCGAAAAAAAAACAAATTTTTAAGTAGGTAATAAAAAATAGAGATAAATAGAGAGAGCATGTAGAGAAATATAGTGAATATTTTTTATTAGTTTTTTCGATTTAAATATTTTGCATAATTTTATAGTAATGGATGGATTTATTGAAGATAATTTGACGAAATATCTATACAGTGAATAGTAAAAAAGAATATAAATAATTTATATGGATATCACAAGAATTTGATAATAAACGAATATATGTATGTAATATAAAAATATCAAATACTTAGAGAGTTGTAGAAAATTTTATTGTTAGATTTTATGATCTTTTGATGCATTCATATACAAAAAAAACTTCTAATACCGTTAGAGGTATAGAGCTAAGAAATATAGATTTTTTTTACAGTTAGCTATATAGATAAAATGTAATTTGCATTATGAATGAAAAGACTAGATACTAGGTTTATTGAATACCATATACTTATAACTATCATTATTATGTATTTTATTTCTATATTGATTTTTGCCATTACATCAACTTATGAAAACTAACGGATCATAATAATAACATATTATGAATTTGTCTTGAATATAAATACTATAATAATGTAAATTTTGGATAGTGGAACAATATTTCGATTTTTATAGTTTCGTTTATAAAATATTACTAGGTGATCCCCTGTGCAATTCCACAGAAGCAGTTCTTTCAACTAGGATTTTATACAAAAAGAAATATTTGTTTTAGTATAATTGATATTGTTTTCTGAATTACTTGATTCTTGAATATATAAATAATGAAATTAAAGTATAATACCTAATACTTTATGACGAAATTAATATTAATTTCAATGTAACTTAACACAATAAAATCCCATTACTCTCAATGTAGTAGATCGATGTATTTTAATTTGTTTACAGTCAAAAACGTTTGTAGTCACAGTTCTGTTATAGTCAACAATCTTTTTGAAAGAATGTAATAAACTTCATAAGTTCATACAATCGATGTTGTTTCTTGTCACATTAAAATATAACCCCAAGTTCTTCAATAAAACACAAAAATAAGTCAAAAGTGAATTATTTTATTAAAAAACTGATTTATATATTGTCTTTTTCTGTTCTTTATTACAAATATGTATATTTTGTGATTACATAACAGAATTGCTATTTATGAATACAATAAAGTTTAAAATATTTTATTGAATTTGATTTTGTTCATAAAGATGCAATTTTTTTTTACTACGCCTATAGTCACAAAACGGTTATAGTCAGAAATGTGTATTACTGAAATTTAGCTAATGACTATAACCGTGTCTTACTGTATATATTTTTTTTAAATGGCAGAAGCAAATGAACTAACATTTATTATATCATTTTTGAAGAGTCTGATTTTAATCTGATCTGATTTTTGTTTTTCTGTTTTGTTTTAAATTTTTGTTTTTAATTTTGTTGTTAATTTTGTTTTTCCTATAAGTTTGTGTGTCTATTTAAAATGATAGAATTTTGATGAAGCCTTTTTAAAAATTGCCCGTAATTGAAATTTATTTTAGAGTATAGATGTCGCTCAACTTTAAAATAATCGTCATTTATTTGGTGTAAATATTTTAAATTTTTTAAATATTCAGCAAAAAGAACTTGCTAAATTTTTTATATTTTTGTGGTGTAATTTAATATTCAATTATTTTTGCTTTTTTACTCACCACGTCGTTCATCTTGTGTATTATATATAAGATTAATTTTCTCTCCCTTTTGAAATTTAATTTTATTTTGCAAAACATAATTGAGGAGCATTTTTTCAAAACTTGATTAAAACATTTTTAGCATAGATTAGATGCATATATAAAACTTCCTTAACCTTTATTCAGCTGGCATTTCAAAACCCTTACTGGAAAAAGTTGAAAAGGTAAAAAACTTGTACTTTCAAACAATTTATGTGGATTTTACTATGATTTTTACTATTTTTGTTATATTATTGTGATTATTTTTGTATTTGTTCTACTTTTACTCTTAATTTTAGTTTTATAATTTGTGAGAATCTATTCTCTAAAATATTTTTTTGGAGGTAACGCTACTTTAGGAAAAAGAAGGTCTATTAAGCATTTCTGTTTTTGACGAAGTATTTAGTATAAAGTTGGGACTTGAAACAGCAAAAGTCCATCTAATTCAAAAAATATTATAAAAAAACAAAAAAAACATTGTTCTAGAAAGGTATTTGATCATACTATAAAGTTCTGTAACCAGATGGACAACTTTAAAATTTTATTTGTCGCTCAGATAGCTAGGAAAGTCAATTATATGGTTTGTCTGAAAAACACAAAACACGAAAAAAATGTGTTTAAGAAATAAAAGTTTAGAGAAAAAACGGTACAAAATAGCTATAAATTTTTATAATATTTTAATATTATATTTGGATGATAATACATCTTCTGGGTACCTAAGTAAAGTTTTAAAATATAAATTTTGATAAAAAATTAATTCTCACAAAGATTCAATTCTCTAAGTCAATTTGCATCGAAAATATTCACAAAGTAAAATTCAAAAGGTACAGGTGTACCTTTCCAGCTGAATAAAGGTTAAATTCAGAACTCTATTCATCAATTTTTTCTAAATTTGATTTAAAATGTCTTGTCTGTCTATTTGCATTCTTTATATCTATTTATAGTCTTTCAAAAATTGTAAATTTTTACAAAATTCGATAATTAGTTTAATTTTGATTCAAAACTCGATAAAATTTAAAGTAATTTAAAACTCGATAATATTCTATTGCAGAAATTGAGCCTACACCAATATGTTGAAAAAGAAGAATAATGTTTTATTTGATAATTACAAATCAGAATAAAATAATAGATTTCAAGACATTCGATTAGCTTCTGGCATCATAACTGGCATGTTGATTTTTTCTGAGTATTTATTCAGCAGTGTTATTAGATTTCTTAAACGTGTGAAGTGGTTTTATATTGATATTTTTTAATAATTTATTTATTTATTAATTTGTGTATATACATAAGACGATAAGTCTTTACAATTGTATACAAAGTATATGAATAGAATAGTTACTAACATTTAAATATAAAAATTAAAAAGAAAAGAAAGAAAAGATTTAATTAATTCTACTTATAATAATTGCATTCAAAATAAATTAATTATACCAATTTAAATTCAATTTAAGGTAAGAAAGCAATAAGAAAAAAAAACATTAAATACAATATCAAATCGTAAACAACATTACATTTAATAATTATTTTATATTGTGTTATAATGTTAATTTAATAAAATAAAATACAATATGAAAAAATTTAAACTTGCAGTAAATAACGTAACTAAAGGTAGAAAATGGCGTAGAAAAAATGCTGGCAACAGAGAGTAACTGTTAAAAAAATAAAAACAATAAAAGTACATGAATTCATAAATGAATGCAGACAACTTGCCAATTCAAATGTAATCAAATTTTGAAAAGTGAACCCATTAAATGAAATAAGCAGTAAGTATACTCTCGCACTCAGCTTTTCGTTACATTTACTTTTGAATACTATATAGCCTTTTCCTCTCATAATTCGAAAATAGAGCAAAAATTCGGCCAAGACAAATTAAAAATTCAAAATATATTCATAATATTTTATTTCAAGGCTTGCAAAATTCGATAAAAAATTTAGTTATCGAACTTACTAGCGCCAACATGAAATTCAGGATATAGTTTTTAGATATTTAAAATGCAAATTTTTAGGTATATATGTGATATGCAGCCAGAGGGAGGTCTTACTTTTTTTTTTATTTATTTATTCAAATCTCAAAGACCTTGTTAGCTCGTACAGAGTGTAATTCAATTAAATTTCTATATATAAACTTCGAAATAAGTGCAGTGCTAAAAATAATAATAAGAAAAGATAAAATATTAGGTGCTAGGTGCTATGTAAAATCATGTAAAATGAAATGAGAAGAAAAAAAAACAAACAGAAACGAAACACAATTGTCAAAAATTCAATTGAAACAAACAATTGAGTTGGTTTGATACAAAAAATAAAATAATTGAAACAAAAATCAAACAATTGAATTGAAACGAAACACAACAATTAAGAAATAATAAAAGAGAAAAGCTATTAATTAATAAACGACAAAAAAAAAAACTATTAAATTACTTAAAATATCACAGAGTTCGATTTACTCATTATATAATTTTAGATATTTTTTTTTTAATTCCTTCTTCAGTTCTTTTTCAGATAAATTTTTGATTTCCTCAGCTAGTTCATTAAATTGTAGAATACCACTGTTTAATATTGGATCGAGACCATTTAAGTTGCGTCCCACAGCAAAACGTAGTTGATGAGCTCGTCCCCTCAATGGCAAACTCGAGAATGTGTAAATTTCACAATTTTCAGGAGGACAAAAGCAAACTTTAACCTTTCGTGTAAAATCAGGTTTTATACTTTTCGCTTTGATTTTTTTGGCATAGGCTTCATTATTAATAGTTGTTTATTAATTTATTTTTGAAGTGTGAAAAATATTTGGGTAAAGCAAAGATTTACGAAAGAGACGAAAAGCAATTGCAGTTTCGTTAGTTGTTTGCTGCTGTTAGCTTTTCAAAGTTCCTCAAAATTTCGAGTTAAATTTTTTGCATGAAGTAGCGAATCTGCATATAATTTTTGAAAAACTTGAAATTAATATTTAAAAAATTAGCAAAAAGTATATAAGTAATAGAATGTAATAGAATTTATTTTGTATTGGAATAGAAAATACAAAATAAATTTTATTCCAAAACATTTTGTATAAAAATAAATGAAAACAACAATTAAAATTTTTATCTATAATAACGAATAATAAACAAAACATAACAATTCAATTTATTAAGTATAAAAGTTAAATAAGTTTATTTATGAAAGGGCTTCAATCTTAAAGCTGTTCATAATCGGATTCTTCAGAAATATCTGTTATTGCAAAAGCATCTCTCACTGAATCAGAGGGCGTCAAATTCTCATAAAATACGTGATAGACTGGAACTTGCAATTCATCGCACAGTTCTTGTAAATCCCATTGATATTGAAAATCTTATCGAATAGGCTCGTATTTGTAGTAAGTTCGAAAGGTAACCTCTCCTTTGCTTTAAACTGTATTGTATAAAAACTTGCTCATAATCAGTTTTTATATGCAATTTATCCGAGGGTGACCTTCGAAAACAAAAATTTTGAAAGGAATGTGTTGTTTTCGTCTTCTATAAAAAAACTTTCTCTGAATTATACATAGTCTATAAAATCTGTGTGTGGTAGCGAAAAAACGCTATACGGAGATGGATTTTTCCGTGAATTTCTTATTTGCTGAACCCATTCTTCTGGAGTACACACCGGAAGTCATTTTGCCGTCATAAATTTTTTTTGATGTATTGAATCGCATTTTATGAAGCTTTTTCTTGATTCAAAATATATGTGATTTATTATTTTAACGTAACGTGTGTGTCTCTTAACTGACTCTAAACACATACACACAAATTTAGTATTTTTCTGTTGTATACTCCACAATTATCAGACATCATAAATACAGTTTCTACTTCAGGATACTGCATATATTTATATATGCTGGTAGAAATTTCAATGCATCCACTTTTTTCTTCGGTCTCATCCCAGAAAAAGCATTCTACTGAAGCATCCCCTAAATTATATACTGTTAAATCATATACTGCTAGCTTTACGTAGAAAAATGGACTAGTAGTTCCCTTAGTGGTAATCAAAACGGCTTGTAAATCAAACTCAAACGCCAAAAGTGTATTATCTTTTTGAGTCTTTTCCTTTTGAATATTTTTTAAGTTACGAGCAGCTTCTTTTCATTTTATGTGAATGTCAAGTTGGTATTTTTCTATAACTGACAATTCACCTGTTTTTTGTTTTTCATTATATATGTTACATATCATTTATTGCAACCTTACATTATAACCTTACAGGGCTTTCAATTTTTAATTAATAATAATTTTTTCGTTACCTGAATTTGGTAAACTTAATGAATGAAAATTTCAAAAATTTTTAATCGGAATAAATTTCACTCAAACGTTTAAAATTTATAAATTTTCACTTGACATTTAATTATAACTCGATCACAATCGATCACAATTCAATTTTATAAACTGAATACCGAAACACCACCCACAACATCTATTTATAATGTTCATTATTTTTTGCAAATCACAAGTTTTAACGTGACATTTTTCATGCTGTAACAAAATCTTTTCATTCTGGTTCTCTATTTAAAATCAACTAAACATTTTAAAACAATTTTTAAATACATAAATAAGGTCAAAGAAATAATAATAGCTATTTATTATGCATAAATAGGGATTATTGTAGAAATATTATAATAATTAAAAGATTCGTCACTTTACTGAGTGTATATTAAGTAAATTTTAAGTTTAAATTAAAAATTCACAACGACAAAGACACTAATCTGACACTTTCGCTACTTTTTCAAAGTGAAAATTAGCATTTTAAAAAATAATGACAAAAGTAAATTAACCCAAAAGCACATTCGACAGTTTGTTGTAGTGATAAATGTTAGATATGTACTTTCGCCAAATTACAACAGGCAATTACATCGATTTAGAGACAAGATAGAGATTCGGGACTTTGTCACAGTAAAGAACTTAAAAAAACATGTAAAACTACGATGTCAGCTCAAATTCGCTGATTTTGCAGATTCGATAGTTTGTCATTGCGGGGACGAGCTGTTCTTGTGGTGTAGCGATGTATTTCATTATTTGCTGTCAGAATTGTATTACTTTTTATACTTTTATTTCGTATTTTGTGTATTTGTAATAGTTGTATCAAATTTTTATATTCTTTCAGTTTTAGAATATCGTATCTTCTATGTATATAATTAGTAGATGTACGTTTTTCTAGACAAAATAGATTTTTAATAGCCTTGTTTTGTATAGTCTGTAGAGTCTTTATTTTATTTTCGAAAGTGTTTCACCAAATACCAATTCCATATGTTATGGTACTGTGAAACATACTGTAATATATTGACATTTTTTGAGTTATAGGTACTCGTTTTGCGAGTTTTCTAAATACACCTGCGGTTCTTCTCGTTTTGTTTATTAATTCTTTTACATGGCATGCCAGTCCAGATTCTCATCAATGACAACTCCAAGATATTTAAAATTATTCACCTTTTCTATAAGTTTTCCATCATATTTAACTGATACGTTCCCACTTTTGGCTTTGAAATATATTAATTTCGTCTTATTGACATTAACTGTCAGTTTATGTTGACACATCCAGTTGTGAATTATATTCATATCATTATTTATTTTTACTTAGAAAAGCTATTTGTTTTGTTCAAATATATTAACTCGTTTACTTTCAAAACATTTAAAACCTTTTCATGAAGTCAAAAATAGTCAATTTTAAATTATCATGTTTTAAAAAAACACTCTTCAATTGTCTTTTGGGAAAATAGTCAAAAATAGTTCATTTTTGATAAAGAATTTTTATGTAAGGTATCTTTTTAGATGTTGCTAAATTGCTTCGATAAAGTAAGACATGAAGGACATAGCGTACATTTAAAAACATTTTACGTAAAGAATATTACCTAATTATACAAAGTGATCGTTATTTCTTTATTAAATACAAGGCAGAATATTTGAATATGTGGAAGATATAGAAGGAGGAGTATACCAAGACAGTATTATGAATTTGATATATCCTGTATATAGATCATTCGGACATCAAGACAAAAAAATACACTACTATCAACATTCGCAGATGTTGCTGCCAAGCTACTAAACAGGTATTGTTGATAAAACAATGGATTGGTTCAAAACGAAAATTAATGAAGAAAAAACTACATAAGCTATGTATACAACCAAAATTCGATATTACTTTAAACTATTAAAAATAAATAATAATAAAATACAATTTCTGGCTATGCACATTGACAATCAGCTGACTCGTAAGAGAATATCTCCTGGAGGTTAAATCTAAAGTTTTGGATCCCTCAAGCAAAACCCTCAAGCAAAGTATACATAATGTACAATTAAAAGTAATTAAATCAATAGCGAGAGCCGTGAAATCAATGGTATGTGAGATATATTGATATACACCTGTATTTAAAAATATTGACAATTAATGAAAAAATTAAAAAGACAAATTTAAAATATCAACACAAAAAATTTCAACCCATCCGTACAATTACATCAAAACTATAACAGAACAAGGAGGAAGAATAAATAGACGCTTGAAAAACTACAGACGACCAAACCACATCGCTTAATAAATATAGATTTTAAAAGTTTAATCTAACGCTAGAAAACAAGCTTTTATAAAAAATAAATTTTAGGTTTTTAAATATTTGAGATTATATTATTAGATATATTAAATATTATCCATTATGTTAGATATTTGAAGTTATACTATATATAATAATGGATAATGATTATATAGTTATAGTATATCAAAATGTACAGCAAAGTTACTAGTTGTCTTTTATATTAAAACAAATCGCCGGGTGAGTTCTTAAGTGTCCAATATACCGAAAAATGAAATGAGAAAAAACGCATTTAAAGTTTCAAAGCAATTTTTACGTATTTTTTTAAGGATATAGAAAATCAAACTTTTTGTGACATAATCTGTAATTTGTTAGCTTTGAAATACTATGTTTAGATTTCTTAAAAAAATTACATATTTCTGTTGATATTCGAAATTTGAAAAAATAGCCCAAATGTATATTGGACAAAAACGTATGGGTGACAAATATTTTGAAAAAAATATTTTTTTCAATGTCCAATATCTTATGGGAAATTAACACAGTTAATAAAACTTCATATGGTATTGGACACTTAAGAACTTAAACTAAACATTTTTCTCAAGTTTTGGGAACAAAAAATAATATTAACAAAGACTTTCAATATTACTTTAGGAATTTGTCTTACCAAACCTTTCTTTCGAGTATTTTGTTTAAATAATGGAACGGTAGTTTTTTCCATATTCTACATAATCTTCTTGAAATATTATATGAAAAAGATTCCTATTGTAAATTATTTCTTTTGCAGAGTTATATTTAACAGCTGAAAAATTTAGCCCCACACTAGCTGCATTATAGTTCCAAAAATCTTCCGGAACACATTGTAAAACTCTTAATTTCACCTTTGGATAATTCATTTAGGTCAGTTGTTTAAGTAACGCGAGTGGACTATAAACACTTATGTGTTTTAAATGGCAATCTATAACTGAGTGGACAGCATCTATTTCCTGGATTCTAAAGTGTCCAGGTTCAGAAAACTTTTGAACTACAGTTTTTAATTCTTTATTTTTTTCTATAAATTTTAAAATTGCTAATGACATTATTCGTTTTCTATTCTGTGGAACACAAGCGTCTGACCATAAAATAAAGTTCTGAATATCAGGAATATCAAGAAGAATTACTTGTAAAATTTTAATTAACGCACTGGCCAGGACATTTGCGCTGCGACCACTCTGTGTTTCGTACCAAATGGCAGAGTACGTTTTATTGTTAATATTACAATGACCAAATAAATTATATGTGTTGAATTTTCTTTTATAATAAAAATTTCCTGCTTTTCCTGTTGGTAGCATAAAAACTTTTTGAAGATCGTAGCAAATCGATCGATCGATCTATACAAAAACTTCATTTGAAATAGAACACTTAAGCACAAAATTTTAATTACTCACTCAAGTGTAAAATATTTTTTGACATTTTTTGTCCAATATCATATTAATTGCAAATTGGACACTTAAGCACTATAAATGTAAAACAAAAAATTCACTTTGTATGATATTGAACAAAAGCAAAATTAAATATCTCAAAAACTATTATAGATAGAACAAAACTGATTAAAAATTTAGAAAGAGCGCGTCAAGTTTAGTTTAGATCAATCAAAATATCAAAAAGTGCTTATTGTATGATATTGGACACTTAAGAACTCACCCGGCGAAATGTAAATAATATACCGGGTGTTCCAGAGCATGCGTATCAGCTTTTTAAAGGGGAAAGGAGCCGTTATTTTAAAATTAAATAAAAATTTTATTAACTAAATCGAGGATGCTCTATCGATTGGTGATATTTTCAACAAAAATTGCCGAAATTGGCCGAAATCGAGATTTTCAAATGGGAAGAGGTACTTTTTTATACAAATTCGAATTCTAAGTCAAAAATTAGAAATTTTACGATTACGGTTTGTAAAGTAAATTTTTTTTTTTTTTTTTTTAAACTATGTAGGTACCCAAAACTGAGATAAAAAATAAGGTAAAAAAGCAAAAACAAATTTATTTATAAAAATTATCATTATTAATTTTAATTTACCAAAGGAAAATATGGTGAGGTTTTTGTTTTATTTTAATTAATTTTAAAGAAAAATAATGAGAAGACAAAAAAAACAAATCATTTAACATAAGTTTCTTATTTGTTGTCGTAGCATCCAAATTTGCATAAAAAAGTGCCTCTTCCCATTTGAATATCTCGATTTCAACCAATTTCGGTAATTTTTAGTCTTAAAAAACCTTTTCCGGTCCTTTCCGAATGAGAAAATTAAAAAAAAAAATTTATTCCATACGAAAACAACAAAGCCTTTGTGAAATATTTATTATAATACGTGGACTGAATGATGAAATTGGTTCAGCAGTAACTTTTATAGCTCTTCATTTATTATACCAAAGTACAGAACAGTACAGTAATTTAAAATAATGGTTCATGAATATTAGTACGATGTATTTCTTTATCAATAACGGTGAACTGTTCTGAAAAAAGAAATAGTTATACCTAAATTCAGAATGGCCATTCGGATTAGAGTTATCAATTTGTTATTTTAATTTGTCGATTTTTGGAGTATATCGAATTCAAAATATGTACTTTAATATAGGCATAATAATTGTTAAAATTAATATTTTTATCTATTATCACAATTTCTAGCGATCACAATTTCGACACTTTGTAAAAAAATCATAATAATAAATTTCAATCCAAAAAGTTAATTGTAGTTAGTGTAGCAGAACATTTGAATAATTAAGTAATCAATTATATAACTAGCTTTGTAACCCGTCATAAATGACGGAAGCAAAATAAATCCTAGTTTCTTTCATTAGATTCTTTATTCCGAAATTACAGTACTTATGTTTATATCACTTTTTATTTATTTTTATTTATGTTTAAATTGGCCTAACACTAATATTTTTTTTTTTATATATAACAGAAAAAGAAGTACCATACCAACAAATTTGTATAAAATGTTTGTATTTTTGTATGGTATACTCGTATTCACTTCCATTTAGTTATAATTCGTTAGTTGGGTTCCATTTAGTATAAATTATACCGTATTAGCGTTATTGAGGCCTCCGGGAGAGCAAATTTAAAAATGGGATCTTATTTTCATATAAATTTTGTCTTTTGTATAATGTATAGGGATCTTATTTTGCTATATGAATAAACTGTTATTATGGTATTGTGTTATTTTTAAAAAATATTCATAATTTATATATTCAAAATTTTGTATCTAAATTGGTAAAATTTACAAAAAATACAAAAACATTTTCATCAATAATTTTCAATTTAAAAAAAACAATGTTTTATTATCCGACGTAGAAGTAGAGTTAATTATCCTACTCTACTTCTATCAAGTTCTATTGATTGAACAGTGAACCTGAACAGTGAAGTGAACAGTGAACACTTAACACTGAAAATAAAATAATATTTTTGGAATGGAGCATGCAGAACATACAGAATACAGATACAGCAAATAATAAAAAAAACAAAAATAATTTTTTTTCAGTGAAGTGAGTTACGCACACAATAATGACAAAAATAAAAGGTAGAAGCAATAAAGTAGTATAATGTATAATATTATACAATACAAATATGCTGATACACATGTATATTATTGTGTATAATTTTGTATTGTATTAATTTTTTGTGTTAAATTATGTTTGCCTTTTGGTTATTATACCATATTAAACTATTGATTAAATTTCTAATAGTCCTTATTATTATAAATCAAAAAAATTGTTTGTTTTATTTATATTATTATTATTATTTTTTATTTTTCCTTATTATTTGCGAAGAAGACTAACATTAAATTAAAAAAATATAGTTCATGCAATCAATTTTTCCTGCAAAGGTTCAGCATGGTAGACAGGGGTTAAAAAAAAGCACCAAAGCAATTTGTATATATATGCATTTGTATAAATATGCAATTTGTATATGTGTTGGAGCGTCCCGTCGAACTTACAAACATCCAGATAAATGCAGAATAATGTATATATAATAGCTCGTATAACCTGGAATGAAAAAAATTTAATTATACCTTTATAAATCTGTAGTGGAAGTACAAATTTAATTTTTTTTTTAAAATTTCAGTTAACTTTACAATATTAATTATAAAATTAATGTAAAGATCTGGCCTGAAAATACCTATATTGTGTTCAAAGGCCACTTAAATAAAGTTATAAAAAAAAAATTATAAAATTATGTATAAGAAATTATAAATTAAAAAAGAAAGAAAACTTAATATTAACTTAAAGATTAATTTATAACCTACATATTGTAAACATTTCCAAAATATTATAATTTTAAAATTACATTTTTTTTTTTTTTTATTAACTATTCCTAAAATTGCTAATATACTTTTTAAGTTTGTTTTTAAATATTTCCGAGTTTTTACTATTTTTAATTTCTAAGGGTAGAGTGTTGAAAAGTTTTATAGCACTACATTTTAAGCTTTTTTTGTTTTTTGGATGTTCTAGCTTTAGGTATTTCAATATGTTTTCTATTTCTAGTAAAGTAGTTATGTATATTTTCTCTATTTTTAACAATTAATTTTGATTTAAACTTATTATTTAGAATATTGTATATGTATTTGCATTTCTCAAAGTAAATTAGTTGGTTTATATCCAGTACATTAATTGATTTGTATAACTCCTTAGTACTAGTTCTGGGGTTTAGTTTAAATAAACTTTTTAGCACTTTATTCATTACTGTTTCAATCTGTTTTACATGAAAATTTGAACAGTGACTCCAACTGCATATATTATACCTATTGCTTGACAAGATATGCCCATTATACACAAGTTTGGCTGCATAATTAGGAATACCACCAGATCTCTTTATAGCTATACTTATAGGAATAATTTTTTGTTTAATTTTTTTTACATGTTTGTCCCATCTTAAATTTTCATCAATTATAATTCCTAAATATTTAATATTGTCGACTCTCTGTAATATATTTTCTTTCACCTTAAGTGTAATATTATCATACTTTTTATTCTGGGTTTAAATAATATTATGTAGTTAGTTTTTTTAGCATTTAAATATAGTTCATTATAATCCAGCCGATTGCAAAAGGTTTTTAAGTCTGTATTTAATATAACTTCTAACTCTTTCATTGTTTTAGCTTTTGCTATCAGATTAGTGTCATCTGGATAAACATTGTAATTTGATATGAATTGAGTTTTAGGTATATTCATTATGTATAGCAGATATAACAGTGGTCCTAGAAGAGAGCCTTGCGGTACCCCTGTTTTCATAGTTATCTCGTCGCTAAATACTTCTTTAATATTAACGCATTGAGTTCTATTTGTTAGTTAACTTTCCAATAAGAGATTATTTATTCCTCTGATTCCCAATTTTTCTAAGTAATCAAGTAATCTGGAATGATTCACCAAAAAAGCTTTAGTTAGATCAATAGATACAGCACCTACATAGAAACCATCAAAAGCTTTAGTTAGATCAATAAATACAGCATCTACATAGAAACCTTCATCTAATGCATCCTAGAAGATTTGTTCCGAGGTGGAAGTAATTGCTGAATCTTTTCCACTATTTTCCAAGAAACCGTATTGATTTTTATCAAATCCAATTGTTTGTGTAATAAAATTTCTGATTCTTATATTAATTGTTTTTTCATATATTTTTGATATAGAATTTAAAATTGAAATCGGTCTATAATTATCACATACTACTTTGGATCCAGATTTATGGATTGGAACTATAAAGGCTTTTTTCAATGAATCAGGAAATATTCCTTCTATAAAACATTTATTTATTATGTTAGTTAAGGGCTGTTTTATAACATTAACCAATTCCTGTAAGTCTTTCACTGTTATTTCATCTAATCCTGGAGTTGCATTTTTATTTAGTTTCATGATAATTTTTGGTAAATTTCTGGTTCTGTGACTGGGTTGAGAAACATGGTTTTATTATTGTGCATATTATATGAAATATTATTCACAGTACTGGTTTTTTGGATATCTTTGAGAATGCATTCACCTATTTCATTGAACAATGTATTTATAGTCTCCGCCGTTTCATGTTCACTACTTGTTTTTTCCCCATTTTTCTTTATAACTTGAGTAATATCATCCGTTTTCTCATCTTTATTACTTCCTATAGTATTATTTAGTATTCTCCAAAGTTTTCTAGAGTCACTTCCAGCTTTTTCGATGCTTTTAATAATCTTTCTACTTTTTTCTTAAACTGAATGTATTTTACGTTTTTTTCATTACTGCTTGGGTCTTTTTTGTGTATTGCATATAAGGATTTGCGAACTCTTAGTTTTTCAAAAATAAAAGGAGTTATCCAGCTATTATTTCTAGTTCTGACTCTTACCTCTTTGGTGCACATTACTTTTGCTTCCTGTATTATTTTAATTTCACTCAGTTTAAAAATTAATGTGAACACGATGATTACCAATAAAAGATATTTAATAACAATAATAATAATTGATAGAGTTCACCAAGTCAGTTATTTGCCAGAACTATGTTCTCACAAAAATAGTCCTAAGACTATTTATCACAATGAAATGTTAGACGAGCTTATATTTTTTATAACTTATTTAAAAACAAAAAAAATATTACCTTCGAGCTAAACAAAATATGAATCATCAAATCTGATAATGTCAAATATAATGTTATTGGTTCAAAAAAAAATCTACATCGTACAATATTGCGTGACGCACATGTCACACATATTAATATCTTCTATTGCATTAATCATAATAAAGCAATATAGACGACATAATTATGAAATATTTCACTATTGCATCCAAGAACTTTATAATTTAAGTCAAGTGATCATTATTTGAGGCTTTCCTATTTATTTATTGATTCGATATTAAAATATTAATAAACCCTAAATATTAAAATATAATTTACTCTATGTCTATCCCATGAAAAATTTACTTTTTATTTAGTAAGAATTATTAATTGTAATTATCTTTTAACAAAATAACAACAAAAAAACAAAAACAAAAAAATGTCCTTATGACTCATGTCATCAAAATAATACTAGATACTATTTAACTTAAAGAGTTAGTGTATAATTTTAACCCTAGTTAATACAAACTTTTTTTTGGTTTTGTTTTTTTTTCTACTTTTTATTGTCGCCATTTCAACCCTTGCTTATATATACACACATATAATATACATTATGTATATAATATATCTTTTCACTTTCACAAATTCTAAATGTGCTAACAAAAATAATAACAAAAAATATTTATTTCAAAGCTTCTGTCGTTGATATCAGAGAAAAACTCAACAAGATTGAATAATTTCGTATACTTTTAACACTATATATAGAGCGTTATTTTTCAAAAAAAAAAAATCGAGTACCAGTCACCCTTATAAAACTTGTAAAACGAAAATAAAAAAAAAAAAAAAAACACAAAAGAGAAAAACAACAAAGAATTAAAATAAGTTCATTCTCATTATGGTACATATTGCCATCCGGCATTCAGCATCCACTCGAAATAATTTACAATCTCATACAAACAAAATACCATACACAATAATAATGTTCAATTTAAATTAGTTTACATTAGATGTGTATATGTGTATGTATATATATTGGATGCAACTTAAGAGTAAAATTCCGTTCTTTAGATTTACATCCAACCATACCGATGTATATCATATTATATATGTGTGTATGTACTACGTATATAATATATGATGTTCTTCTAATTTGCTCGTAATATGAAACCGTATCCAAATTAGTGACAATTATTATATGCTACCAAGAATCCTTTCATTTCTATTTTTCTTGTTTTTGTTATTTTTTTTTTTTTCTAAGTTCTATATTATTGCCTATTTCATAGTATGCACATAAATATATCCTTTCAAGAACATCACATGTTAAGTTGTAAGTGAACATATTATATTACTCTATACTTAAACTAAGTTGATAGAACATGGATGCAAATTACAAAATCCTCTTTTGTTATAATACGAGAGTATATGTTATAAAAGTAGATATTACCAAGTATATTGTTATTGTTACATCTAAAGTTCGAAATACGTTAAAATCTCGTCATATGATATTTTAATTCAGTCGATTTATTATTCAATAATAATTATTTATTTAATAATCTAAATAATTGTTATAAATAAATTTCACTTTTATGTTAACTTTGTTATTTATTTAATTATACTGCTTAGCACAAACAGTTTTATATATTTTTGCTACAAATCAAATTAAAATTGAATAAACAATTATATACACCTTAATAAAACAACAAAATAGAATAAAAAAATAGCAATATCCTAAAAATAGCAATTTTAGTTTTTCAGAATCTTTTGATAGTGTAAAATCAATGTTAAATTTATGTTTGTTACCTATAATTCTATTAATAGGTTCATATTTAGCCATAATTAGTCAGTCCTATGATTATACTGATTTTACAGATTTCTAATAATGGTTTTGCTGGAAATGTACGTTGATTTTACATTGCCCCTTATAATCCCTGTAAAGAAAATAACATCAGAAACCTCATGCCTAATGAAGTTCAATGTGCACAGATCAATTAATTTTAGTAATGGTAAGATAATAGGATTAGTCCAACGACAAATGGCGTAAAACAAATCTAAGGAAGTTATTTTATATTGTCTCAATCCTATCAAAGTGTAACATAAATATAAAACGGTGACCAAACTTAACTTGTATATTCAAGATTTGGTCTTACAAGACAGGTGTACAACGACTTAAGAACACAGTAATGTGTTCTTTATTGGAGTTCAAACTTAAAATTAAAATAACATGTTTACTTATAATATTTAATATATATCTAACTTAACTGTTACAAATTATCAATTATTATAATTAGGCTTACCAGGCTATACTTAATCTAATAGTTTACTTTTAATACATATTACACAGGTATCTGAAAATTCCTTTGACCAACGTTTAACAAAACCCAATATCTAATTAGCTTTATTATATATATATTATTCTGCATTTATCTGGATGTTTGTACACATATGATGTACCAACACATATACAAATTGCATATGTATACAAATGCATATATATACAAATTGCTTTGGTGCTTTTTTTTAACCCCTGCCTACCGTGCTGAACCTTTGCAGGAAAAATTGATTGCATGAACTATATTTTTTTAATTTTATGTTAGTCTTCTTCGCAAATAATAAGGAAATATAAATAAAACAAACAATTTTTTTGATTTATAATAATAAGGACTAATAGAAATTTAATCAATAGTTTAATATGGTATAATAACCAAAAGGCAAACAGCATTTAACACAAAAAAAAAACATAATTCACTCAAAGGTTATTCTTATTATACATGTGTATCAGCATATTTGTATTGTATAATATTATACATTATACTACTTTATTGCTTATACCTTTTATTTTTGTCATTATTGTGTGCGTAACTCACTTCACTCAAAAAAATTATTTTTGTTTTTTTTTGTTTTTTTTTTATTATTTGCTGTATCTGTATTGTTCTGTATGCTCCATTCCAAAAATATTATTTCATTTTCACTGTTCAGGTTCACTGTTCAATCAATAGAACTTGATAGAAATAAAATAGGATAATAAACTCTACTTCTACGTCGGATAATAAAACATTGTTTTTTTTTTAAATTAAAAGTTATTGATGAAAATGTTTTTGTATTTTTTGTAAATTTTACCAATTTAGATACAAAATTTTGAATATTTTTTTTAAAATAACACAATACCATAATAACAGTTTATTCATATAGCAAAATAAGATCCCTATACAGTATACAAAAGATAAAATTTATATGAAAATAAGATCCCATTTTTAAATTTAGGCCACAATAACGCTAATACGGTATAATTTATAGTAAATGGAAGCCAACTAACGAATTATAACTAAATGGAAGTGAGTACGAGTATACCATACAAAAATACAAACATTTTATACAAATTTGTTGGGATGGTACTTTTTTTTCTGTTATATAAAAAAAAAAAAGATTAGTGTTAGGCCAATATAAACATAAATAAAAATAAATAAAAAGTGATATAAACATAAGTACTGTAATTTCGGAATAAAGAATCTAATGAAAGAAAAAAAGAAACTAGGATTTATTTTGCTTCCGTCATTTATGATGGGTTACAAAGCTAGTTTATAATATTATTATAATGAGTTTTAAAGCTAAGATGAAAATCAGAATACAATTCTATAGAATACTACAAAACACAATAATTTAGTCTTTCTTCTTTTATTGAGGAAACTATACTCATAATAATTTTGTTATCAAATACAAATTTTACCTTTGAAATTGTAATCAGCTATAATTTTTAATCATACTAATATTCGGCATGTGAATTGATCTGTTTACTAAAGAGGTTATAATGTTCTAATCAGAGCTTCGAACCGGAACCGAACCAAAAACCGAAAACCCTAATAGAAAAGCTTGATTAAACAGTTTTTCACTTAAAAATGAAAAGCTTGTTTAAATGAGCGTATAAAAAGAAATATTTGTTAGATGATTAGACGAAACAGAGATTAATAGAGCTATCATCATCGCTGTTCTATAAATCCATCCGTGGGGCATAGGACGGAAATTTTATCGTAACAATAATTACGATATACAAATGCAACGAAGTTCTACTTCAGCCTACACGTGGTGAATAATAAGCAACGAAACTTCTATCTTCTAACAAAACTTCAAATTCAATTGAGTTAAGCTGGGTGATAAAATTTACTATCAATTTGATTTATTTTAACAAAATATTGACTTTTCTTTTGATTCAATTTTAATTTAAATTCTTTTCAATTTTATATGAATTTACTTTCAGATTACTTTTAACCTATATTGATTGCTTAATTTTTATTTATTTTATTCTATTTTGTTAAATTATTTTACAAGCAATTCAAAGAATATTAACTTATATTATTATAATATACTGTTATAATAATAATTAAATTTTAAAAATAAAATTATAATTATTAAAAAAATGAAAAAAAAATATAAATAGAAAAATTTTTTCTGATACTTAAGAATAAGTGACGAATGACATAATAAAACTACATCACATCTTAATGCAAATAAATAATTATAGATTGTGTCGTTGGTTCATGAAACGAAACTAATAGGAGAGCAGCGGAAAACCAGGCAATTCACAAAATTGAAAAAAAAAATAACTTTTTACTACTATTTTTTATTAAATTTATAATTCAATAGCGAAAGTCCTAAAACATTTTTTTTTCACAAAATTAAAGAAAATTTAATTTTTCTTCAAAAAAAAATCTTTGAAAGGCTATACGGCGATCACTGCTTCAGAAGTTATGAGCTATTTTGTTTGCTCATACACTGCCTGTTTTTTTGCAGTAAATTATTTTATTTTCTTTTATTTTTAATACATGAATTTCTATTTTATTCATAAATTCTTTTTTTCATTTGGTATGTAGGTTTGGTAGATCATATTATGTATATGAGTTTTTTTTTATAATTTACTTTTCTTTTGTACTTGATTTGTTTATGTTTTTTTTTTAATAAACATGCAAAATCGAAAACTGATTTTTTTTCTATGTCTTAGAAGGATCCCACAAATTTTTAAATACATAGTTTATCATATCATATTATATAATAATATCATTTTGCTCTGCTTATTACGCTAATATTACAATACTCAAAAATTGTTGTGAGCTTCTCAACTAAAATTTAGCTGCCTCAAAAATTATAGTAGCTCATCCACTTAATTAAATCAGCCATAAAATGTTTTAACCGGTCAGAAAATTGTTTAGGTTACACACAAAATATTATTCTCATATTAAAAATTTAAGAAAAAATATCAAATCAGCAGATCGGCTGTGCCAAAAAAGCCAGGGCTGGGAACAAAACAAATCGTTAGACATTTTGTCATTAATTATTAAATTTATGATGTAAAATTATTTAATTGAATGGTAACTAAATGATTTCAAATAAACGCAGGATTATAGGATTAACTAAAACAGTGAAAAGTTTTTTCAAAATTTCCAAATGTCAATATTAAATATATAGCAATGACTTACGAAAATCTACATTTCAAAATAAATTTTTTAAATTGTTAAAATAGAAACTATTTTTTTATTTGACTTTTTTTCAGTTTATTCTATTGTTTTTATATTTCTTTACATACATTCATATATTTATTTTGTTTTAGATGTTCTAAGCGTCATAGTTCCAAACCGATGAAAAAATTGGAATGATAACATTTACTTACGCATACATATGCAATTGCAATTGGTGACATAATTTAAACGCTGAGAGCTGGCTTTTACAATAGATTTTGTTAACTGCAATTGTAATACAATGTGAAAACATCCAATTACCACACGATCTATTATCTTGTTTTTCCCTATGATAATTCTATTATTTATTGTATGAAAGCGAGTTGGTTTTGATAAGTTAAAATATAATGTGTGATTAAATTTATTTAAATGATTACACAGTGCGTGAGCATGAGACGTTCGACTAGTATTGATAAAATTAAAAAGTAAATAAGTGAAGTTGATTAACATTTTATAAATTTACAAAAATTCAAATTCAAGTTAAGCTGCGTAATAAAATTTACTATCAATTTATTAAAATAGGCTCGTACAAGATGTATATAATTATTATGTTTTACATTTGACAAAAACAATAACGAAATTTTTTTTTTTTTGTTTATTAACTTTTCTTTTGATTAAATATAAATGTACTATAGCATATCTGTGTAGTATATATGTGCTAATCTAGTACAGTTTGGGTGCAGTTTAAAAATGCAGTAATGTGCACATTACAACTCAAAACACCAACAACAATTTAAAGTAAATATTTTTATCATATCTCATTAATATTATTTTCTCATTACATTTTACTTCTACCAACACCTACTTTCATAATTAAAATAAATTCTTTATAGATTTATTCTCTCAATTCTCATTCTTTCATTCATAACGAATTGTTGTTTTTATTATTTTTAAAGGCTTCATACAAAAACAAAATTAGTATGTTATAAGATATAAGATAATATCTACAATTGTATGATAAAATGATAAAAATGTATTAATAAAATGATAAAAATTACTTCTAATGTGTTTTCAATTCGTTTTCAAAATGCTTTCTTTCAATTAAATTTACTTTAAATTTCATATTAATTTACTTCATTGCTTTCAATTCATTTTCAATTTACTGTCAGGTAAATCTTGGTTTTAGTTGAATTAAATTAAAGTTTACTTAAATTTAACTGAGGAAGAATTGAAAGTGAATTGAAATTAAATTAAAAAATGATGTAAAAGTTGAATGAAAAGAAAGTTGAAAGTAAATGGCAAAGTAGGAAATTTTCAATTTGATAGTTTTAAGTTGAAATTTAAAAGGGAAACTTGAAAGTAAGTTGAAGACTAAAAGTTCTGTTTTAATGACTCTATCACTATATACGATCTTGTATACTGTATCTATACTTCAGTTTCTCATTTTTATTTTATTTATTAGATGATTTTTATGTAAGACAACTGCGTGCCTAGAACCGTTAATAATTACTTACCGTTTGACTGAAATAGGGTTGGTTGGGGAGCAGAAAAGTATGATCTTTACCCTCACTATACGCAAATGCACATCATATTAAATTTTTATCAAGACGGATTTCGTATTTTAACTGTAACATATAATATTAAATGCATGTATACATCTTGCTATATTATGAATATGAAATGAACGTTTCTCTATTTATTATTTTGTAAAAGAGAGACATCGACACTAATTTTTTGTTGTCCTTAGTTCTTGTGAACTTGACAATTTATTGTTAGAATCAAACCAACATATACCACTAATTTATTTGTTTTTTTTTTTTTATAATTATTGTTGTAGTTTGACAATTTTATAATCTGAGTTTCTGTAAAAGGAATACAATTTCAGTTTAATTTTCTAAATAATATAAATGCAAATCTTAATAGATTTTAAGGATGATTGTTGTTCGTAAACATAATCCATAATGTTGAATAAAAATTAAAATCTAATATACAGTATAGTTTATTGATTGTTAAAAAAAACCGGTAAGTATAGTTAAGTACGTAATTGGCAAATTGAAAGATAAAAGGTAGAGTATAAGACTTTAAAATATAATTCTACTGGATTTAGCGATTTATGCGCATTTATTTATTTGACTTGCGAAATACCATCTACATTTCCCATTATACCTCATTATTCTTTTCCACGGCGCTATAACTCGTCGGGAGCCGCCTTGCATTTCTTCAAAATTTATATCCAGTTATCCCGATCTTCAGCACTTCTTCTACAGTTATTTACACCAATTCTTTGGATCAGACACTATCAAATTATCTTTTTTTTTATTAATGGGGAGTTCTATATAAACGCGACTTCTTCAGATCTATTGTACTTTACCATTTATTATCTTAGAATTGTAGGATCGAAACAGCTTGCTCATGGTCTACCAATCTGATGCAATTGTATCTCTGTGGTCTTTTTGTGCAGGAAAAGGCTTTTCGCTGTCTCTGTCTGCTCTCTGTCATAATGTTCCAACCATCTGAGACTTTATATTGATTATATTAATTATACCTGAAGTACTACGATTATACCTGGTTTACATTATGCTGATATCAGCAGCTGATAACCTGCTTACATTATGCTGATACATGACTGATACATGTTGCTGATAAACCCGCAGCTGGTAGTCATTAACAATTTAAACAACGTTCTAATCAGCATACAACGTTTTGCATTCTTAATTGGCACGGATTCAATGTATGCACCATCGAGTTATCTTATTTTTCTGATAATAATAATGATTTTATAATCTATAATTATAATTGACAAGCATTTTAACTTTATATTATTTTTTCAATTTACCAAAAATATTCTTAGTTTATAAATAAACACCGTTTTGGTTAATGAAAATATAGACCAAAATTTTACTAATTCTCTTGCAGAATTGTGAGATTAATCTGTTTCAGAATTACACACATACATAGTACATACATATTTATATACCTACAATTTTCAACAAAATTATTTTTTTTTACTTTTATGAAATTACGTATATCTACATAAATCTACTTCATTCATATGTAAATACATAGTATATAGTATATATACATTTGGAGTAGAAGTACATGTACAATAATAATGCATATGTATGGAATTGAAAATTTTTTATTTAAACTTTAACCGCCAATTTTTATTGTACTATATGTACGATATGTTATCATCTGTAATTATAATTGACAAGCATTTGAGGACCTGCGTAGTAGACACCTTTTCATTTTATCTCTCTTCTCCATAATGAACTCTTAATATATAATAAGTAAATTGTAAATAAAACAATAATACGCACACAGTTGAAAATCATATTTTATCATTTTTACAAATCATTTTTAATTATATGGTTTATTATTCACCAAATACATTAAGAAATAGATAGAAACGAAACAGAAAATGACAAGTAAGGTATTTATGTTTTTTAACGAAAACATACTAATTTCAAAGCTTTTCATTAAAACATGAGTGTTTTCTGCTTTGTAATGAGAAGCCTATATCGGTCTATGCAAATCCCTATTCTTTTAAAAACTTTAAATTTGGCTTTAACTTGAATTATAATTACTCAACAGGGGCCTCTAGTAGTTATATAATATAGAAAATATTTTTCTAAATACATATCTTCAAATCCTTACTTTACTTTATTTTAATCAGATTTTTTCAACGTCTAACTTTTGCAACCCTATAGATTATAATTGGTCTGATTGTCGTTTTATAAATTATTTACGTGCTACCAAATTCGATAACAGAATATTTTTTAAACAAGTATCAATTTGCTATCGTAATTATTTCATTTAATTTCAGTGATTAAAATCATTTTCAGAGCCTCAGAGGCAATAACTAAGCCGAATACGTAAAATACGACACGACACGTACAATTACAATTTTTGAGTTTGATATATTGTGGTATGTATTTGTCTCTTTCTACTTACGTCCGTTATATACCAAATAAAATTTATTTTAATTTAAACAGCTTGATTAACGGTTTTTTTTGAAGGGATTACATCAAATTTTTTAGCGTTTTTTTTGGCTACCAGGGGCAGGGACATAAAAAATTAACTAAAATAAATCTACATTTTGAAATTAGTGTTTTAGAAGTCAGAATAAAAATGTTTGTAAAATACAGAAAATAATGATTTTTGAATCTGCCCATCACTCAAATTACTTTTTGAAGAGCACATTTTTAGAAATGACACATTTGGAATGATTGGAGTAAAAAACAATTATTACAGGAGTATAAATTAAACATAATGAGCAGCTTATTGCCAACTCATACTATTTAAATATAAATTGTTCATTCATCAAGGTGTAGCAAGTCAATTCGATTCGGTAAAATGTCAAGTAAATGTCAAAAAGTTGTCAAAATTCCAATTGAACAAAATCTGTTTTTTTCTCTTCAAACTCTCGTCATCACTGCTATTTTTTTTGTTTTTTTTTATTACTAACTTCTTTATATCTGCAATACAGAATCGTTCTTGTATAATAAATACAACCCCACAATAAGTTTCATTTACATATAGGTACATATGTATATATATATTAATATATTAAAAATACAATCGTGGCACTTAATTGCATCCGAATAATTTTTACAATTTTTTTTTATGATTTCATTTTTTTTTTTTTTATAATAATAATTTAGTGATGTTTTTACCCTTTTAAATCTTTGTCTCATTTTTGTTCTATGTCTACAATCTTACACTCATTCTCCATATGTATAGTGTAAAAAATATTAGGAAAATAAAAAAATCTAGTGGTAAAAATGCTATGATGCATCATCATCATCCATATAGTGAAAATCCTGTATTTCCTATAGCAGATGCAAAAAAAAAAAAAAAAAACAAAAAAAAAACTTCGATTTAAGATTCTTCTTAAATCAACAGACACAACATGAATAACGACAAAAGAAAACAGAAGAAAAAAATATACAAAAAACTAAATGTTAATACAGAAAAACAGCAGGAATCGTAAGAAATAAAAAATCAACCACCTCTCTTCCTTCAATACTATTCTCTTTACTAAAAAAAAAACAAAAAAAAAAAAGCACTTCAGAATTTAAAAGCAGCAGCAGCAGCAACAAAAAACAAAATCCTGAAAAAGAAAACTGAAAATGAAAGTGAATCCATCAGGGAGAATTCTATTCATAGTGTACCAGTGTAAGCCAGCACAGGTAATAAATATGAAGAATGAGAAAGAAAAAGACAAAGAAATAAAAAAAGAGGGACAGAATACAAAAAAAAACAAATTATATTTTAGAGATGAAACGGTGATTTCTTGTTTATTTTTTATTTTTTTTTTTTTTTGTTTTTGTAAATGACAAATTGCACTTTCGCTGCATAGATGCCGTTTTGGGGTTTTTATTTTATTTTTAAAAGACATATCTACAAAGATACTATACACAATTATACGCCATGTCTATGTATTCAAATCCCTGATTTAGAAAATGTGTAGACAAAAAATTATTATTATAAAACAAAAACAATAAACTAAGAAAATTTATGTTGTTGTATTGTTGAAATTCATATGGATGGAAAATTGCATTGTAAAATTTCTAAAACGGTTTCTTAGAAACAAAAAAATTTATTTGTTTTTGTTTTTTTTTTTTTTATATAAGTGGGTAGAGATTTTTTATATAAAAATATTGTTTGTAATAAAATTATTAAAAAAAAAGAGGGGAGATTTGATTTTAAGTGGTAAGCCAAGCTAGACGATATAAAATGTTAAGCTATGACAATCTTTTGTAGTAATCACTAAAAGGATCTAAAATTTTATTTATTTATTTAAAAAAAATGTTTATTTAAATATTGCAAATTTTTTTTTAATTACAAAACAATCTAATAATATTTATATAAATTGGTAAAAGTTTGTTTGTCTGTTCCATTTAAAATACACATGTATTGTATAGTGTTGTTCGTGTATCTTTATTGGAATGCCTGATCTAACCTAATATTATTTATACAATTCGGTAAAAATTTGTCATAAGAAAAGCCGAATTAGGTTGTGTGTTCCATTTAAACTATTATCAGTACAGGCGTGTGTTAACTATGTGTATAACTGCCATGCCATTTTACGTTATTGTTATTGCTTTTTATTTTTATATATTTTGTTAAATTGATTTAATGAGAAAAATTCATAAATTTGAATTGACTATTTATGCCTCACAGTGAAAATGTAAAGTGTGAAGTCTATGTGTACCAATATTTTATTCAGTTGATGTTTATTCCCGTGCTCTCGTGTGGACCTCTGCTATAAGCAAAAAGGTGGAAGCGCAAATTTTTTAATATATGCGCCATTACACCATGAATGCAATTGTTTGGACAAAGTATTACGCATTTACATCAATATCAGTGCACCTGTTAAATGGAGCGTTGTTGATTGTGTTTTGGACGAAGCGTTATACGCATTTGCACCGGCAATGCACCTGTTAAATGTAGTATTGCTAATTGTTTATTTTATTTCATTTTGTTTCTGTAAAAACTATGTTGTTTTAAATTTCAAAGTAATTTTAAGTCATAAATCTTATTTGATACATTATGTTAATTGAGAATTTCAATAATTAAATTGTATTATCTTATATTGTATTATCTTAATTGTATTATCTTAATTGTATTATCTTAATTGTAAACTGTTTGAATTAAATAGTAATAAATAAATAAATACTCATTTTAAATAAAATGCGCATTTGCACCATCAGTGCACCTATTAAATGGAGTCTTACTATAATTGTGAATACGCTTTGTTTTGAACAAAGTGAACATTCAAAATATATATGATTACTGCTTCAGCGGTGATCAAGTTTTAGTCAACTACGAGGGATTGGAATATAGATCATTATGTGATATAACGGATCATAAATGTTCTGATATAGTATAAATTGACTAAATATAACCACAAATTAAATAATACAACCATTAATATTATTGCTATATACAATTGATAAAAGACAATTAATAAGTGATATTTTTAAGTTGAAAAGTTTCGGCCCATTTCCATTTTGACAATTACTATACTTCGTCGCCCTGCAATTATACTGTTGTACATCACAAAATCGAAAAAAATGAACTGAAAATGCCATCTTTATTAATTTTTAATGCACTATCGATCTGTGTATTTGGCATTATTCTGTGTGGCATAGATCCAGAGATATTTCATTGCTACTTTGCCGTAAGCGACACCGATATTAATGTTTTTATTCTTATTTTGACTTAAATGTCAAATTTCTGGATATACGAAAAAATGCGGTGTAAATTAACGTTTTAGAATTTGTGCAAATATTGTCGTGACGTAAGTTGACAAACAACAGATTGTTGCTTGTTTTTAATTTTATTATAATGCCGTACGTGTTTGTGATGTGTGTGATAACAATTTTGAAAATTAGATTTAAGTAAACATTAAAATTAATTTTTTAAGTTGTTAACACTTTATAGTATTTTGTGCTTAAATTGAAGCTGGGCTTTTAGTTTTATAGAATTTTTTTTTATGTTTTTTAAGGTTTACTAATAACATTTTTCAAGTAAAAGGTTATCTAATGTTATAATATGAAGTACATTAATTTTGTTGTATAGTTCTTAAAATACCTTTATATTTTGGTTAATAAAAGGAAGGTTGAGTTTCCAAACTATTTTCTTTTCTTATAAATTTAGAATAAAAAACAATATTTCAGATTAAAAAATAAAATACTTATTTTGGCGTATATACAAATTTTGCATCAAAATGGCGTATGCGGTAAGATGGTTTTAAATAAAAGATCCTTAAAGTCCTAATTCTTATTCCAAAAGACTTTGTTGTTATACATCTAAAAGTCTAAAACACAGCTTATGAAGAATACTACAACTAAACATTAAAAAAATACATTTTTTTAGCTTAATTTTGTTTTATTTCATCTCAAACTTCAAACTAAATTTTCCAAAACTCGATTTTCTGGATATACGACAAAACAATTTGGGGGCGAAAAAAATCAATAAAAATGTATATTATAATAATTTGAAACAAGTTTAAATTTTAAACTATTTAGTACATATATTGTTAAAATTTATTTTTTATTACCAAAATAAATTAAGTAATTAAGTAATGATATAAAATACAATAAATTATAAAAAATTAAACTATTTATAAAATACATAAACTACAAATACAAACTATAAAAGTATCATTTTTTTATTAAATTAATTTAAACTTAATTTTTTTTTAGATAGTACTTAATAATTACTGTTTCTGACTTAAAAAGAAGGTTTCCGGGTGCAGACTAAGTATTATAGATTAGAAGAGAAGTAATAAAGGAGCAAAAGAATGAAAGAAATATTACAGCCACCAATAACAGCCGAATGCAATACATTTTTGTATTCTGCTCACTATCTGTTCATGTATTCTGTTACTATCTGTTACTATCTGTTTCAGGTTTTAAAGATAGTGATACCAATTTTAATTTATTATATATAATCAATTAAATTTCACTATACATTAAAATTCTTATTTCAATATCTGCACTTATATATATATATATGTAATTTATTTATTGTATAATTGACTATATATACATACATGTTATTTCGATGCTACTGTTGTGGTTACTTATGATATTGTATGATAGAATAGACACATATATGTTAGACAAAGATTTTTGTATATATATAATATTTATAATTTTGTATATATATATAATTTATTTTGCATCTGTAAACATCCGGGCGACAGGCAGCTAGCCTGCATATTAGCATTTCGACTTTGTAGTATGCGGTATGTGTATGTATAAGTATAATAATATCCCTATTATCAGATCGTTATATTTACAATTGATGCTTTTTCATATGGTATTTTCGGCATATTTTTATAATACTGCAATTTATTCTATTTATACTAGTGCCATCATATAATTTTTTGTTTGAAATAATATATAACAGATCTGTCTGACTTGAGTTCTTTAAACATTTTTAAACATATCTCATGATTTTATTATATTCTATTAAATCGGTATAATAAAATAAGTTTGCACATAGTAGAAATTGAAGGATAGTTTTTTTTTTAAATATTTTTGATCCGCCTCAAAATTACTTAAAAATAGTTAAAAAAAAAAAACATTTGATTGTTAAGCATTTTGCGCAATTATCTGATAATCTAAGCCTTTTATCTTTTTGCCAATAATACTTTGAATGTTTATCAGAATGTTTATCATTTATAATTACCTTATTTAAATGCTGTCTCATTTATGATGATAATTTCAAAGGTCACTTCTTGGTTGATTTTAAAACTATATTTCACTAACTGGTTCAAAACTAAGCTAAAAATTGTAATATAACGATATTATAACAAATAATAAAAGAAGTTAGCCTATAGTTTTATTTGATTTAAAAATAAACTGATAAAGTCAAAATTTGATAAAGATTGTTTTTCTAAGTTTTTCATTGTCTCCTAGTATATTTTTTGGGAAGACTATATAAAAGTAGAAAAGCAAAATTTTAATTGTAAGTTTTTTGTTTCCATATAGTGAGTTTGTAAAGCATTTAAATTTCGGTTTTCTTTCATTAACATTTTATTTTTTAATTTTATTGCAAATATCGATATTTTCGATCTAAATTATTTACTTTATTAGTGTTTGTAATATTATTATTAATTAAATTATACAATATTTTCCGAACTTTATAATCTAATATCTATTATTAAATTTTTTGGTGTATGTTACCTGGATTTGCGCCTTTAAAATAATTTGAATAAATATTAAGCAATAAATTAAATATCATGTGCCTAGTACAGTTAGTTATAATACTATTTACTGCCTGTTCACATTTCTAATACTTCAATATACATTTTTTTTTTAATTTTATGTACTATCTTCTTCAACTATATAACTCCTATCATCACCTGAAAAGTGTATTTAGCTTTCTGGAAGCCTTACTGTAATCAATCATTTCGATTGCCCGCCTTATATATCCTTTTATTTCTTGTCATTTGTTGGTCAATTAAGTACCTAATTTTTCGTAATACACATAAAATATTCTTTTATGTTTATTGCATGTGCATCCGTGCTCCAGAATTGAATTAAAATAAAAATATTTATTTTAACTCACCCATATAAAATGTTAACCGATTTATTCAAACTTTAATGGTTTTAACCGTTTATTCAAATTTGATTTTCTGCCATCTATCGGATAATAGGTTAAAGTTAGAAAGTAGGAAATATAAAATTTATCATTTTCTTTCAACTTTTGTTTCAATTCAAGAATTTGTTTTATTATACATTTCTTTCATAAATTCCAATAGATGTCGCCCCAGCAAATCTTTCGTTAAGTAGAAAACTATAAAAAAAAACAAGTTTAAAAAAAATTTGGTTTGGATTTTGGATAATTATTTTCCTACTTGAAAGAAAATTATGTATGACTGAATTTGTATATCAAAATAATATCTATACATTTTTTTTACTTATAAAATTTGTAAATTTTAAATTTTATTGGTACATAATTTAAATACATTCATATATTATTTATAGTGCATACTATATCAAAAAACTTTCAAATTTCAAATTTTTAAGCTAAATATGAAAAATGGATTACATTTGTAGAATTTAAATATACCAAACACATAATATTTTCAACATATTTATTTCATAGATGTTAATTAGAGTTTTTAGTTAGTCTATCGCTCAACAAATGGATTTTGAAGTAGATTGTAGCATTAAATAAATATAATTTAGTTAGTCTATCGCTCAACAGATGGATTTTGAAGTAGATTGTAGCATGAAATAAATATATTTTAGAATATATAATCTATGAAATTAGTATGGTTTTCAACCAACATTGATATAAGTTCTCACCAAGGTTCCGAAGCCAACCCAAGACCATATTTAATTATTAATGTTTTGTAATATGTATATACATTTTATAATTTTCACTTGGACAATAAGATTTGTTTGAAACAATTTTCAGGCTTAGTAAGAATTGGGCTTTCGAAAATTTACTCTAATAAAGCTGGTTTAAATTATTCTAATTATTTTCCTACTGTTCTTTTTTATCATAATTTTTATATCTATTTAACTTTTTGTAGGCCTATAATATAATAGCAGAGACTATAATAGAGACGTCGAATTGCGAACAAAATATCATGCATTTTTTTTTTTCTAACTATCAGTTTTTAAATTTAAAAAACTGATACTTGTCCAAGGATTTCTACCAATTTATTAAAAGGTAGTTGTCCATGTTGAAAAATAAGATAATTGTAGCCTGTACAAATTTAAGTAAAATATTTTTAGCTTATACCTGCCTATACCATTTACACCACTTATACCACTTATACTACTTATACATATTATTGGCTATTATTATTCATTATTCTTATAAGATCTTGTGTATATGAATGAATATGTGTGTTTAATTTGAATGATAGTTCAGATTGCAATGTTAATGAATATTAAAAAAAAAAATATATATTATATTGATTGAATATAATAAGGTAACCAGGGTACATTAATTTTCTTAATTTATTTCTAAAGTTAGAATACGTTTTTAGTGTAGATGAATTAAATTTTCCTTTTTTTTTCAAGTTATAAAGGTACATATATTTTAGAAAAAGAAGAGGTCTGGGATCCCAAATTTCAGGACCGAAAACCTTGATTTTTTTGTTTATTTGTCATCAGTACAAATATATGGTCTTTGATCCAAACTTCCGCATATTCGGACCTATCGAAAAAAAATTTTTTTAAATTATTTATAATAATTATTAATAACTTTTTTTCAGAAAAATACAATTTAAACACATGATATAGGGTTTCGGCCCCAATTTCTGGGACCCCGCACCTACTGTCTTCATCGCATTTAAGAGCAATTGTACTCATGACCAAAAAAATCAAGGTCTTCAGTCCCGACATTTGGGGCGCCGGACCTCTTGTTTGTATCGTGCTTATGACCCATTGTACAAAAGACATGTTGAAGAAAAACAAAAAAAAATTTTTTTCAAGTGCTTTGTGAGACGGTACCCGGACCTATTTTTTCTGGAGGCTGCTCAATTTCTTGACTTGACACTTTCAACCAGTCACCTTTAGAAGATGTAGTTCTGATGCCCGTTGATTGATAAAAACTTGCTACATGAATCCTGTATTACTACATATCCAGTCAAATGAAATTCAAACAAATTAAAATGCAGGCAAATCTTAAGAAAACAGGCTAATGATACTACGGGCAAATGAAACACAGGTTATGACACGCTCCCAAGTATTTTTGGTCAAAAGTATTTTTTTTTTTAAATTAAAAAATTATAAACTTTTTAATATACGTAAAACCGAATGTTACAAACGTAATGGGAGAATAAATACCTTACAACAAAATTTCTTAACTCTGTACAAAAATTCATTTTATTTGGATTCAAAATCAAAAAACATTCTTAATTCAAATTGATTGTAACTCAACCATACAAAATCAAATTATATACATATATATTATTTATATGAATATATAAATTGCTTTAGTAT
Source organism: Argyra leucocephala (assembly GCA_963942445.1). Lineage (NCBI taxonomy): Eukaryota > Metazoa > Arthropoda > Insecta > Diptera > Dolichopodidae > Argyra > Argyra leucocephala. The sequence continues at coordinate 38,851,956 of OZ012678.1, read as the reverse complement.
GCATAATAACGCAGCTGCGAAGAAAAAAATTATTTTTCGTATTTTGTTTTTAATTCCATTCTTAGCTTGCTTTGAATTTTGAAAATTTTAATTTTATAAGAATCATAATTTTTATCATTTTATTATTTTTTTCGATACTGTTAGCAACATCTGTGCTATTTTTGCTCCAATTCGACGTCTCTATTATAGTCTCTTATAATAGTTTAACTATATATATATAATATAAGCTCTAAAACATTATTTGAATTGATATATAATAATGAAATTTAACGGATATATTTGGGCTTGTAAATGTAAACCAAACCGTAGAAACTTCATCAAAATCTTCAATTTACCAGTTTTGAATAGGTTTGAGAGTTACCTGTTAATCAAAAATATTCTTAATAAAAACAACATTATTTTTTTTTTTTTTTAAGATTTATTATAACAATCACATTTATTTAAAATTAGTTTCATTTTTTTTTTGTTATTTTTTTTTTTTTTTTGTTTTACATTTTTTAAATTGTTTCACATTTTTTAATGTTATTTTTTTTCTGTTCTTGTTTTCATATACGTTTATTTTATATTAATAATAATTAATTTTTAGTCTAATAATTTTGTATGTATTCTTTCACTATCATTTCATGTTTTGGTTTTGTTTTTTTATTTTTTTTTTTTATTTTTTTAATATATAAATTTCAATATTATAATATTTAATTTATTTATTTTTAATTTAATTTAATTAAATTATTTTAAATTTGAATGTGTGTAAGAACTGTAATTATTTCGAATTAAATAAGTTTAATAATAGTTGTTAAGTAGGTATAAGGAAAACCCATAATTCAAGGATGGATGGCATTGTTATGATGCAATATTGCTGACTACCACCTACTGCAAAAGTCAGATTCATCAGATTTTCGGAATGGATTTATAAAATTCAATTTATTTTAAAATTTCAATTTAAGAAGAGATTTTTTTAGATGTTTTGTATATCATGCAATATGAACTCAATTAATCTATTGGTTAATAATGTATTAATACACGGTTTTCCTAATGTTTTTTTATAGGATGAATCGGTATTAATACGCTAATGAAAATGAATCGGTAACATGCTAGAATGAATCACAAAAGATTTCAGAAGATGTGTTGGGCTAATATATACCTAGGCATAAACTCATATGTTATACGCATAATAATCAATCAATTCGACCCAAGACGAGATGAAAAGACATCAGTGGTAATTCATATCATAAACGATAGGCTTAACCTTATGATGGTCGCTCACGGAGTAATTGAGTAACAAAATAAAACTGATAATTAATTTTGCTTAAAAAATACGTGTACATATTAAAATATAAATACTTAGTCAGCCATACATTTTTTTTCGAAGTAGCATTTTTCAAAATGTCCCTAAGTAACTATACTTGTCAATTTATTTCTGCTGTTTGTTTTTATATTTCTATAATTTTCGAAAACATATTTTAATTTTTCGAAAAAAATATCGTTTGTTCACATATGAGCTACCAAAAACCGACAACAATTTTGATGTGAATATTCTTAGGTTTTGGAAATGTTCTTCCCTCAATCCTTTATAAAATTGTATTATTACTATTTTTTTCGGCAAAACTTATTTTAAAGCTATTATTATAGAATATTTCTATGTATTCTATGTATAGCTAGAACTTCACAATAATTCTATTTATAGCTAGAACTTCACAATATTCTAGCTATACACCAGCTTTACTTTGTATACGCATATTTAATTGTACTTCATTTTTGGAATGAAAATTTATAGTTGAAAATTTTATTTTTTGGTTACCGACTTCTTCACTCCCCTGAAATAATTGAATTGATTTTACAATAGTATTTTTTATGGTATGGACACATTATTTTTTTTTTTTCATATACTTTTTTTAGAAGTTAATGGACTTGATTCTTGTATAAAATATAAAATAATGTCTCGGAAATATTTGAAGTATTTGCAATGCAGTTTTAGGGTTAAACAATTCAATCTATGTGGGTCTGATGTAGTTTTTGAACTGTAGCTTAGACATCACTGGTTTAATATAATTCTTATCATTCAATATACAGCTATTAAGCAATTATAAATCCGTTTGTAACTCACACAATTTAAACTGGTTTTTTATTTTTGTTTTATTATTAAAATTTTCTCTTGTTTTGGTAAGTTTAAAATTACTATAAATTTATTTATCGAAAATAATAAATATGAAAATGAAAAACAAATAATTTCATAATAAAAAAAAATAAAAATAAAAAACAAGAAAAACGATCAACTACTAATATATTTAAATTTACATAGAATTTGTAATATTAAAATCTAGATTATATTTAATAATTAATTTTCTTTATTTTTTGTTTATTTATTTTTTATTTAATAATTATATATATATAATTAATTTTTAATATTAAATATTCTGGATTTTTTTGTTTGTTTTTTTTTTTACAATTCTTAATAAGATTTATATTAGAAATAAATTTCAATAAAAAAATTTTTCATTTTCACAATTGTGCTTAAATTTCTATCTTCCACTTCAATTTTCAATTCACTATTAATTTATTTATTTTTTTTTTTTGTTCTTATTATTTTATTATTATTAATTTCAGTGTTTTTAATTTTAATTATTTTATATAATATTATATTAAATTTTAGTTATTTTTAATTTTTTCTAAATTCTATAATATTGTTTTTTTTTTTGTTTATTTTTTATCGGATTGACTTTTCGTGTTTCAAATTTCGTTCATTCGTGTTTTTTTTTTATCTATATTAATATATTTGTATATTTTATGTTTATTTTATGTATATAATAATATAAAAAAAAAATTTGTTTTTTTTTTTTTATTTTTTGGAATTTTATATTTATTATTTGTTTATTTTTAAATTAGATGTTAAATTTAAAAAATTTTATCAATAAAAAATTCTGTGCTATTTAATTATAAATTTTGTAATAATTAAATTTTTCTATTAATTTTTAATAGAATTTTATTAACTATTGCAATGGCTTAATTTATATTTAAAAAATTTTAAGTAAAGGTTTTGATTTTTATTTTTTTTTTTTAATGTTATGTGTTAATTATCATAAATGATTTTTTTTTTTTTAATTTGACTTTTCGGTTTTGTTTTTTGTTTTTTTAATATTTAAATTAAATATTAATAATAAATTGAACGAATAGTTTTTCTGTCTTGAAATTTGCAAAAATAAATTATGGTTTTCGTAATACGAACGCAAATGAGTCCACGTCTTATTTTTCAACCCTATAACTTTAAATTAATCGTAATAGATTTAATATGTAAGATATAAAATAAATTTAATAGAATTTAGAAAACTCAAGAAATTTATTAATTAAAAAAATAGATGAACAAACCAATTCCACATAAACATAACAGTACAAAAAATAATCAAACTAATTCAATTTTAATACAAAATATTTCGACTGCAAACATTTTGAGTTTAATACGATGCACTGAAGAAGTCTAGACGTAGAACTGGTAGGCGAAATATGTGTGAGAATTAATAAGCATTTTTAGTAAAATTAAAATATTTAACTATTTTTAACAATAATATAAATTTTTATCTAAAAACTAAATAAATTATGTTTAAAACATACAATTTTATCGATATTGAATATTGGGAGATTATCAGTTCTGAACTGTGAAGTGGAAACAGTGAGTTAATGTTTGGTAAACAAACAGGGTATTAAAGTCTGTTTGGACAGCGGTATTCTGAAAAAAAAAAAACTATCCGAACAACATAATTAATATATTCAAATTTTTTTATCAATTATGATTATTAGTTTTTATAAAACTATTATTTTGTTTTTTTTTGTTTTACTTTTTTTGTTTAATTAATATTATTAATAAACATGTAATATCAGTTTGAATATATATTTTTTGTTTTTTAATTAATAATTTTATCAAATTTTATTCTAATATTATAGAAGATAGTTTCTTGTATATTATATCATATATATATTATAATTTATATATTTGTTCTTATAGTTTATTATACGATGTCTTCTTTTTGTTTTGTTTTTTTTTTGTTTCCTTCTAAATTTAAATATTAATTAAAAATGTTGTTATTGGTTTTTATTTTTAATTATTAGTTGACAAAGAAAATTGAAATTATTTTGTTTTACATATTTTTTTTTTTTATTTTAATTCACAGTTTTATTTATTTATTCATTTATTTTTTTTTTTGTTTTTGTTTGTTTTTTGAATTAACATTTATATTTATTTTTTTAGAGTATTGTTTAAAACACTACTTTTATTTATATATATAATATACTTATACTTTGTTTTTTCTCTATAAATTCTGTTTTAGTTGAATTATTATAATAATTATTTAAATATTTCTATAATATATTATTTGTATATGTATTATATATGTATATATATATATATATATATAGTTTAGTTTTTATTTTTGTAGAATTATTAATTTAATAAATACTAATAGTAATATAATTAAAAATTAATAATAATTAATATAAAATAAATAATTTGATTTTTATTTTAACATATTTTAAATGCTTTTGTTTCATTGTGTTTTACTTTAGTTTTTAATAAGTTTTACAATTTTAATATTTATATACATGTTTATATATATATTTATATATATATATATATATGTATTATTTATTTTGTATTTAGACTAAATTATTATCAAAAAAATATCACCTAAACTTAGTTTCAATTTTATTATTAAAATAATTAAAATTATTTTTTTTTTCATTATTTTGTTTTTTTTTTTCTAATAATAATAATTTTAACAAAATATTGTAGAAATCAGTTTTTTCGGAGTTCTATTATATTGTAAACTTTAATTTTTTAAATTTCTTGATTTAATTTTAATTAATATTTTTGTATTTTGTTATTTAAGTAGTTATCAATAACTAATATTTTTGTTATTTAAAATTAACTTAAACAGATTTTATTGAATTCATGTTAATTATTTTCCGTTAATTCAATTTGAAATTTAAATTTGAAAATTTTTGGTTTTTTTTACTACAACTATTATTTTCTACTGTATTTAAATACATACTTTTGTTTTTTTTTTTATAATTTTTTGTATATTTATTATATAATTTAAAAAATTGTTTTTATTTTTTGTTTTTTTTTTTTTTAATTTTTGGCATATAAATTTTGGCCCATTATGTAACTATTTTTTATTCATATTATATTTTCATTTAGTTAAATTTTGTTCACCATACAAATTAATTATGGTGAGTATTTTGTGATACAATAATAATTAAAATATATTTGCCTGAGTTTTCTCAATTTGTAATAAATATTAATAAAAATTGTGCGCAAAAAATTAAGTTTTTTTTTTTTTGTTTTTGGTTAAATATTTTTAATAAAATTTTATTTTAATTTTGTATCTATAAAAAATAATAAATGCTGACTTAAATTTGTAACAGTTTTGTTTTTGTTTTTTTCTTTTGTTTTTGCAATTAATACCATAATTTTAGTGCATTAATAATAATTTTTTCAAACATTCTCTTTGAGTAACAAGTATACTATAAATTTTCTTCAGTTGAATAGTTGAATTTATTTTCAGTGTGGTTAACTTATTAGGAATATAGTTTAAATATACCTATTTATATTTATTTATTTTTGCGTATATAAAAAAAATTGTATAAATAAATTTTTAAAAAAAGTTAAAAATTATTATGTTAAACTATGTACCTACAAAATTTATTTTAATTATTAGATACATAATAATATATGGCATGATGATACTATTTTAACTAATATTATAATAATTGATAGTGGAACATTTTTTTGGCATTTTGTAATTTTTATTAAATTATAATTAACAAAATAAGTAAATAAATTTTGGAAAATAACAAGTATTTACTAACTCTAAAGTAGTCAGGGTTTAATCAGTATTAAAAAATTAAGTTAATTTCAAAAGTTTTAAGTACTTCAAACTTAATATGCTTAATATTATACTTTACAGACCAGCAAAAAAAAAATGATTAAATTCCAAAAGCAAGTATTGTACATATCTACTTCAGAAAATGAAATGTTCAAAGGAAATCTATTTTTTGTATATTATGTTGTTAAATCTATCATTTTTATTGTATGTAATTTGACACGAACTAGAATTTTTGTTTAATAAAAAAATAAATAAAAGTATTTTAAAGTTTTTATATTTATATTAAGAAAATTCAGTACATTTTAAAAATACTACCAATAAAAGAGTATTTATTGAGTTGACGTAGGAGGACTGAATAATATCTGACAAAATATATATAACGACAAATAAATATAACAATAAAAATTTCATAATTCTAACTGATTTCAAACATTTTATATTGTAGTTTCAGGCGTATTTACGTTTTTCAAGCCACGAAAATTAAAAATATAAATATCAAAATAAAGTTGATCACATACACAAACACATACTTTTCATTACTAGTTCGACTACAATATTACAACTAGATCTGAAAAATTAGAGCAGAATGATCTATATACAAATTATTACTAAACGGAAATTGCATAAATACGAAAATCTTGGACTTGTAAAATGCTTATTATAGAAACAAATTATGTACTCCAGTTTGTTCTATTGTATGGATGACTTCCAAAATGCAGTATAAACTATTTTAATTTAGTTTAAATATAGTTCTACTACCTTTTAAATCATAATTTAACCGCTTCTTATTGCGAAATATAATATAATAAAACTTTTGCTACATTTTGGAATACCATTTTGACAATCTATAAATACACACATACATTTTGATTCTATAACAACACTAATACACATCGATTACACACATCATTATAATTGTAAATGTTTTTATAATATAAATCGCTAATAACTCTGACTTTTGGTTTATCTTTCGATAAATTTAGTTTTCGGGTTTATATTTCGTTACATGAAAATTAATATTGCCAGATTTTCATAGGTCAGTACGTCATATTTTGAGCTGCAAAATATATTTTATTTTTTTTAAATTTTTATTAATGGAGAGTTCTATATAAGCACAACCTCTTAATATCTATGGTACTGCCCCGTTTATTTTTAACTTGATGAAGATATTTTATTAACATATTTATAAAATTTGTCAATAAACTGAATTTTTCGCTGAAAATATATTCTAACCTATAATTTGATTAATTCTGATGATTTTATCTATGGCATGTATACAAAATGTAGTTTAAGCATTTTTGCTACACACTCTGCTGTTATTTTACGTTTCCACTACGTATTTTAAACATTTTGGAATAGTGTACAAAATCTATAGCTTTTGATATATATTTTGGAAGCTGCAACATTATAAATTTTATAGTTTCACTGCATTTTGAAAGTCACCATATGTTTGTAAAATCTGTAGATGGAAATAAAATCAAAATTCAAAGCACTAACAACATTTCGTTGAATTTTTAAAATATAATGAATTTCCAGAAAAAAACAGAAAAAGGAAATGCATTGTCTATTAGCTTAGAAAAGATTGGTTTGAAATTTGTATAGAAAATGTTTAATAGAAATAAGAAAGCAAGATATGTTCAAAACACTCTTTGAGAAGAGCAGTGAATTCGGAGATGATTCATTTCCAAGAAATAAAGGAATTAACGGAAATCAAAATCAGGATTTCATTAAGATTTTTTTATTCCAAAAAGAGCTACAGAAATTGATAGTATGTATTAGTAATAATAAATTTAAAAAAAAAAATTAATTTATAAATGTTAGAAACATATAAAACCTACTGTTGAGCTATATTTATAACCAACATATAATACACAAGAGCATGAGGTTGAAGGCACACTTTTCGGGTGTTTTCGTGTGCTTTCGTTCTTTTCCTTTATTCTAGATTCAAATAATGATTATATGTATGTATATACACTTTTTTCCATTCAAATTCAACATTTTTTCAAATAAATTAAACAATTTTCCATTCAATTTCAACATTTTGTCTGAAGCAATTTGTTTGAAAAAATGTTAAATTTAATTAAAAAAATGTTGAATATATTTGAAAAAATGTTGAATTTGAATGAAAAAAAATTTCTATGTATAATAATTGATTTGATTCAAATATAACAATTTTTATATACTTTTTTTTTCATTCAATTAAACAATTTAAACTTTTTATTCCCTTTAAATTATATTTAATTATTATATTATTTAATTATATTTATATTAATTTTGCTTTTTAAATCTTAGAAGTTTTGAAAAATATTTAACATTGTATATTATACAAAAGAGCTGATAACTTACACATAATGAAGTAAAACATTGTAGAAAATCAATAATAATTGAATAATAAATTACAAAAACAAAATTATTAAGTTTAGAAAATTTTGAAACCAAAAAAAAATATATACAAAACGGTGGTGAATTTATTTAATGTTATATTTTGAAAATATCATTTATATTTAATTTGTAAATTGAAAGAGTATTATTAAAATCTGCACCATCAAATAACCGATTTTCATTACTATTTTTTTTAATGATAGATATTTAAAAGGAGAGACTAAGCAAAATTATATATTTTTTATACTTTAAAGTAATTTAAATTGCAAATGGAATGATTGAACTTTTCCTAAAACAATTATTATTTTGTGAGATTTATTTTTTTATAAAATCCATCTGTTGCCAAATAAAAAACTAAAATTTAAAGTACTTCAATTAAAATATAAAAAAATATTACATATTTCTTTTATGGATATTAGCTCAATATAGTTAAATAGTTAATATATTTGTAAACTGTTCACTGCAATAACAATAAACATGTCCAAGAACGATCTGGTACGATCTACAGTAAAAAAATATTCTTTTTTGTTTTCAGTAGTTTCCGTTTATTGAACTTTTTTTACCCGAAAGTGATCTGATCGTTGTTGAGCAGATTGTTCAAAATATTTCTAAATTGATTATGAGCTAACTTAACGAATGATTTTGAAAAGACAACGAATGATGGCTTATGATTTACTATAGTCTGTGCTGACACTGCATTTTTACTGCAATTATATTTCGACTTTTTCCTTTACATGTTGCAAATGCAAATAAAAGTTTGTTTATAACTTTTTGAACATTTATTTTGTTTTTGTGGTTTGCTAATATTATTACCATTATAACAATTAACATTGTTGCCAGATAATTTCATTCAACATGTCAAATATTTGAATTTATCAAAAATCATTTTATTCTGCCGTTTGACAGAAAATTTTCATTTTCTTTTGCCCGGGCCGGATATTTATCCGAGAGATTTTTCTAGTATATTAATAATTTTCCAAGCATTATGGGTTAACAAAGCTTAATAAGATTAATTTTCATCAAATCAATTTAAATTTTTAAATAATATTCAAATTATTTTTTTAAATAAAATTTCATCATTTATGAATTAAATTTTTTGTGCAGTTTAAATTAATTTTATCTATATTAAAAATAAATGTTTATAATTTTATTTAAAGACAAATAATATTCGAAAATAATAATTACTGTCATAGAAATAATTTGTACCTATACCTATATATATTTTTTTAATAATTAGTCTTTACACATAGAAAATACTTAGATCTAACTGAAATAAAACTATTATCTTCATTTTGGCAATTGCATTCTCATTAAAAATCAATTTTAATTTTTTTTTTTTTTTTAGTTTTGCAAATTTGAGTATTCTGAAAAAATTTCAAATGCAAGAAATTGTCATAATTAGAGAAGTTTTGTGTATTCTTTGATAGTTGAATAAAAAAAATTTGCAAAACTAACAAAACGAAAAAAAAAAAATTCTAAACTTTTGAAAAATTTTCATAATTTCTCTATTTTCTTCATTTTTAATATCAAAACTTTTTTTTTTTTACTTTCTTAAAATTGTTTATTTTATTTTTTGTGAATATTTATTTTTTGTAATTTTCTGTTAGTTTTATTGAGATAAAATTCTCATTATAATTTCAAAATATTCTACTATAAGTTTTTATTTTTCTCATATTATTTTGCAAATTTTCATTTTTATTTTGTTTACTTTTAAAATTTTTGTATAATTTTTATTTTTTTAATTACTTTGTTAGAAGAGAGAAAATTAAGAAAAATAAAGAAAAGGGAAATTACATTCAAATAAATTAAATCGTATACGTATGTAGGTAGTAAAACACTTAAGGTGTTCAAAAGTTTTAATTCCAGACCAGAATGAATTTTGGAAAGTGAATTCAGTACTTTATGTTGTTATATTTGGCGATAATATTGAAGAAGTGTACAGTATAAAGGACTAAGAAATATATTTAATTTGAATGTAGTGCCAAATTGGAAAACGTTTTATTTAATACTGATGGATCTGACGAGCTCTAAAATCCAGGACTAAGTCTAGCAAGATAATACCCTACCCTATTTGCTAAACAACTTAATCAAACTTAATTAATTTGATACATAGTTCTGGTTATTTCCAGTTCTTTGAGACCCAAGAAAAAAATGTCCTTAAATAAGTATAATAATATAAGTATAACTATTTACTCTTATTATACCAATTATGTCCATCAACTTTTAATAAATCATTATTATGATCACCAATCAGATGTAGGTTTCAGCTAAGTAAATAATAATTTAAGCAAAATAACAAGATTTGCCACCTTTGCAAATTTGTTTATTGCCCCCTTGCAGGTATAGAAAAATGAAAAATGTTACAATCCTCCTCGCTTAAATTCATACTCTTCTTCAACTTTATGCAGTTTATGCATGTCAGTTTATTATTTGTACAAGAACTTGCATTATGGTCAGATTTCGAGCACTTATAACAGATTTTATTCTTTAGTGTACATTTTTCGAATGTATGATTGAATCCAAGACACTTGTAACAGTGAAGTAAATTTAATTTTTCATATAATACAAATTTACTAAAGCCTATATCGTTAACTTTTTCCTTGTCATAATCTCTTTGAATGTTTCACCATCAATTTCAACCATCAATTTCAACTATAGCATTATAGCTTGTTATCTTTACACGATGTATATACCTTTACACATTTAATCATTTTGCAAGAAATATCATTTTGTATTTTTATTACTTACTTACTTACTTGCTTAAGTGGCCAACATATAGGTCTATGGTCTGACTTTTCAACATCCTCCATTTTTTCGGTCATGGGCGGATTCTCTTCAGTTGAAGATGCGGAATTGTATTTTTATTGCATTTTAAATTTTTTGAATTTACAGTTGCTTCTAAACCGCATATCAATATTTCTTGGACTTATTATTATATTGATTCATCACATCTTTCATATAATTTTTTACTGTTTGACATCAATATTAAATTTAGCACTATCTTATTGTTTGTTTTTGCTCTTCTGGTTGGATTTTGGTTTATTTACAGCTGGCAATCTCACTTTATAGGCATAGGAGATTGTTTTAGGGTTTTCTTTAGCAATACTTGAATTTTTCACGGCATTAACGGCATAACAGCATTAACGGCACAACTGCTATTTCATCTTTAGATAAGTTTGTAAATTTATTTTTTACAGAACTAAAATTTAATATAATTAAGATTTATTTTCATAAACACATACTGCAAAAAATTTTTTTTTTTTACAGAGTGGTTAAAATTTGACATTTCCACATTTACAGTTTTGTGTTATAAACGAAAACAGCAACACAACTGATTGTCATGCGCTGCCCACTATAATTTTACAGTTTTTTTGCAAAGCTAGAAATATTTAAGAACAAATTTCATTTGAAACATTTTGTTTATGAACAAAAAGATTTGTCAATACAGGCAATATTGCCAATATTACTTGTTTATGAAAATCATACTTTTTTTCTATACAACTTAACAAGAACAATGGATTGATGCTTTCGGGTCTTAAATCCAAATATCAATTATTATGCAGTATAGTGTATTGAGATCTGAAATATCAAAAGTAGGAAAAATTTTTATATAGAATCAAAAAATATAAAACAATTTTTTTTGAATAATGTGAAATTTTTTAAATAATGTGACAACCAGAAGACCAATGAGGTGGTATAAAGTTAACCCGTACAACAAATAAATAAAATGCTTATACAAATTAAAAAATATTTTCCTTTTTCCTATTTCCTACTTTCAAGGAATATATTATCCAGAAATGAACATTCAATTTTTTTTTCTGTTTTTTAAAATTTAATTATTTGGAATTAATTCAGAAATTAAAATATTAACTTTTGAATATCAAAAGTTTAAGTGATGAAATATTTGTATATATATGTATGTATACGTATGTATAATTTGTAATTTAAGTAACATGAATACTCACAATGTATAATAGTACATACATATTATATTTGCATGAATAACGTTATATTGTTGTCATAACTAACAATTCGATATTTTGTAATTTATAAAATTCCCATGTACGTGCAAAAATTAATTTACATATTTATGTGTATTTTAATAGAATCTCCATGGTACCATACTAATTAAGTTAATAATTTCTTTTTCATTTCCAATTAATGAACATTGTATAATATTAAATAATTTAAACCGGTTGATTGTATTTTTAACAATTGTACAATTCTCTGCCATATTAAGTGGCGCTTCTTGTTTTTTTTTTATTATTGATAATGTTTTGATGTGTGAATTCAGTCTTAAAATAATTAAAGCTCTCTGAATATCATTTTGAAGTTGACATGTCATTATATTTTATTTAAGTTTATAATTTTAAGTTCATTTAACATTTTTAACGATCATTGTGTACGTTAGTAAGGAATGTTGATTTCAATGTTCTTTGCATTTTTCACCTGTATCTGACTAAAAATAACATACAATCCGGTAATGAAAGTATTAAGGACAAAAGTGATTTTTAATTTATATTTTTGAAATATTTGAATATATTGTGTAAATCTAATACTAATGTTCATAATATACAACTGTTATAACAACTATTATAATCGTTTCTTGTATATTAAATTGAATTAGACGTTAGTTAAGATTTAGGTTAGGTTTACATTAGCTTTTATACTAGCATAAAATAAATTAAAGGTTTTTACTTGCCATTTTGTTCTTTGCAAATTAAATTTATTCTAAATATTTAAGTCAGGTTAGCATAAATAATTACAAATCAAAGGTAAGGTATTCTAGTAATATAAGCTCTTGAAATATAGAATTAAAAATATGAAAATAACATATTGTACCAATACATTAAGGCAATAAATAAAATAATTATAAAATAAATTAAATAAATTAAAATTTAATTAATTACCATTGTAATTAAAACTAAATTGGTATTTAATTCATTTGAAACAAAGAAAAAAAGAAAACAAAAGCTGAAAAATAATTATTAGCTATTTCAAAATTTCGTTTGGGTGGTGAGTTCAAATACAATGAAATTATGACAATAGTAAATTGATATACAATACAATGAAAATATATTTAACCAGGTTTTGAGTGAGGATAAAGATTAGTATTTTTGTTAAAAAAGGAAGGGTAAAGTTGGATCGATTGATTTTTCTAACATTGTAATTATAATTTGTTATTATACATAATATGTATATGAATTTTATGTATATTGGGAATAAAAACAACAACTTATGTTAACAGAATATAAAACAATGAGTGGATGAATATAAAATAATTGTTTATTTCAAACAGTTGATGAATAAAATGTTGATGTTGATGTTGATGAATAAATGATGAGTAAAATTTTAGTGAAATAGAAAATTATAATATTAGAAAACCCGATACTGGTTATAGCTGGTGCTTACTTTTATTATAATATTAATTATATAGTAAATAAACAAATAATAATATTAATATAATATCAGAAAGCTAAGAGTTACTGGATTTCTTTTTCATAAATACATTCATAGACGTAATGTCAATATTATTGATAAAATTTACTGTGTTCACAATAATACAACACGTGACTGTAACTCGTTATCAGAAATTCATTTATTGTAAAAATTCAATTTTATTTCTACTTGGGATCAATTAAATCGATACTTCAATTTACCAAAAAAAAAATATATATATATATATATATATTTTTATTTTTTTTTAATTTTAAAAATATTTTTCACTTGTCTTTTTTTTTAATGTTTTTAATTTGGTTTTAGTTTCTTGTACAACACAGCTTTTATGCATTTTAACGTTTATATTCAATGTATTGTATTTTTTGTTTTTGTTTTGTTATAATAAAATTGAAGCGTGTAATGAGCATAAATAATTTTTATTTTAAATATTGAAACTTTATTTTGTATTTAATTATATTTATTTTTTTTTAATTTTGTATATTTTAAATATTTAAGGATAAAATACAATTTAAATAAAAGAATAACATAATTAAAAACAAAAATTATAAATAAGAAAAAATATATATATGTATAGATATATTCTGCATTGCGTTTTCCCAAAACGAATAAAAATGAACAATTTTTAACGGTCATGCAATTTTATAATGACATATTAAAATTGACATTATCAGTTGTTGACATTCACATATTTTTATTGTAAAATAAAAATATTTGAATATAGAATAATTTCCTGGAAAATAATTAAATTTAACTATATAATAAAATTAATGACGATTGAGGCAATTGTTAAGGAAATGAAAAAAGCTTCACATATTAAAAGTAGTTTTTAATAAAATTCTGAAGTTTTTATTGGAAATGAATATTTAATATAGACATATTGTAGAGATAATTTTTAAATTACAAATATTTGAATGATTCTTGATAAATTAGTGAATTATTACAATAAAAATAGTTGATGAGTAACAGAAGCTCTTACTAGAAAAATGTATATCTAATTGAATTGATGCACAACGAGCTTGTTCTGGGATTACGGTTAATCCACCCTAACAATCAATCAACCATATCTAGTTGATGTGCAAAAATGTTAACAATAATAGAACGTCAGTTGGGAAATGTTAATAATGATTGTTGCTAACCCGAACGAAATGTACTCGACTACCTAAACAGTTTTGAAATATGAATATCCCTGATGTAGTTTGATTCTGAATATTTCAATTGCTATGTTAATTGCATTAAAATTTATTATGATTCATTCCAAGGATGAAATTCTTGTCATAAATTTAATAACATTAAATTATCTATAATATTCGAAAAAATTCTAACAATCTGATACAATCTAGTAATTGTGAGTTTAATTGTAATTAAAATTTACCCAAATATTAGTGTATATTATATTTTTAGTGTATATTATAATGTAAGGTTATATGTTATACAATGAAAATAAGTATATAGGTATATAAAAAACGAATTGAATAGTCAGTTAATAAGTGAAGATTGAAGTAAGTATAATAAAGTATTGAAGCTATACGATCTATTTAATATTGTTGAACCGATAACACGCAATAAATACTTTGGCTACCAGTGTATCACTGGTGAACACCAAAAATTTCTTCTTCCACAGCTCAATGAATCACCGGTGATACACATTACCTTTTTTCCCCCCTCATAGCCCGACACTATTTGTATCATTTAGATTTGTTGTACCCCAACAATGTCTTTCGTATATTGAGTAGAAGAATTTTCAGATGTTAATAATTGCATGTTCATACGCTTGTCTAGACTTGTCAGTACGTATTGTGGACAATCTTGAAATACTGTAATAAATATTTAAATCCAGCATTTATTTTGAAATATGTAATACATTTTTTTAATAACCTAATATATGACTTTGAAATTTAGATTTGAAATGTATAACCGTTGAATCTTCGGGCCCTGAGGGTGGAAAAATTAAATGTTCTGGCACACTGATGACTCATTGCTAGTCAACATGTTGCAAAATTTCCATATTTTGTATATAAAAATGCAAACCAGGAAAGTCATTATAAACCCTATTATATATGTTATACATTCACAATTACATTAATTATATAATAAAACATTATAATTAAAACAAACAGTGTTCCACAACACACACGAATGACATTGGCATTAGAATTTTTAGTATTTCCAAAAAGTATTTCCATTTCCATAAAATTTTTTAATATCCTAGCCATCTGACAGTATTGTATGAACAGTGTTGTGTGAGCACAAGCAATGTATTTGCAAATTTTACATTATCTGTAATAAGGAAAAGCCATTATTAATATGTGTTTGTGTTAAAAAAACTGAAATTAAGTTCATTCTACATAATAGTCTTGAGCGTGTTAGAAATCAAATGTCCCTACATTAAAGTTAAAAATGTCCCTAAATTAAAGTTAGAAATCAAATGTCCCCTACTAAAAATTCGACGAAAAACATTCTAAGAAAAAGCTCGAATTAGTCTTTTAAGGACAACGTTTATGTGAAATTTGTAGAAAACTATAAACTACTGAGAGTATTGAGTTGCGAGAGACTGAATAAAGAATGAACAGAGAATACAAATAAATAAAAAAATGTTTAATGTAAATTTAGAGTCTAACAAAATAATATTCATAAATTAATATAAGTGTATAGTTGTTACGAAAATGTCCTATTCAATAATTATACTTTTTAAAAGAAGCTAATTTAGAAATGTGGGATTCATATTTTTTCACTTCCTCGGTTAATTTGATTCTATATTTAAATAATAATATTTATTCAATTGTTAATTAATTTATGTAACTATTTCCGGACATAATAATTTGTGTAATTGATTTTAATTTAAAATTACATATTTTTTTTTTTTTTTAATTTACATTTAATATGCATTTTTATATTACATATTATTATATCAATACATTGTGGTTGATTTTTATGTTTTTCGTCTTTGTTTTTATTTTTTGGTGGAATTTAATAATGTTACCGAGTACATAATATATTTTTTATTTTTTTTTTTTAGTTTATTATATTTTCTCTGTTCAGTTTTCTCTAATTAACTTTTATCTATTTTTTTTTTTTTTTTTTATTATTATTTATTTATATTTTTTAATTATTATCTATTATTTTTTATATTATAAATGAAATGATTTAAATATTGTATATCTATATTTTATATTATTTAGATTATCGTATATTTTTTATCTATTCGTCATACTTTCATTATTTTACTTAAAAAATATTCACTTTTTGTTTTATTGTTTTTAATTTTAAATTTGGGGTTCGAATGTTATCTATTTGGTATGGATGTATGTGTACTTACTACGGATTTAATTTATGAACTTTTGTAAATATTTTATTACATGGAATAACGGTATAATTATATAACGAAATTTAAATAACGATAAATAATTGAGGAAAATCAAATAATAATGTTATTTTAATGTGTTTAAAGTTTTTTAGTGGTGTGACCAGGTTTACGGGCAGAAATAAAATAACAGTAATGAGTTCATATGATTTCTAGAATCTAATTCTATAGAAAATACAAAATGTAGGTTTTGTATAACGTATGTTATTATATAAGTCTATATAAGACTGTCTAAAAATTCGATCTTCGTTGATTGTAAATTTTATCTCTATACGTAATGCTTTGGAATTTTTTTGTGCTTACTCTCATTTTCCAAGTACATGCCCAGGAAGGGCAATAATGAGAAGGATAATAAACAAATTTTTTGTTGCTTGCAGTCTATAACTGATTTACAAAGAGCCAATCATAACTTTTAATCACAGATGGACTAACAGTACTGACTACAAAATATAACAAGTTCTTATTAAACCAGGAAAGTTTTCATAATTTACTATCGATAATAAGGTATCAGTAAGATAGTTAAGAAAAATATACTACCTTATTGATAATCACTGCGGAATGTTTGAACTTCCCTCAAATGCTTTTTGCAGAGCTTGAAGAGATGAAAAATCGAATAAATTTATTCTAAATTTTATACTGGATAATGGATATAAGATGCTGAACTCACATGGTGTTCTGGCAAATTCTAATATTTATTACAAGCTCAAATTGATTTGACGTAATAAGGGCTTACAAAGGAAACATTCGTTTTCAAAATGAATTTATACGGTGTAAACTTGATGTGTTGCCAATTAACTTACCATGTTCTATAGCAAACCAGATTAAATCAAATCTGATTATAAAAAAAAATCTTTTTAATGTATAGGTATTTTTCCAAATAATATTTGTAAAAGCTTCATTGAAACACACGGTACAATATTGACTTTAATGAACTATAATATATTTGTTATATTGTAGATTTTGGTTTTTTCAATAATTATAACCTACTAACTTTTATTATACTATTAACTATTGTACGACATTGTTAGCCATCACTTTTAGTAAAATATCGTAAGCTTCATTTTGCTTCATAGTAGACCAATTTGAATAAAAGTGTGTACCTACATAAGTACCCAGTTAGTATTATTATTATGAAGCTTAGTCTTGGCCACTGGCATATAAATACCTACTCACAAATTATTTAAGTCTACTTAGTTATTCAATTGTGTGATACCAAAAATTGTTTAAACTATATTTTGTATATAAAAATTAGGATTGCCAACAAATTATAAATATTTTAAATTATTTTTATCTAGCTAATTGTTTGGTTGAAAAATGTTTGTACAATATTCTGTAATAAATAAAAATAGATGCAAAATATTTTTAATTTTGTATTTGCGAAAATTAATTGTTGATAATTAAGTGCAAAAATTGTAATTTTAAGAATAAAAAAAAATATATATAGTATAGCTACTTCCTTATATCTTACAACTGTTACTAATATAGTTATTCTTGTAACTAATATTATAAACTTATATAATATAATATAATTAACTACAATATTAACTTAAAATGTTTTTTAATTGAAAAAGAATATATGATAATTTCTCTACTTTAATATTTTGTTAAAAATTTTTATTATTTAATATTCTAATTATTTTAATTTTTTATTTTAAATTTTTTGTTAGATTATAATTATGTTGATTTTATTATGTTAAAATTTTTTTTTTTAATTTGTTTTAATTAATTTAGTTCAATTTTTTTTTTGTTAATTTTATTTTATTAACTTTTCACATCACACATTGTTTATTTTTTTTGTTTTTTTTTCTGTTTTTTTTTTTAAATTCTTTATAATTTAATTTTTAAATTAATTAATTAAATAAATATGTAAGTAAATATAAATAAATTAAAATCTAATTTATTGGCATTAACTTGAACCATTGACAGCAACCAATGTGGTTGTAACATTTGTATTACCACCACCAATACCATTTTGATGTTGTTCTTCAGTCAATGTTATTGTTGTTGTATTATGATGGTCACCATTTAATAAATTTTTAATTTCAGTTAAATTATTGGTATCAATTCCACAATTACCACTACTAAGAGAATTTTTTATTAATTCATCATTACAATTTCCTACTAATTCACTAGTATGATTTATTAATGTTGTTGTTGTTGTTGTTGTTGGTACTGTTGTTGTAGAATTTGTTGTATCTAATGGCGGTGGTGGTGGTAATGAATCCAACTGTGAATTTTCAATTAAAATAATGTCATTCATTTCTTTTATTTCTTCTGTTGATGGTGGATCTGGTAGACTTAATATACTATCAAATCCATTTTCATGACCCACCAATGTTGTTGATATTACAATCGTTCTATCGATTGTATTATCTTCATTAATACCATTCATTTCTTTATCATTATTTATAATTGTAGTTGTATCTGTAGTTTTTTTATCAATATCGTTATTATGGTCATCATCAGCATTAGTATCATCATCATCATCATCATCATCATCATCAATATCATTATTATTATTGTGAATTATTCCATTTTGTTTTTCATAGTGTCCATTGGTTAAATTGCTAGTGTTGTCATGAGAATGATCATCAAGACCATTTTCTTTATGAATTATTTTGGTTTTCTCTTCTTCTAATGATTCTACTGCTGTTACTATTTCTGTGGTTGATTTGGTCGTAATATTTATATTGTTATTATTGTTATTATTATTATTTTCTTTTTCAGACTCTTCTTTTTCTTGATGACCATTCTGTTCGATAGTAATAATATTAGGGGAGACTTTTTCATTGAATTGAGCTGGTGGCGGTGGTAACGAATCATTAATTTCAATTGTTTTAGCAGCATTTACATCAAATGTATTTGTGGTTATAGTTTTATTTATTGATTTATTTTCATTTTGATTAGTTTTTTGTTCTTTTTCATTTTCTTCTTCACAATGATTTTCACCATCATCAATTGAATTCAAATCTAAATTTTCATTTTTATTTTCAACATTTAAATTTACATCATTTCCGGTTATTTTTATTTCACTGTTATCTTCCTCTTTTTTTAAAATTGGAATATCTGCATCAATTTTATCCATATCTTTTATAAATTCTTTGGCATCACTATTTGAATCATCAGATACGTTGATGTTAGTAGTAGTTATTGTGCCTTCATTACTATTACACTTATAATCATATTCAGAATTATTGTGATTTTCCAAATATTTTTCATTATTTTTATTCATTGTCTGTTTTTTATCGTTTTCTGAACCATTCGAACATTCTTGAGAACGAGGTGATGTCTCTGTATTACAATTATCACCGAAACCATTTTCAGATTTATCTTTTATTGAATCTAAACTACCCGATGATAATTTATCTTTTGGTGATGTTGGATTATATACTTTCATTTCAGTTGTATACAATTCTTGTTTACCATAATTATATCCTTTATTTGAATCATTCGATGATGAGCTCAAATCAGATTGTGAAAGTCCAGTTTTTGATGTGCCTAAATTAATACCTCTCTCTTCTAATTCAAAATTTACTTCATCCAATTCAGATATTGTTGCTGTTTTAGGTATCGCAATATGATCGTTATCGAAATTATCTGATGGTGGCTGATGTATTTGTACTTCTTCGTGATTTGATGTAGTTTTTGTTGATGTTTTACAATCCATAAGTTTTGCATTATCAACATCAAGTGAACATGCTTTCTGTCCAATATGATTTTCTTTATATGGACTATTTGGTACACCGGTTGTATCAGCACCACGTGCTACTTCAACCACAAAAACACCATCTTTATCGGATGAATTGTAATGCATTTTTGTTTCACGAGCATCACGTGAAATATCCTGAAAATAAATTTAAACAAAATTTATTATTATTTAAAAATATTAAACAATGTTTGTTAGTCTGTAATGTGACCTGAAATTTAATTAGGTAAACTTTTAATATAATACTCTATAAATTCTGCACAAAGAGATAATATAATGCTTTGATAATAATAAGAGAAATAGCTAAAAGTTGTCACTTTTTAATTATAGGTCAAAAACATTATTGTAGATTCCTAAATAAAAAACCCACACAACATTAATACGACAATTAAATTAAAATTATTTTTATATTGCGACACATGGCAGAACACCCAAGAATAAATGCATTTCTTCTTTGACGGATTTTTTTTATTTTTTTTTGTTTTGCATTTTTAAACATTATTTTTTTATTGTCCTGTTTTACGCTTTACCTGACCTTTTAGCAATTTTCTGTTTTTTTGTTGAAACTCAACCAAGAACACAAAAATTATTTTCCTCTAATTAGAAATCCATTAAAAGCAAGAAAAAAGAGAAAATCTCTTTTGTCTGAAGAAGCACTGGGATTCTGGTTAAATGCAATTTTAGAAGAAAGAAACGGTTTTAGCCGTTGGCTATTTTTACACTCTTCTAAAATATGAGATAAAAGATTAAAAGAAGTAGAATATCTTTTGAGTAGTTTTTTTTTTTTTTTTTTATGCAAGTTTCTGTCCATTGTGAAATATAAAAAGACAATTTAAAATAAATAGGAACAAGAAGAGAGAAAAAAAATATGGTTTTCTGTATTTCATTTTGCTTTCACCAATCTCTAAAAGAATAGAAATAAAATGTGTTCGCTTAACTGAGCTAAAAAATAGTTTTAAATAATTTCATTTGGTAGACATAATCTTATCACAACAAAATAATAATAAATATTAATATTTAAAAAGTGTGTGCAAATTTTGAATAAAATGCGTTTCATAAATTTATAACGTTTACGTAATAGTTGATGTTCTGGAACGGCCAATGAACTTTTTTTTTTTTTTTTTTTTAATTTCATCTATTCAAATCTATTCAGAACATGAGCAATTTATTATTTACTAAAACATACATGGAAGTGGAAATGTTTCTCCGGGGAGAAATTATAAAATTGAGAGCAGACAGTTGGTTGTTAATTAAAATTTTATGCAAAATTTAAATAAAATATTCTAGAAATTTTCGAAAACAAAATAGAAAATAAAAAGATGTCTACTTAAGGTTAGGACAAATATGGCATTTTTTTTTTTTAAATTTTTACAGAATTTATTTTTAGGTTATTTTAAAAATATTTTAAAAAGTTTTTGGTAACTTCATTGAACCACACAGTTTTTTTAATATTTAACTCAGAGAACACTGTGAAACTGAACTGAACTGAACTGACAAATTTGTTGTAAAACGTTTATTAGTTAACCTGTGGAAGCCTCTATTTATTACATACATTATTCTTGTTTTTATAAACGCAGAAAAAAATGCATTGCTACTGTGCAGATTTTTTCTCTGACACTTATGAACACGAAATTATCTGCAAATGAGCAGAAAAAATCTACGTAGATTTTCGTGTTCAGAAACGCCAGAAAAAGTTTTTAACTTACGAGTTTTGTATTTAGTTGCATTAAAAAGAAAACCATTACAAACTTTTAAAATTTCGTTTAGCACCTTGGCCCACAAAATACTTTTTTTTCTCTTCCCGGTAATGAACTCGGATTCCCTCTGAAGCTTAACCGAGTGGAAAACATACGTAAATACCAAAATATTTCACATTATTTTAATATTTATTAAAATATTTTAGCATTTATTAAAGATAATAATTATTGTTTTTAATAAATAACAATAAATTCAAATTTAATATGTGCTTACAAAATATCTTGCATGTCCATTTTAGTTTGTTTTATTTGTATTGCAGAAATTGCAGCAACTTTTTTTCTACCTACAAAATCTTACCGACGCTGACGCAATACTGATGATAAGTAATCTGTAGTAACTAAAATATGTGTGCAATTTATTTCAATGTATTTTAACTAGCTCTAAGTTAGGTATAGTTTTAATTTGTAAATTGAATGTGTTATGTTGTATTGTAAAAAAAAAAAAATAATAATAATAATTATTGTAATATCGAACACAAGCGTCTGCTTTTTAACTTTAGCAGATTTATCGCATTACTTTGTGTATGAACACAAAATCTGCAAATCTGCGCATGTTCTGCGTTTATGAAAACAAGATATATACTGCCATGCCCACTTTTGAATATGAAAATTTATATATTATATTTTCAAATGAAATATTTATGAGTATATTGAAGAATAGATAGATAAAGAGGGATTTATGCCGAAAATTTGGTTGTGATACGTAGGTGATATAATCGAAGTAGTATAGTAAAGAATAAAATAAACATCTTAGTAGATCGACTGAACAAAATACATGGAAACATTACATTCAATATGGAGAGGAAAAAAAAACTAAATACCGTTTCTTGACATAAAAATAATACATAAAGATGAAAACATAAAATTCAATATCGAACGAATAACACAATATTCCCATTGAGTCAAATCACCCTTATGAATAAAAAATTGCAACATACCATGCGATGATCAGCAGATTAGTAACTATACCATTATCAATTATTTTGAAAAAAACAGAAGCTACACAAAAACCACGGCAAGAAAAAATTCATATAATGAAGAAATCATAGACCTAATGACAAGCAAGAAACTTCTTCGAATCGAGCTAAATAGCATGACTAACTTGTTCAAACAAAATAAGGATGTGGAAAAAACCTAGAAATATTTGCGTAACTCACTCAAAAATCTCAACTGAGAAGTTTACGAAATTGTACTATTTTGCAAAAGTACAGGTAAAATACGTAACTTTTCGGTATTTGGATTGATTGGACTGATGAAGAAAATTATTTTGCTTTTATTTTGCTTTTTTTTGCGAAATATCGATATTTGCGATCGATCAATTATTAAAAATTATTAGTGAAGGGAAACCTAGTAACAATTAAAATATTTAACCTTAATTGGATATAATGACTTCTATAAATCTATGATGATTATGTGCTTGTTGGAAAAAAAAAACAATGAGGAAATAATGCCCCTATAACAAACAACAAAAAGAAATAGGTCACTCGAGTCGTGGTATCAAAAAGGCATAATTAAGTGATAATTTGTTTTCCTGAGGCAACTGGAATGGACACTTTTATCTATCTACCTATGTGCTTGTTTGTGGAATAGATTAGCTAGAGGGTATCGTTATGGTGGCCTATTTTTAAGGCAATCACTAATATATGTGACTGTCATCTTTTAAGCTAACTAATTAACAAACTACAAATCGTAAATGTAATAAAAATATGTTAACTACATTGACTGGGTTCATATAGATATTTAATAATATCAGATAAATGCTTAGACGGCTATTTTAATAGACGAAAAATTGATAGTAAACAACGTAACCGTTAATGAAAAACAAAAAAATTGTAGCAAATAATTTAGCGTAGCGATAATAAATTAGATTATATAGAAATAAAATTGTAGCGATAATAAATTAGAAAGTATGTTCTGTATGTTTTGAAGTCTTTGATTATGCTGTACTTAATGTGAAACTTTGGAAAAATATGGCCTCTTATATAACATATAAAATCAATTAATGTTTATTTATTTATTTTATTTATTTATTTATCCATTTATTTAGTAATTTCTTACTATTAATATAAAATTCAATTGTATTAACTTAACACAAAATGATTTGTTATAAATCTAAAGCTTCCAATTTAAGCAAAAAGTCTGAGTTCAATATAGGTTTTTGTTTTTTCATGTTCTTGACAGTAATTTAGGTAGAATTATATCTTTTCGTACATTAGGTTACGGTTTATCCAATAGATCTGAAATACAATCAGTTGTATTGGCTAATAGGGGCGGACATCTATACGCTTTCGATGTATAACAAAATTTTGATCTACAATCAAATTTTAAAGTCAGTCTGAGCTAACAGTATTCAAATATGGGGTTGTGTTACTGTTAAATAACTTCATATTGAAACTGTCCAAACGTTCCAAAACAAAATGTTGTGAAACATTGTCAATGCTTCGCACTGCTGATATTCATAGAAATCTCAAGATACTTATTATAAAAGACGAAATCAAAAAACTGGCAGTACACCACGAAATTCGTCTTTCTTAACATGTTAATACTGAAGTTTTTTACGCTTAGATAACAGTCAAAACTTTGTTAGAAGAATTAAAGGGACAAAAACGTTTCAACTGTGTTAGGATAAATTTTTTATCTCTCAATAATTCCTAATTGGATTTTGTTTGATGAAAGATATCCGAAATAATAGAGCCAAAATTGTATAAACACAAGGATAAGAGTTTGTAGTGCCTTAAAGTCGGCACAGCGCTTCACTTCGTTTTCCCTCGGAAAATGAACGATAAATAGGCTTTTTTGATCATTTTTTTCTATCTAAAAAAATAAAATAAAAAATAAAGGTTACCGTACTGCAACTTTAATAAAAATGTCTAATATTTTTTGAAGTATTTATTTATAAAATTTCCGGCAAAACAACTCATTAAATGTGCAAAGCTACATTTGTTGTCAGGAACTATAACCCTTCTTAATAATATCCTAGCTCCAATTTATTTAAGTTATTACCAAATTATACTCATGGATATTTCGGAAATGATAATATTTGTATGATGGGATTAATCAATTTATTTCACACATGACTATGTAAGAAGTTCTAGAAATAAAGCCATTATCTGTGATCTTCCTGACAAATAGCATTTATATAGCGGATGGGTCAGTAGAGTTGTGGTAATAAAATGGCACATTTTACTTAATAATAAACTTATTATATATTTCTGGGATAGCAACTTAAACTTACCAATTTAACTCTTAAATTTGGGAAAACGCTTAGATAGGAATGGATAAAATATATATTAGTTCTTCTGAGGTGGGTATAAAGAAATAAACATTCTTATCACTTCCTAATTATTCTTACAAAGTCATAAAATAGTACACATTATATTATTACCGTGTATAGTTAGTTATTTAAATATTAACAATGAACGATTTTGATTTTCAGTTGAAATATTTTCTAGCTTAAAAATAAAATATTTTTTCACTGTTTCATTTTTACGTATTCATTTTACTGATCGCTATAACTGCAGCCTTAACCAGTGTGTTTTTCGTATAAAATTTTTCAAATTGTTTTGAATCAAGCAAAAAAAAAATGGTTCAATGGAAAATATTCAAAAATTTTTTTTTTTGTTTTATTTTAAGTTAAAATTGAAATTACATCAATCAATAATCTTACATTTTAGACAGAGAAACGTCTAAATAAAATGTATTGTGTTGAGGTACATAACAAGGATATCAATTTATGTCCCTATACCTAAATTCGATTCGATTAGTAAAAAATGAATATTAGGTTTTAAACTTTTATTTTTATTTCTTTTTTCAATTTTAATATAATTTAACGAAAACTCGTGTTAACTGTAATAAATGTAATGGAAATTTAAAAAAAAATTTTCGTTGATGTACGTACTGTAATGAGTTATTACATTAAAAAAGGAGGTGGAAATTTGATATTTTCATTAAATATTTTAGATTTGCAGATAGCCAATTTTTTATTTCTATCGAAATTTATTGTTCAAAAACATAATAATTTATTATTTTATTTTGATTAAATTATTTTTACAAAGCACGGGATTTATGAAATATTTATTCCCAGATGGCTGTCTCAAAAAAAATTAATTTAAGCTATTTTAGATGGCTCTAAACTAACCAAATCTAAATCCATAAATTGGAGTAAAAAAATAAAAGATATACGGGTTTTGAGAGAAAATAAAAATTACAATTTATTTTGAAAATCGGGATATTGTATTCTGCTGTTCAATAAATTGATTGGAACCAGGTAACAAAAAAAATTAAAAATGTGGTAATTGGGTGGGAATTTATATGAAAAGGTTGGTATAATATGAAAAAAATATAAATAGAAACATATTGTGATATCTTATAGACTAGAGTGAGCAAATCCACAAACCGAAATCCAGAAATAAAAATCCACAAAAAAGTCATAAATTCAAAATCCTGGAAAAAACAGATATCCTTTGTTTTGTATTCAACAGCGGCTACGCATAAAATTGATTCAAATAAATTTTCTGGAAAAATTAAATGAATACCTATTTATATTTTACCTAAAGCATTTAAAAGGTTGAAACTACGCTGGAAGTTTGAATTGGCGAGATTTCAATACGCTTCCGCTGATAAGCTAGAAATTTGATAAAATATATTACTCGAAAATAAACAGTGTAGTAAAAGTATTTAGTAAAAAGTTGCAATAACAAAGATAATTTTTGGTGGATTTTGTTTTGTGATTCTTTTTTATGCCAAAAGTCATTATGGATTTTGTTTTTTGTAGATTTGAGGACCCCTTATAGATGTTGGTGGAAAAATTTGTTATCATTGTTCTAGATTTAACGATGTTTAACTTAAGCAACGAAATGTTATTTAGAGAAGGTTTCGTTGATTGATAAATATAATATTTAAAGTACTAATTATATTAAAATGCTAAGCTAATATCTAATTGTAACTAAAATCTAGCTAAAATATAGTCGTAGTATACCATTGGTACCTTGAGATAACATTTTGGTTCTATTAACTACAGGCGTTAATAATATTCACCTATATTTTTTTAATCTTACAATTTTTTGCTGTCTTTAGTACAGCTTACATTATTTCGTCTGTTTTTTGTGTTTTTTTCTCAACACTATTACAATTCTTTGACATTAGTTGGGGAAATAATTTGACTGTTATCATAGAGTAATCATATAAGTAGAGTATTCACGTAGAACAAAATTTGCTAGTCACTTTTTCAAATATCAAAATTCTGTGTTCACTCAAAATAATATTATTCAATTTTTAACTGCTTATAAGTTGAGCGCAATTGTATTTTGTACTCATAAATAAAAAAATTTTTGTGTACCTATTATCTATGAACATATTTATTTGTAATTATGCTGCCAATAGTGTCAACGATATAAAAGTTGTATGCATAGGTACTCAAAAATGTGTATATGCGAATGTGCATGCTATAGTATATACATACTTCTTTATTTCGCTGCTCGCATTTCTACTTTACTTATGTAATAAAATGAAAAATTACTTAATGTGTGTATAAAAATATATACATGCATTTAAAGTCCTTTCAATAGACCACAAATAATATTATAAACCACAAATAGATAATCAAAGTATTGAATTATTTTTAGAAATTGAAAGAATTCAAGATTATTGCTGGATTTGTTGTTATTTTGCTTTAATTTTTAAAATTTGAAGAATTAATATTTTTATTTGGTCAATGTGATTTATGAAATTTGTGATTTCAAAATTTATATAAGAAAGGGACAAAAAAAGTAATGTTGGTTTTGTAAAATTAAAAATAATGCAAATTGATTTCTATTGAGAAATATATTGAAAAGTAGGTACCTACATGTACTTTTATATTTTCAGCAATTTTGGTTTTGTTAATTTTGTCTGTTTCTTACTCTAGATAATAATATGAATAGTATATAATTATGAATACAAACAAACAAACAAGCTATCAAAATTTTAAAATTTAAGAAAAAAAAAATAAAACTGGACATTTTATTCTTTATATGGATTGTTGGCTGTTTTTATTTCTTCAGAAATTATTTCATCTGAAATAGAAATACGATTTTTAACCAACTTCTGAGAAAAGAAAACAAAACGGTATTCCCTACAAAGTTCACGATTTGTAATGCATTACTAATTAATTTTATTCTTTTATTAGCATTATTTTAAAAAAAATTTTTCTGGATTATGTGATGCTATCATTGACCTATTATTGTATGGATATAATTTCATTCATTATCTTTGCGATTAATTGTGTTTTTTTGTTTACATTTTTCTATATACATATATTTTTTGTATTGAATTAGATATGTAAATGTGTGGTGAACACATATACGATATTACGATATAGACTCTTCATATAAATCTCATACGTATGTAAATACTTTTCAAATTATCAAACAATGCCTCTATACTC
The DNA here is from genome assembly GCA_963942445.1 of Argyra leucocephala. Taxonomy (NCBI): domain Eukaryota; kingdom Metazoa; phylum Arthropoda; class Insecta; order Diptera; family Dolichopodidae; genus Argyra; species Argyra leucocephala. Next base: position 38,822,990 of record OZ012678.1, on the reverse strand, counting down.
CTAGCCTAGTCACTGGGAGAGCAAAACTTTATACACAAAACTAAAACAAAACTTAAAACGAAATCGTAATTCGATAAAATTCCGGAAAAATCATTCTGTGAATAGGCTAGAAGTATAGAGGCATTGTATGAAATATTCTCCTCAACAAATAAAAAGTTTTGAGTAAAAATAAATGAGTTTCGAAAATTATTTTTGAGTGTTTTGGGGTATTGACTGAAAATGGGACGGCATTTTCGTGTTTTGAGTAAAAATGGGACGGCATTTTTAGAAGAAAATGATTAACAATTAGCTTATTATTTTCTTTAATGACATCGTTCATAGTATCTTGTTTTTTATTTTATTTAATTTTTATGTTTTATTGAATTTAAAAAATTAATTTTTGAAAGAAAATTAAATTAAGAAATATTATTATTAATAATTTATAATTTATTTAATTTAAAGAGAATTTATTGAAAATATAAAAAGTGATTCGAAATTCTTTTTAAAATTGAATTATTGAAATTAATGTGAAAATTATTTCAATTTAAATGCAAGTTGCAAATTTGTATATAATTTGCTCTTCTCTTTTAATTAGCTTTAAATTTTATTTGCAATTCTATAGATAAATTTAAGAAAAGTGAAAATTAATTTTTTAAGTTAATGATTTTGTTATTTAGAACAAAACAATGTGAATTTTTTTTATATTTAAGTGATGTTTAAGTATTCTGGATATTTTAGTTTCTTGTGTTTTTAATATATTAGTTTCGATTTGTTTATTTGTTTGGATTCATTACAAATTGTTTTTGAACAGTTCTAATTTTTTTTTTTTTTTAAATAGCTGATATTTAATATATTTTCTACCATTACAAATTATTGTACAATAAAAATGATAATTTTGAATTAGATTTAAATTTGTCTCCAATTCAAATACTGAATTAAAATTTTAGTTTTTGATTTAATAGCTCTTCACTGTAATCTGTAACTAACTAATAGATTTGTTATGTATATTAAAAATTTATTTACATTTAATTAGACAAGAAATTTGAATTTATGTTGTATATGAGAATATCCGAAATTACAAAGTATATACATATTACATATCCTTAACAAATTATTTTCTACTATTAAAGTTTTATGGCAAAGTATTGTTTCTCTGGATAGTTTTCTAATGTCAATATTATTAATATAGCATTTAAATGAAAAATTGCATGAATTTTGTAGTTTTTGTATTACAAAATTTAAAAATATATGATATTTTTATGTGTGAAGCCGGGTTGAAAGGGTATTGATACTACATTTGAAAATAAATTATTAATATTTAAAAAAAAAAAAAGCTTTTCAAAAACTCTACAAACAATATAATTTGTTGTAACTATAATAAAATTAATTAAATTTACAAAAAAAAAAAAAAAATTATCAATTTTAATTTTAAATATAATTAAAAATTATATTGTTGAATAGAAGATGTAAAAAATAATTTTGTAATTGGAAATATGTAAAAATATAACTGAATAAAAAAAAAACGTGAATACTCTACTTATATGATTACTCTATGCTGTTATTAACATAAAGTTGAATTACTATACGACACAATTATATGCCAAGTTGTATATGTTATGTACAACAAGGTAGTCATTTCTCTTTCGTATCTATATTTCCGATTTTTCTAAATATTTGACTGGAATTTCTCACCTTACTTATCCTTTTCACTCACCTTGTTCGACTGGCCGAACAAATTCAGTTTTATGCTCTAAAATCTTATTTAAGAGCTTTTATTTTATTCAAAGTAGATTTTAAGATTCTCTTAAATATTTCAACTTGCTTTTGTCTTAGAAAAATGATTTTAAGAATTTAATGTGTGGGAAATTAATTAAAGTGACAGGTGGTGTTGAAGAGGTAACATGATGGCTGGTAAGTTGAGTTGATTATTTTAATATTTTTCCAATATTTATGTATATAACTAGATTATTATTGTTTAAAAGTTTAAAGAATTTGTTATTTTTCCATTTTTAATTAACTTTTGTACAAATTTTGTATTCGTTATTGATTAAGAATTAGTTTTAAAAATAATGTTCGCCTCAACGAACAAAAGTTTTCAGTTCTTTCCCACATTTCTTTTCCTCTCAATTTCCCACACTTTTGCTCGCCACGACGAACAATTTAACGGTCATTTTAAAATTTGGCTATGCTAATTTCAATTATTATTAAGGCCAATCAACTGAGATATCTGACGCTTTATGATAAAAATATGGACTCGATGCATCTGTCGTACTACATTTGATTGGAAATAGAGAAGTCATCCCATCAGAACACTTTCTAACATTCGATAACTATCTTACAACTTATCAATTGTTGGAAACTCTGTAACAGAAAAAAATTAGTGCAATTGGTTCCGCTAGACTGAATAGGTTCAATAATCCACAGTTTTCTGATTCAAAAACATTTAGAAAAATGGCGCGTGGAACTTGTGAAGAAGTTGTAAATTTAGAAGAAAATATTGTTCTTATCAAATGGTACATGTAGCCTCCAACTTTGTTGGTATTTGAAATTTAGATAATGTGCAAAGATGGGAAAAAATACTAGAAATTATGTTACTGTAAATATTTCTGTAAATTTCGTTCTGTATCGTTTCTGTTAAGTTTCGTTTCGGAATCGGTAAAAATATATAAAATAACGAAACTATGGTTGGGGTCGATCGCTCAGATCAAATGTTGAGTTTCTATAGAATTCATATAAAATCTAAAAAATGGACTCTACGCATGATCTTTCATGCAATTGATTTAGGTGTAAGCAACAGTTGGATGGAGTATAAAAATGTTTGCAAACTAGCAAACATGAATTCTATAAATCTCATGGATTTTCGATTTAAATTGGCAGAAGAACTCATACTGTATAGTAAGCGAATTACAATACCAAAAAAGGGCCGACCATCAATATTACTACCAGACCCCAAGAAAAGGAGGCCTGGGAATGAAACTCGACCAAATAGTGAAATTGTAAAAGATAATGTTAGTCATTGGCCAGAATATGGACATGGAAGGCGGTGGAACAAGATGTTAAAAGCCTTTACCAAATAATAAAATTTGTAATAAAAAAAAGTTTGTTATTGCCAGAAGTGCAAAATACATCTTTGCTTTGTTCCTAATTTTTATAAGCTTTAGCAAATTTTTGTTTTCTGTGAGTACTTTTGTTTGTTCCAGCGAACATTTTCAAAACCGGTCTAAAATTGGAATTAGATCAAAACATTTTTTTCGGAAGCTTAGTAAGCCCCTAATAGTTCTACTTTTGCAAAAAAATATTTTTTTTTAAGGTTTTTCTAAAAGATTGGTGAAAGGATTATGCTGGTGATCTAAAAGTGTATCATATAATAAAAACTACATAAGATTTTATTTTTCTTCAATCGAAATTACAATAATTTAGAAATGTTTGGAGATGAGCCAAACAAAAAATAATAATAATAAAACTCAAAATCATCAAAACAAAATACTGCTAAATAAGTAGAGTGAATTTTATATAAAAGAAAAAATTAAAAAATAAGTAAATAGGTGGTCACTTATAGAATATTTGTAAGATTAGTATAACACATTGAAATTAAGCTATTCGTCATAAATGGTATCAACTAATGCATATAATTTTAAGTTAACCCTCATATTATCCTGAAAAAAATCACAAAAACACTCTTCGGGTGAATTCTTACCAAATATAAAAAAATTTCTTTGGGTGATATTTTACCCAATATGAAAATATCATTCCTGTAAATTAAAGAAGATATTTTGTAAAAAAAAAACATTTATTTCTGCACTTTATTTTATGGGTATTTAAAAAATATTTGAAATAAATTGGACATTAATTGGTTATTTCAAAGCTCTTATTTACGATTATTGTGACACGGAGCACAACAAAAAAATGGATATTTATGTGCTGCACACAATATTTTTGGCACACTTCGCACTCCACATTTGCTTTTCTATCCTTTTTTATGCAAGTTCGACAATGAATACATGTGAAATGAAATTTTTCGTTTTTTCACCTTTTCAATAAGCAATTCGATCCCGGAATGCAACAAGTTGTTCATCAACCGTAACATTTTCATAAAGAGTACATTTAAATATGGAGCATTATTTACTATGGGATAACCCATAGTTCTCTAATTGAAGCAAGTTTGTCCTTAGCTCGGCGTAGTGCTCGATCATGTTTGTCGTCTTTTTTAAGAAAAATTTATCCGACATTACTGCACGAGATATTGGTTGACCAAATTTATCATCCTATAAATTCGTAATACATTCACTATTTGATTTATATATAAATATAAAAATATGCATAGTTCAACAGCTGCAAGGCTTTGGAAAAGTTTGAAAAGCAGTTTGATCATACCTGCTAAAATGAGTAATCCAATAAAGCTTTCTATAGTTACAACATCAATGTTACTCCACTTTTCCCCACACACTCGTTTCTCCTCCTTTGTATTATACGCCACAGTCTTTATCATAGCGGAATTAAAACACAACTCAAATGCATTTTTGATACTGTGAATTCTGGCAGCATCATAAGAAATAATTCCAAGTCGATCTTTTATTAAATTTTCTATTGGAAAGTGGAAAAACACTTAATACTGGAGGTTGTGCTGACCATTCAACGGATTTGTCTTTTGAAATTGTGATAAAATTTTGGTCACTTTCTGCATTAAATTAACATATAAAAATTTAAATGGGTAAAATTTCACCCGAAGAAAATTTACATTTTGGTTGAATTTTCACAAAATTTGAATGGGTAAAATTTTACCCGAAGAAAATTTACATTTTGGGTGAATTTTCACACAAGGATCGCACACGTTGTAAGTTGCATAGGACCCACATTTTTTAAAATTTTCCAAAAAGTGTTGTAATTTGCAAAGAAGTAACCATTTTTGACAATAAAGTAAAAGGAATAAGTAAAAACTTTGAAATTATGGAATATGAAGGTGAATAAAGTTAAAAATGGGTTAAATTTCAACCGAGGATAAAATTTGATAAAAGATAATAATTTCAGTTAGAAACTTTTATTTAACCATTATCTTTTTTGTAAGACAAACATCACGGTGTGAATGCCTTGCACTTGTCGAACTCGAACTGAGTAACAATTATTCTGGTGGTACTAATTATTTGTAAAATGTTTATTGTCTTGAATTTACTTCACTCAAATTACAGTATCTGCATTCCTAAATGAATCCAAATGATTTGAGCTTTGAGGACAGTACACATAAATTTATATTATTATAATTAAGTCCAACGATACTGTTCTATGTTATGGAAGCGTGGACACTGAAAATAATGACCATGAATAAGCTCGAAGCATTTGAAATGCGGTATAAGAATACTCAAAATATCATGGGTAGATCGAATGAACAATAGTGAGGTTCTAAGTAGAATAATAGGCAGAAAAACAACTTATCTGGATAATATAATACGAAATGACAAATAAATACCGTATTTCACAACTAATTCTACAATGCAAAATTGAAGCAGAAGACGTGTTGGCAGAAAACAAATGTCACGGCTAAAAAACATCAGGGCAATATACGAGCATCCAAACGGTGGTAGAACTAATGCACGCAGCACAGGATAGAGAGAGCTTCAGAAATATTAGACACACCGTAGTCAGTGTTGCCAAAGTAAATTACTTTTAGTTTTTTACTCAGTTGTTTACATGTAAAGAACCTAGTAATTTACTACGATGTTTTTTTGTTGTAAGTGTGTAAACAGTGTAAATAACGTAAACAACTCAAAGTTGATAATTTAGATGCAACATTTGTATATCAATAAATGAAAACTTAAGAATATGAAGTGATTATGTTCAAAAAATAATTAAAATCACAATTTGCTAAGAACCTAATTTACAATTTATTGAGATATCTACCCTTACAATCTATATTTTATATACATCAATCATTTACCCCATAAACATAATAGCTTCAAGTAAGCTTGAAGTACGCTTCGACATCATATTGTATACACTAGTTTCTTGAAATCAGCTTCACTCAAGCCAATCTTCAAATTGAAAATTTTAAACGAATGTGCAGCTTAAGTTGACAATTTAATGTTAAAAATTTACGAAGTTTTGTTAATATTTAGAGTGAATTTAAAAAATAGAAGATTTAAAATAGTAAAAATGTTAATTGTTTTGTTTAATCTTTAAATTTATAAAGTTTTACAAATTCTAGGCAACAAAAATTTATGTCACCAAAAATACATATGTCAAACTCAAGCTATTTTCAAGCTAAAAGCCACTCAAGCTGGTGAAAAGGAATACACAGCCTTGAATTTCAATAAAAATTCAAGTCAAGTACTTAACCTATCTTTCTGTTTTAATAATTTGAATCAATTTCCCTTATAATTATTGCTATTAAATCTCCCATCAACTACATTGTTGAGCCCCTTTTCTTTTTATAATCCATTAGAACTAGATTAGAATTTTTTATAATAGATCAGAACGAAACGCTTTCAAAGTGTTAGTCGAACTGAAAACAAATAATTTTACAGTAATTTACAGTTGTTTACAGTTGTTTAGAGTTGTTTACAGTTGTTTAGAGTTGTTTACAGTTAATTACAGTTGCTTACTATTATTTTACACTTCTTTACGTCAAATATGTAAATAATCATAAAAAACGTTAATTTACGCGTAAAATGCCAACACTGTCCGTAGTGTATGCAGCTGAAGAAAAAGAAGAAAAACTAAATCCAAGGAAGTATTGTACATTCTGAAGTATTTTGTGCTACATTTTTCAAAGAGGCTTAAAACAAACATGGTTTAATCTTATTTAAAAAAAAAAATTGTTTCTAATTTAACAGATCGAATATATTTCATCAAAACTCGCATAAATAAATTTTCATAACCAATAAATTTGCGACGAAGTGATTGCATTAAAATATGGTTAAGAAATAGTAAAAGTAAAAAACTGATTTGATTTTATCGCTAGTTACATTACGTACCTACTCTAGCATAGTTAAGAATATGTACTTTACCTATGCTTATATTTAAAATAGTGATTATTATATACATTATGAGAAATTCATCTCCAACAAAATATTAATTCTGGTGATAAGTAATAAAAAATAATATTGTTTTTTTTTTTTTGTATGAAAATGTTAACTTAGTAATACAATGTAAAGCTTTAATGGTATTTTCTAATTGTGTACGACATTGAAAAGTAAAAAAAAAAGAAAAAAAAAAAAAAAAATCAGGCACACATACATAAATTTTTTTGTTTTTGTTCACTTACATTCCTTTCTTCAGTTTCAACAATAAGATGATTATTTTTTAGGGTCATTGTTATTACAGATCCATTTGCCCCACAACTATTATTATTAGCATTATTCCCAACGCCGCTACTACCACCACCACCACCACCACCACCTCCTCCACAATGATTAGCCATCATTTTTCCTCCATTTAAACAATCTGAATTATTATTACAATTGTATTACAAATTTATTAAAAAAAAAGGAAATTTTCATTTCATACCGTTACCGTTAGCAACCCCATCAAAATCGGTTGCATTTGTGTCAAGTGTATCATTACTACGATTTAATGTATACCCAGATTCTGTTGTTCGTAACTGAAAAAAAAAAATTTGAGAAAAAAATAGAAGTAAAATAATAAAAATTAAAAGAAAATTTATGGAACGTTTTTTTTTTTTTTGTTTTTTTGAAATTATTTTTTTTTTTTTTTTTTTTTTAAGGATCTTAATAGAAATAGTTATGGCAAATGAATAGGGTAACAAAATAATAAAATAATAAAATTAAAAAATATAATATATGAAAAGTGAAGAAAAACATGTAAATGGAAGTAAGTAAAAAATTAAATAAAGTTGTGACATTATGAAATGATGAATTTTAGAAGAAAAATTAATAACATTAAGGTCTGTCTGATGGCTAGGTTGGTACACACCAAAATTATATTTTATGTTTTTGAAATTTATGAATAATTCTTATAATTAAAATAAATATTCGTTCAGTTCGATATTTTCAAAAGCAAAGCTTATATACACAATAATTACAGATTATTTTGAAAATATTTTCCGAATCAGTAATCGTGTCTAATTATCTTCGTGTGTAGTTCAGATATTTGCAAAATTTCGCAAAATAATTTTTTCATTATGATGTAATTTGTATTTAAATTTTCCTGTATGTGTTGCCATTAATTTTAGTGATGGTTTCATATTTTCTTCATGTTACAATATTATATGAATTCCATTAATAGATTTAAGATAGACTTTTAGGGTCTAAATCCAGGCTTTCTTTTAATTAAATTTCGGTGTAAATATGTTATCATCATTATCCTGTAACCCTATTCGTTGGGTATAGGGCGGAAAATATTATTTTATAATATTTAAAATATATTTGTATCGGCTGGCCGCAGTCTTATTTTTATTATAATTTAATTTTGCAATACATAAAATAGTAATACGTTTATATAGTAATCTGCTTTTAAGCATGTGGCCTGGCTTTAGTCAGGTGAGAAGGACTTTTTATTTTACTTCAAATACAATTTGTATTATTATTAATTAGTTAATTTGAATCAAATTAAATTATTTTGACCTGTAAATTCCATTATTTTACTTTGGAAAAGCTAATGCAAGAGTTGTGCAACAAAACTGCTACTAGTAACATTGTAAAACTAGCGTTGGCGAACGCGTTGGTGAAAATCATGAAATTATTTTATGCGGTTTCGGTAAATAAAATCCTAGTGTTAATTTCAAAATTTACATACACATTGTTAAAATTGGCTTAAACAATAAGTCTAATTTGTGTCTAATACGTGGTAGTAATGTATCTTGTGCTTAAATTTTAACATTTCTAATTACATCATCTAAATCCTTATGTATATTTATACTATAGAGATTATTTGTAGTATTTTTAGTTTTATATTAACCCTTACGTTGTTTTTCAATTTCATGTCTAGTTTGGAAAGAAATAATAAAATAAATTACTTCCTAAATATGATAGATTGATTGAATTAGTTTGAAAAGTAGTAGTAAACATGAATGGCCACTATTCGACATTGAGGCACAACAGGTTCTATGATGATGAAATGTTTGTTAATGGTAACCACTTTTTTGTAAAATTTAATTTATATATTTTTAAAATATAGTTGTAATTTCAGTATGTGTTGACATATATTGTAAAAGTGATTTAACGCTATAGACTCCCAAGATAATGTATTTTACCAGATAAACCTAAATACTTTTTAATGAATGAAAAGTAAACCATTTTAAAATAAACTCATAAAATAAAATTGATGAAATGATTGTAATGACATTTTATAAATCGTGTACATAAACTATTTGTTTTACTTGTATTATAGTATTTTTGCTATAAATTAATTGATGTTATTGCATGCTTAGTTTATTACAATGACTTGTTTATTAAAATGGCTAAATTTTCTGTTTATTTGTTATTCTTTTTTAAAAACATTACTAAGTTATAAATATTGTGAGCTTACTGTTATTTAAAAAAAAAAAAATATTTATTTATTGTGTAGATAAGATTTGTCTAACTTAACATGTGAAGCATTGTGTTTATTTGACAGTCACGGCAAAATTATGAAATAGCCTGTTTGAGTTGCAATAAGCTAAAATCTTTCATACTTTCGAAAAACCTTTTTAAACTTGATATAGAATTAAAATTACAATTTTATGGTTTGATGGGTTAAATTTATGGTTTATCATATTTGACCACTGAATAAGAAATAAAAAGGTCTCTAGTTGTTTAGAGTCACATAATACTCTAGCGGTTGTTCCCCTTCGGTTCAAAATCAACCTTCATATGTTCTGTTATTTCTTTCTAACTTCTAAATAATTAACAAAAAAAATTTCAAACATTTTATTTAAAAAGCGAGTGTTGTAAAGTCTTCTCTAATACTTTTTGAGAACTTTGAAGTACAATAGACTTTTTTTCTATTTTTATCCCATACCAATTTAAATAGACCGGATAAGAAGAATTTTCGTATTTAAAAATACATAATATTTTTTTTTTTCCAATTTTAATAACTTTGCCAACAAATGAGTTTTTAAGTTGGTTTTAAGTGAAAGCAATTTCAATTCAACATTTTTCAACTTTTAAAGTATCTACTTTTATCACAAAGTAGATGTGTGTCATTTTCAAAGTACACCAGTATACTTTGAAGTACTTTAAATGTTATCAAGAAATATAATTAACAATTTTTAGTATTGTAATGGTATAGTTAGTATAAAGGTATAAGTTAGTATACTATGTAGAAAATGCTTGTTGAATAGAATTTTCTTTCCGGTTATTGAATTACAGTATAAAAACGCATATAAAAAATTAAACGAATTATGAAAAATATTAAAATTCAGATTTTATGTTCATCTTTTGTATGTATTTTCGATTTGATATTATATGTACATATATTTCAAGGTGTACGTTCAAAATAAAATTAAAACAAAATTTGAATGTTCCATGTAAAATTATTTATTGCTGGGCTTCAACCGTTTTTTTAATCAACCGTAATTATTTTTGTTTATTCAACCGTTATTCAACCTCCTTTTATCGTAATGAAATTGACTATTCTTATTCTATCTTTCCATAAAATATATTACTGTTGAATACAGTAAAATATATTGTTTTTATATATAATATACTGTAATATATAAATTATGTATAAAATACTGTTATTACTGTAAAATATATTTATTTAAAATCGAGAAATTTAATATTTTAAATTAAACTATTTTCATCATATAAAACAAAACATAGTCAAGTAGTAAGGTGTAATTTTGAACAACTTTGTAATAAATTGGTAGATTAGTGTTGTGTAGAAAATATATACCGGGTGTTCAAGAGCTGCGTATCAGCTTTTTAAGAGGAGAAGGCGCCGTTATTTTAAAATTAAAAAAAAATTTGATTAACTAAATCGAGGGTGCTCTATCGATTGGTGGCATTTTGAACTTCCGGAAAGAACCGTAAATAGGTTTTTTAAAACCAAAAATCGCCGAAACTGGCCGAAATCGAGATTTTCAAATAGGAAGGGATACTTTTTAATGCAAATTCAGATTCTACGATAAAAATAAGAAAAGTATGTTGAATGATTTTTTTTTTGTTTTCTTAGTATTTTTCTTTAAAATTAATAACGTTAAAACAAAAATGCTCAATATTTTCCTTTGGTAAACTAAAATTAATGATAATTATTTTTATAAATAAATCTGTTTTTCATATTATCATATTTTTTTCAGTTTTCGGTTCCTACAAAATTTTAACAAAAAAAAAAAAAAAAAAACAAAAAAAGAAATTAAAAAAACAAAAAAAAATTTACTTTACAAAGGTTACTTATTTTTTGACGTAGAATCCGAATTTGCATAAAAAATTATCCCTTCCCATTTGAAAATCTCGATTTCGGCCAATTTCGGCGATTTTTGGTCTGAAAAAACCGATTTTCCTTTCTTCCTGATAGTTGAAAATATCACCAATCGATAGAGCACCCTCGATTTAGTTAATAAAATGTTTATTTAATTTTAAAATAACGGCGGCTCCTTCCCCTCTTAAAAAGCTGATGCGCATGGTCTGGAACACCCGGTATAGAAAATTTAATGTTAAACATTCTCAATCACTAAACTAATGATCTAGTAAACAGTAATACTATATAACTTTGCTATAGAGATTCTTTGACTGTTATAAAAGATCACATTGTACGAAAATATTCAAACGGTATTCATATTACTGTTAAATATATTTCTATGAGTCGACAGTGGAAAACAACAAAACTGTTTCCACTAGGACGAGAGAAGGTAAGAATGTGCATAAATCATTAGCATACAAACAATGACATTTCTTACTAAAACAAAATTGTATTTTTTTCTATTCTTGTTTTTCGATAATTTGTAGTTTGTTTCGACTCACGGAAATAAATTAAACGTAGGCTAAGTGAATTTCCGGAAAGCTTCTTCGTTAATAATTTAAACATTTATGAATTATTGTCATTCTTATGTTATGGTAAGTTGACAAATGCAAACAAAATGCAAACAGCTATTTTAGGATGCTTCTCTGGACAGATAAAAATCATTAAAATGTCCTAAATTATTTCAAAATATTTTACTTAAAGTTCAAATCCTGGATCCAAAACCATCTAAAACTGATCACTTGCAAATTAAATGTTTTAAAGTTTCTCTCAATTTTTGTTGATCAGTGACGCACACTAATCGCTATCATCATTAATTTTTTCTCTTTTCTTTTTGACTATTCAAGTATCGTTTGTTAACACAACGTTTTATTTACTTTTCCCAGATAAGACAAATAATTATTATTTATTCCAGCGGAGTGCAAAATCTTTTTGCAAAAGGATCATGAAAGTGGGAATCTAATTCAGACAATTTGTCAGCTTAGTCGTCTATGACTGTAAACATGAACAATGGACACGGTATGTTACAACATGACAATGAACTCAAGGTGGAGTAAATGTAATTTGTATACGAGGACAATGGACCCAGTACTAAAAATTTAGATTTAAATTTAATTTACAGGATACAAACATTTTAACTGATTCAGACAATAATGCAAACTTATTTATGAATAACGGTGTCTTATATATGTATGTTTATACGAAGTAATTCAAACAATTGAAATTAATGTGATATTTTGATCAATTATTCTTCACAAGTCTTTGATTTACAAATTTTCAGTTATTAAGTTTAGTTTATACAGTTTAAAATATCAGTTTTACCGTTATTTAATAAAGAACGTTTTTATCGTTATTTAACAAATCATATGATATGTATTAGATTTAACTATAGCACATGTTATGAATTTAAGAGAATGCTTCTTGATAGGCATAACCATCCGTATGATCGAATTATAAAAAAATTGTCCGATTATTATGAGGTTAGCTTGTTAGTTTACATGGTGAGGCTAATTCTTTAATTTTGATATTTTCTTGAAGTTATTTAGCTTGAATTACATTATCCAGATTGCCGCATGTATCAAACAATAACTGTTTTAAACCTTTGGCTAAATAATATAACTTTGACACTCTTGGTAGTACCGTAAAGTTCTGAATATAATACCCCACCCAATAAAGTAACCCGGATAAACTAATCGAAACATTTTTCCATTTACAGAACCCCCGGTATAGTAATTAGATTTTATATTTTTTTCGAAAATTAATTTCGAACTATTTCGATATTGGATGTTATCTAATACTAAAATCATTTTCATAGTATCTATTACTAAAACAACTGTGTTAATTGGTTTTATTTTAATACCTCTACATACCTCGGCATGAATCTATCATTATGTATTTGTAGGTAACGATGATATCTATATTTTGCTTTCCGAATAGTGTTCCCGAGTGTAAAAATCCAATTAGAGTACCTGTGTATACCAATTGGACTTATTATTTTTTCAGAATATTGGCATTTTCCAATTAGAGTACCTAGATATTATATTCAGAACTTTACGATATACCTTTTATACTTTATTAATTACAAAATAAATTGTATTCTAAGAATGATATTCGTTTGCAGTTATATCAAAATTTTGACTTTACATTGTTTTTTCTGTCTTTACGTTTCTTAAAACAAAAATTCTCAAAACAAATAATTAAATTGTAATACAAACGCAATTTTGATAATACATTTTTTTTTTAGCTGTACCTACATTTACACGATTTAAATGTCATCGAATCACAAAATCAAATCAGTGATGAACATGATAAAAAAAATGATATATAAAATTAAATAAATATTTTGATATGATTTTTTTTTTTTTTTGTTTTTGTTATAGATGTATGTACATAATAGAAATAAAACACAACGAACATAATAGAATAAATAAAAAAAACAATGTATGCAAGTTTATTCCAATGAAACAACAAACATTTACACGTGTATTTGTTTTTCTATTTTTGATTTTCATTTTGGAAAATAAGAATAAAAAGCATGTGCTTAGGATATAATGTATAAATTTATAATTTGCTTTTTTTTTTATATATATATTTTAGAATAGAAAAAAAAAACATTTATTTTGACAATAATCATCATACACAACAATATAATGAATGAAAAAAAAAAACAAATTAATATGAAAAAAATGAATAAGCTGATGACAACAACATGAAGATATAATGACAAAAAAACAAAAATTGAAGAGCATCAAGGACAATAATATAATATAATGAAATATAATAATATATAAAAAAAAACAAACAAATAACACAATAAAATCAAACATCTAAAATGATGAAACGACAAAATAATTTCTGCCTAAATATAATATAATAAAATAATGTTAATTAATTAATGAAATGAATGAAAAGTACACACAAAAATGTACTTATATTATAATATGTACATGTTAATGATTTAAAGAGAATATATATAATTAACTTAGATGATTATGGTATAAATTTCATTGAAAGAATATATTATTAAATTAATCAAGTTTCGAAAAATAGTTTCACTTTTTAATAATTTTAAATATTAAAATGGATAATGGAATATTTGAAGTAGAAAACAGTTGTTTTTCTACTTTAACTAAATTTAAATATAGTTGTTTTCTCTACTATAATAGTATATAGTACTTTTGTTTACTATAGGGCTTTTACTCATGGACAAAATTCTTCTATACAAATTTCGGCCTGAATTGAGGACCGATTTTCCAAAAGTCAATATGTTGAAAAAATCGAAAAATATATGGAGCTTGAGAAAAGTTAACAAAACGTGACATGTTTAAAGTATTTTGCTTTGAAAGTTATAAAATTTTTTTAAAAACTCAACAAAACTAGCATTTTATACATTTAATACAAAAAAAATAAAAAACTTCTTTTTCTTGTATCAATTATCTTCAATTATCGTAACAGAAAAAATTACAAACCATATCCGCTCATTTAAGTGTCGCGAAAGCCATTATTCCAGAAAAAAAGTTAGACGAAGCTTTTTACCACCAGAGCTTAACCTAACAAAAATGTTTACCATGTTTATTGAGGGAAATTTAGGAAAGTGTAAAAATATTTTATGAAATTTAATTTGGATTTTGGTAACCCACACACCGATACTTATGATCTTGAAATATTAAAATATTTAAATAGTGGATCTGATTCAATGTTACTGATTTACGTACGAAAAAAAACTTCATCTTTTACGAGCTAAAAAATTTCACGCCATATAATGAATACATTTCCAGAAAATACTATAAGTTTAGTTTTCGATATGCAACAAAATCAACCGTTAGCAAAACTATCGGTCGGAGAAATTTTTTACGCACAACAAGTATGGTTTTATAACTTAGGAATCATCCGATATGACAAAGTTCAAAACAAGAATCAAGTCGACTTTTATACCTGGCTTGAAACTGAAGCATCACAAGGAGCGTGTTTAATATCATCTGCTATTATAGATTTTTTGGAATGATTAGAAAAAAATTGTTTACCTATGAAAAAGAAACGAAATGAAGATGTAACCGATATACCGAATCATATTCGACTATTTTCGGTCTCGTGTGCGTCTCAAAGTAAAAATGGAATAATGTTAACTCCTATTAGCTCAGTTTTATAAAATAGCAAAATATTCAAAAGTGTAATACATTATTTTCTTATTAAAGGACGTAGCTACATGCCACCAGATCGTATTTTTGATTGTGTGGAGAAAAATTATCGTAGAAGGAAGCAAATAATATTATCTCCAGCTGAATATAACGATATTTTGAAAAATTTCGGAACTGTTCACAAACTATTCAAAAATTGGAAAGTATATGACTTAAAAGCAAAATCAAAAGCCTTATTGAAATCAAAATTACCCTTCAAAATTAGAGGTACGAGTAATATGAAAGAAAAAAAAACGGAAATGTTACCCTTTCAGTTAGTAATTAATACATATAGTGAAGCTCTCATTTCGGTTGAACCTTTTAAGAACACCAAAAAAAAAGTTAACCGAAATCTTATTGCTGTAGAAAAACAAAACATGGTCTCTGCAGAAAACAGAAATGACGTCATCAAATTAATGAAATATTTTTGAATGGTATAGTCAGTGCCACCGAATTTTATTCTTCTATTCAGTCATCGCCATCTTTAAATAATATTGATAATGAAAACACTTTAAAATCATATAATAACATATAATAATATTTTAATATAAAAAAAATTTCCAAAACTCAACAAATATAAAAAAAATTCATTTGTTAAAGTTTTGAAATTTAAACAAGTCATTTGTTGAGTTTTGAAAAAAACGGTAATTTTTCCAGACCCAATTTCAGAACTCGTCGGTAAATTTCTATTTTCAGACAAACGCCACTTTTGTGTTTTTTGACTTAGAACTTGGTTCTTAGGTTTTTCGGGATGCTCTTTAATTTTTTCTGACCCGTTCTTAATTATCTATTTTAGTTTTGTAGATATGGAGAGGCGAGATTCGGACATCTCCACTTTTCAAACGTTTTTGAATACAAAAGTCGGACATATACAATTTTTTGGTTGATGTCCGAAAATTTATATGAAGTTTTCGATAATTTTATTGTAATTCCTTAAATAAGACATCTTAATGATCCGAGGATATGGACTAAAAATTGTTAGGTTTTCCGTAAGTTTTTAATTGGTCCACTTACATTATGAAATTTTATTATAGTATTGATAATGTTATGGATATGTCCAAAAATAATAATAAAAATTATTTTAGAAATTTCGTAAATTTCCATATATTTTGTTTGGATAGTAGAAATTTTATGTGGATATGTCTGAAACCTACGACAAACAAATTGAGCTAGTTTTCAGCAATAAACATAAGTCGCGGAACATATATTTTGAAAAACTATATAAGGACAATATGCATTTTAATATTTTTTTTTTATATTTGTTAAAGTTTTGAAAGTGTTAGTATTATATTTTTGTATATTGTTTAAAAAAAAATAATAATGGAAATGGAATCATCATCATCACCGGCGTTGTCACCAACTCTTTTAGGGTAACTATTTTTATTCTTGAAATTAATTCCTTGTAAAAATTTGTGTGTATGTTAAGTATGCAAGACGAAATTTTTAGCAGTTGAGAGGAAGATAATTCACACTCAAAAAAAGTCAGAAACACAGAAAGGTATTATTCTGCTGATCCAGATTTTTCTTGTATATGTATATGCTTGTATGATATTTTTTATTTTAATTACAATATGCAATTACTATTAATTTTTACAGCGGATGATAAATACAAATACCCAAATTTTCAACCTGATACAGAGACTCAAATTTTCAACCTTCAAGTTTATGGTAAATAAATATTACTTTAGAACCTTTTTATATTTAAAATGATTGATTCAATAAAAATATTTAGAATCTGCAAACAACACATAGCCTTCATTGATGAATTAATACAAAATAAGAAAACCTAAATTATGGAAAAGAATATTCAGAAGAAATTAAGAGAGGCTGTTTAATCTTATAAAAATTATAAAAATTAAGATACTTAACCGAAATATATGAAACCACCTTGTAAAAATATTTTAACTTTTTCTGTACAAAAATTTTTTTCAGAAAAAGAGGCAGAATATTTTTGAAGCTTTTTGGGAATTGTCGGATAATGAAAAGACCAAATTTTACTTGAAATTTCAATGTTAAACTTCGCCGTACATCCAATCGCAAACAGGTGAAATCGTTTCATTCAAATATTACTAAGCTTCATCGCATATTCACAGAGTATGCCGACTTATTTTTTACGAAAAAACAGCTGTGAAAAAAGCTGTTAATTTAAAAATTAATTTAAAAATGAATAAACATTACTATTGAATACCGTTTTTCTCTTATTTTATTCAGTTTTAACCTATTTTTTTATAGACTTATCTACTTTACACCACTTTAGTGAAAAAAAAAATTGTGCTAGAATCGGACATATCCAAGCAAAATTCGGACACTTCATACAATGTTAACAAATTTCTTAACTCTCGATGGGATATAGCCAACAGCAAAAAAAGGTGGGTTCGGTTTTTCAGATCTATCTCCTCGAATCTTGGGCGCAAACAGTAATGATAGTTTTATTTTTATAGCTTGAAAATATACAAAGCTAATACCCAAATTTAAAATAAACTTTTATCGGGCAGTTTTTTTTTTATTAAACTTCAAACTTTTAGCTCGATTTACTCGAAACTAATCTAAAACGTTTGTCCGAAAATAGAAATAAACCGACGAACTATAAATTTAAAATTAAAAAAAAAAAATGTTTTCTTATTATTATGCTTTAAGTTGTGAAACTAAATAAAGTTTTGTTTAAAAAAAAGAATTTACCGATTTTTAAATAAACAGTAAAAACTCTCTCCTGAAAAAAATTAAAATATTACTTGTTGAGTTTTCAAATAACGGTCCTCAATTACAATTGGAAAAAGTGTAGTTAATAAATAATCGCATTAAATCTGTATTCAAAATTTTTCAGGATAACAAATCTGTGAGTCGTATATTAGAATAAAGAAATTATTTTAATTTGATATTTTTTCTTTTATCATAATCTAGAAACGTAGAGTTTGCTAATTTTTAACAAGAAATTGAATTATCCTATTAAAAAATATTTAGTATTAAAATTTTTAAAACTCATTTATATCTTAATTAGCAAATTAAAAATTAGAAAATTAAATTTAGAAAAATGTGCAGTTTTTCTTCTATCAGATTCTGATCACCAGCTATCAGATTCTGATCTGATATATCAAAATACATATAACTAGATCAACTAAATTGAAAAAACAAAAATAAAATAAAAACACAAAAAAATATCAAATATTTTTAATAACATTTTTTTTCATTCATTACCGATTTTGGATATATACTAGGCTTGTCCAATTAATAACAAACCAATTAGGGTTTATAATCTGCATAGATCTATGATATGGTAGCCATAAAGACCATTTATATACTTTCTAAAATTATTTTTTTTTTTACAAAAATGATATGAAATCAAGTACACAATCATAAGCTAATAATTTAACATATATGTATTAAAGCATATTTCAACGCAATCGTCAGTATAAAGATCCAATTCGATTACAAAGAACTAAAATAGCATTTCGACATTATTTTTAACATATACAACATTCAGCTATGAATACTGTTTTATAGAGAACCATTAACCAGAGATCTGAAAAAGAGTGTGTTCATAATTACAGTAGCGCTCGTCACGCATTTTGTATCTTCGTATTTCGTAAATTTACGAATGTCAATTTTGGGTGAAGAGTAAATTTGTAAATTTTGTATTTTTCATTTCGTAAATTCGTAATAGCAGCTGATATCTGACGTCTGTTTAAATTTGATTTCCATTCCATTTTAATTATGGTTGTTATTAGAATTTAATTACTTTTAATTGGTAGTTTTTTGCAATTTAAATTTAACTATTTTCAATTTATAATCTTTTCTGATATGGAACAACACAAATTAAGACGCGTAAGATGCGTAACAAAAATATGAACCTTCACGGAAGAATCCATGCTTCTAAAAAACATCTCAAAAGCAAATACAAATGTTTATTTTAATTTATTTTTATATTTCTTTTTTATAAAAATTTCACTTACACATTTAAATTTATTTTTATTTAACCAATTTTGAATGTTTAAAAAATGAATTTGATTAATACTTTGTTAATAATGTGTATTTATTTTTGTTTATTATTGATATTTGACATTAACTGTCAACAATACGAAGATACGAAGATACGATGTAGCAAAATTTTTTGGTTTTTAGTATGAAGTGTAGCAAACTAGCGATATAAAAGAACGAAAATAATACGAATCGTAAATTTACGAAATTGCGTGACGGGCACTAGTATTACGTGACTGTACACGTATAACTGTACACGTGAATGCAAAACAATGAAAAATTTTGTTATTTAAAGTAATTTCGTATATAATAATTTCTGTTTGGTTCAAGATCAATCACTATACATTCAGACAATGACCTAACAGAATGTTGAAACAGATGCAGACTATTGAAAAAGGAACTCTCAAGTGACGCAGTTCATATTCTTATATTTCTAATAAGTAAGTAATATTTGATTTAAAATTGGTTTTGATAATTCTAATTAGTCTTTTACATTTAATATTTTAATTTGGTAATACGAGTATGTCTATTTATTCACACATCATTCTTTTAAAGTTCTGGACCAAGACAGAGTTAATCACCTTTAGATATCCCTTTTAAAATGTTTGCTTTCAACCTCATCATTATCCTGAATATTCCTAAACAATTTAACTTTTATTTTTATCAACTAATATTGTTTAGGAACGATAATGGGTACTTTCAATTGTAAACCGTTTAATATATAGCGATAATGGATGTTGTATACCTCATAAAAATAAACAATATTATTAATTAACAATAATAATATCTTACGTAACTTACCACTAAACACAAATATAGCTAACAATTTTTCTTCAAAAATGCTATTATTTTGAAAATTTAATGGGTCGAGTTAATTCAGACTTTAAAATCTTTTTTTAAGCAAAATCAAGCTTTGGAATGTAAGATAATTTTAGTTAGATACTTACAGATAGGGTACAAAATTGAGCTATGAATTTATCAATTATAGAGATGTTGGACACAACACCTAACATCATTAAGTCATCGCCGTAATGTAAGAGCAGCCATTCTGTTTTATAAATATCTGTTGGGTAATTGTTTGGGTGAAATAAAAAGTATTATGCTCGAAATACAACTATTTTCTATAGAATAATACTCGCAGGGCAGTCATTTCCCACAAATTTGTAGTGTTTGCCTATACATCACATGTAAATACATGTTTGTGATTATAAAGTCGAGTTAGAATGTCAAAGAAGATTTGCTGAATAGTTGAACCTATTATAAAGACATAAAGAAATGGAAGCATCAAACACGATACGAAATTTCGTTGTTGTTCTCGTCAGTTTCAGAACTGCATGATGACCTACCATTTTATATGCTACCATATAACTTAAAATTTTTTCAAAAGACGGGTAAATAAATATTTGTTAAGATGTCTGTAAATTTTATGTCTATGTTACCTCTTCTATTCTATCTGTCCTATTCTATTCTATTTCTTTTATATTCATGTATAGTTTTGTTTAAATGGTGTTGTATAGTTTTGTAAATTTATCCTTAAATTCTGCAAAAATAGTTAGAATGCTTATCCTATAATTTCGGTCTAAAAAAAAAAATATTGTGTTTGAAGTTCAGAGAGTGAGATCTAGTCCGATAAATAAAACTATATATAGCTTTCCATATAGCTTTAGTTTATTTGATATATATAAAAAATTTAGATTTTACATTACCATTGTTTTTCATTTGAGATTGTGAAACAGTAATTTACCATGCTGATATAACTCTATATCTATGTAGTTATCATTTTAAATAAATAAATCGAACTTATATTTATTAAAATGTAAAATCGGTAAACAAATTTAATAAAATTTCTTTATTTTTATCCAGAAATTATTTACATGTTCGAAAATGAAATGAGCAGGTACTAGTTTTTTCTATATATACAGACTAAAATTTAAACAATTGATCTTATTTAGAACTCTTCTCGAGCTGCAAATATTTTGTTTAAACTATTTTGATTAATGAAGTTAAGATAATTGTTCATCCACTCAATTCAACAAGATATTTTTTATCCTAATATCTTTTTGTCCTATCTCATTCCATCAATATCTAAAAATAAAGCTTACATTAAGCGTTCATTATGATAAAAACTTACGATAAAAACTTATGATAAAAATAAAGTAAATGAAATGAAGGAAGATAATAACGATGGTTTTGGTGCAAGTAATAAAAAATTATGTAAAAATTTACTTGGTTTTATGTAAGTAGAAAGGTAAAATTTTTGTTGACGACTTGCTAAAGGTCTTCCCAGCACCAACACAAAATCTATCTATTGAAAATATAACTTTTGCAGTTAAATTGATGAAATGGAAGTTTCATATGTCACTCTAAGAGAAATTGAACAAATATACAGACAAAATCAGCACGTAAAAACACTTGTCCTTCGATCTCTTCATTGAAAAGTCATGCGGAAGCTATAAGATTTGGATCTAAATAAGTTACAGCATATATTTAATGCCATTTTACAGTATTCACGAAATTTCAAAAGTAATAGTAATACCGAAGAAAGTAAAACCGCCTTCAGAGGTAACATTATATCGACCAATATCGTTGTTACTTATTATACCATAAAACTTATATGAGAAATTAATCCTCAAAAAACTTGCCTTGATTATTTGGAAAAAAAGATCTAATCTCAAACTAACGATTCGGATTCAGAAACAAACATTCTACAATTGATCTGGTGCATCGCATCACATATATATATAGTGAAAAGAGTATTAGGAGAAGATATAGTCTGCTCAAATGCTGCTCAGAAATTCGACAACTGTGAGACAAAGACGTTACATCGTGATTTACCAAGGTATAATTTTATAAAATACTAAAATCATGGCCAGTAGATGCTTTTGTGTACGTTATGCCAAAGCATATTCAGAAATAAAAGAAATATCTGCTGTAGTTCCATAGAGAAGTTTCCTTGGTGTAACACTTTAGCTGCTATACATACAAGAAATATCCCCTGAATTGACAACAATTTCAATAAATCAAATATCAAATAATGATGGCGCATAAAGCTTAACGAAAGCATATCAATACATGCAAATTTTACATATCAGAAAATTGCAACCATTCTCCTCACAATCAACAGCAAAATAGTACCATTATGTCAATACATCAAACTATTTGGAAATTACACTCAGGGGCCTATTATGCTTTTCGATCAATTTCAATCGAATCGTTCATCGTTATCGTTAGAGTTATTCGATTGTAATCGTTAGAGCCATTATGTTATTCGATGAAAATTTGATCGAAAGTGTTTAAAAATGCTGCCATTGTCAAATTCAAATCTACGATGAAAATGACATATGTTTGATTCTTAAACTGTCAAATTCAAGTTATTATACGAAAAAAAAACAAATAAAAGTGTTATATTTGAAATTTTTAAGTTCAAAATAAGTTAGAACTGTTTAAATAGAATAGAAATTATAAAATTATAAATTTTTATAAATAAAATGATTGCCGTAGAGTTAAATTTTTCAATTAGTGCTGAATAACGCTATCAAATTACGGAATAAAAAAAACAAGCGAACATATATTCGGGATCATTCTAATCCACTGGATGTGGAATTATTTACATTATTAAAACTTTATTTTTTTAACAGATTTGATAGAAATTTCCTGTTAAACAACATTACTTTTGTGGATTTATTAGAAAAATTAGGGCAAAAATTGAAATAGCCAATAAGTAACACTCCGATTCCAAATACAATTAAATTGCGCAGTGTATTAAGATTCTGTGCAGTTTGCACCAATAAAATGATTTGCAGCGTATGAAATGATTTTCATGTCGGACTAGCACTTCTAACTTTTTCTGTTGTGCTGAGGGAAGTTTTATACGTATATATCAAATTTCATTACACACTAGAAGAAAAAAATCAGACAAACATTATTTTTATGATTAAAGTAGAATTACTGAAATAATTAATTTACATTAACTTTCATATTGCAGTTTTAAAATAAATTTTTAACTTCCTAGGCCTTTCATTCCTATTAAAATTTATTTCAATCAAAAATAATTATGAAGAATATAGTAAAATATCTACTTCCATTTTAACTTTTAAAATTTATTTTTATTCTAAAAAATATCATAAACACAAAACAAAACACCAAGTGTCCAAGTGTCACTCTTTTATTTTATCCGTTCAATTCCAAACTAAAATAATTTCTAAAAAATTGTTCTTTCGATGTCTCTTTCATGATAAAATTTCACATCAATACACTTTCGACAATCTCTGAACGATATCGAAATACAGAATGATAATTTTGCATTATGACATTTCGTTCAGTCAAATCGTAATCGTTATCGAAATACATAATAGGCACCTCAATTCTATAAGCTAACGAGGGCAGAATATATTGGAAAGAAAAAAGAAGAGAAACCTCAGACACACACAAAAAATTTTGTCTGGTTACATGGATGTAATTGTGAGTTACCAGTACACAAAATGAAATACTAAAATTTGTGTAAACATGCAGTATCCATGCAACCGCAACCTAATGGCAAAAATATACATTCTATTCAATAACTTTGTCTAAACCATGTACTACTTTAATTTTATTAATTTTTAAAGATTTATTTACTTTTGATTATAGGTTATTCACTCAGATAGGTTGATTTATTGTGAACACAAAACATGTTAACAATAAAGTTGTATATTTAAAATATACCCTGTATAAAATATTACATTATGTTCGTATTTATAATAAAACTTCATATCTATTAGTTAGCTTATCTACTTAAATCCAATTCAATCGAAAATATTTATCCATTATTCTTGTTTATTCAAAAATATATCATTTTTCAAAATAATATAATATACAATTATTATTATTATGTACATAATAACAATGCCAAATTATCAAAAATAAAAGAAAAATAAAAATAGTATCAAATCTGAAATATATCCTGTTTTTGTAATGATATCCTTTTATGACAAACAAAATGATATTAAGTCATTTGTAATAGTAGTCTGTGTGTATAGTTAATTTTGTAGCAGAGAAACGAATAACAACTTGTCGCCAGAATATTTTTTTTTATTTTTTTTATTTTTGCTGTTTAAATTGCACACAGTTATCTCACATAGGTCAATAACACTTTACAAACGTATCAGTTCCCAGGTAAATTATACATGTTTGAATAATATATATTTGAAATTTTATTATTATGCTTCAGGCGAAAATATCAAAATAGAAAATAAAAAAAAAAAATAAAAATATTTTTGGACATGTACCAAAAATATCAATTCATTTGTTCATAGCAAAAAAAACATTCATTTCGTATTTTCTCTTAATGGAAGTTAATAGTATTATTATAGTATAGTATAATGGAGACTCCAGAATATTATGATAAATTTCTTTTCAAATCTAGATGTAGTAGGTCTGTCTGTGAACAAAAAGTTAAGTAATGAAAAAATTTCCATATACCTAGACTTATTTTTTTATAGCAAAATTTATTTTTATATTTTTAGTAGTGTGTAGTGAATTCTTAATAAATGGTGTGTCCTCAATCAGAGTGCCAAAATATTACTATTTTCTTTATTATATTCACTTTTTTTTTTTTAAGGATATTAAACACCCATTCTCAAAAGGATAAATATTTTTTTTTTCTTACATTTGATTATATTTTGTGTTGCTCTTTTTTAAGATTAAAATTTTTATTACAGCCGATTGTAAGCGGATCTATGGATCTAGAGAGGAAGTTATTTTTCGTTTTATTTTCTTTTTTCCTAATACTATAGTTAGAAATAGTTATTATGTGTGTGTGTACTAAATAATGTTTTATTAGGCACATCGAATGTTTGAGAGAGATTATTAAGTTTTATTTTGGTATTAAGTTCTTTTATTTTTAATTTCGATAGAGATACCGTTGTTGGTTATTTTACACATTTTTTTTGTATGAATTTAAAAAACTTTAGGGCTTTGAATTGAACTACAGGCTATTGTTGAAAAAAAAAAATTATTGATTTGATTATCAATGAAAAGCAGTGTAGAATAAAAGTTTGGTGAAAAGTTATAAACAAAATTTTTAATTTTATTTTAAATGTTTGGAAATGGTTTACAGGGTAGTCTCGACTCAGTGAGATTTTTTAAATTGGGTGAATAAAGATTATAGAACGAAATAACAGAACGAAATAATGAAAAAAGCGAACATAAAATATTGCGGGAAAAGGAATATATTTTCGGTTGATTAGGAGTAATAAGGCATTCGTATATATTCGATGCATTCAGGGCATATGGGGTGTTCGTTTTGAAATAGAAATTTCGAATTGTATTCGTTTAGTATTAATATGTCTATTAAAATTGCTCCATACAAGATCGATCAAAAATGAGAACGGGGTCTTTTAAAGCTTATTTCTTGTTGTTCTAGATCAATATTCTAGCTTCAAAAATTAAGTATTAAATATTAGCGATCAATTCGCAAGATTCGCAATCCGCGGTGTTGTTCGCAAGAAATACAAACGCTATATGTAGAGTAGTATTTCAAGCATCTGTCTTTGAACCGATTGGTCCCAGATAATATATTCCAAACGAAACAAAAAAAATGTTTTATCGGTTTTGCAACCTGTTCCAGTACCTTTTGTCATTGCAGAAAAATAAATGACCAAAAATAATTGAGAGTATATTCCGGTAACGATTTAAATAAAATGGTGCCATTCTATTTTAAAATACTTAGTTATATATAAATATACTATAATAGTAATAGTAACAGTAACAGCAGATCTATCGGGTGTATATGGAAAAAGCCTTAAAGTTCATATTCATTCAAGCATAGACTCTACAGATACAGTTCTCCAAGCTGAGAGAACTTTGTGCGAGAGAATTTAAGAAGAAATTACAAAAAATGTAAAATCTACATTTTCCTGGATAGTAAAGGAGGCGTACTAGCTATTAATTAATATACCATCACATCAAAGCTAGATATGTTCAAAAACTTGGCAAAAACAAATAAAGTCATAGTAATGTGGGTACCAGGGCATTCCGGCTTTGCAGGAAATGAAGGTGCAGAATATCTAGTTAGAAACGCATCGGACATGTCTTTCAAAGGGCCAAGTCCATTCTGTGGAATTCCTCTGAGCACATCTTTTATGCAATTAAGAGTTTGGGTAAAGCAAAAAGCTGAGGATTTCTGGGCGAACGTTCCTGGAAATCGTCAAGCAAAAATGTTCAAGCCTGAACCTCAACAAGAAACAGATACGTATCTTGGCAGGGATCATAACAGGCCACTGTCTAATAAAGAAACACTTCTATAAAATGGGTCTAACCGAAAATAACCTATGCAGAATATGTGAAATTGAGGAAGAATCTATTCAACAACGTTCTGTGAATGCGGAGGGTTCACTCGTAACAGACTTCGTCACTTGGCATTTCCCGACCAATGGGAGCTATCCAGCATACCATTGAAGAATATCCTGAGTGTAATCACAAAATCAGGTGTCCTTAAGGACTCAGAGACTTAATAAAAAAAAAAACGGGTCATCACAATAAGCCCATTTGTGGCTGCGATGATGTAGAGATGTAGATAGATCTAACAGAAGATTTGTTTTTGAAATATTCTTGATGGGTATCTGGAGTTGTATGACAGCTACCCGAACCAGTTCCAATTTTAGTAAATAGTAAAATATTTATTTGTTTTTGATAGAGTACCAGAGTACATATTTTTAGGTCTTAAGTTCTTTGGTTTTTGAAATATAAATGATGAATCGATATCACAGGTACCGAAACCAATCAGAATTTTTGACATTGACATATCATTCGGGTTCGATTCAATATCATAAAATACCTTCTTGTAAAATTTTGTTGAAATTTTTCGATGTGTTTCGAGCTCTAGGACAATCATACATATAGACTATCATTTTTATAAAAACTTTAACAGGACTTTTAATTTATAAGGCAATCAATAGCATTTCTACAACATTTATGTTATACCTTACATTACCTCATATTAATGTTACATTTTTTTCCTCTTTAAAATCGCTATAAATGAATAAGGATGTGCTGAAGGTCCTTAGATATACTTATAGTTATAATTCAAAATGAAAATACTATCGTATATGACCTGGTTAGTATATAAGCAAAAATCGAGCATAATAAAATAATTAAAAGTTAACAGTATTAGAAGAGGGGGGAAACAGAACAGCGTAAAATTGTAACGCATTTCTTATACTTTTCTTCTATATTTCCAACTAAATCGTCAAAAGATAATAAATTCTAATTTTGTTTTATACAATTTTGTTCTTCAAATATAGAAGATTCTCATAAATTCTAAGATACTCTTTGTTTTTTTTTTGTTTTGATAAATAATTTAATTATATGAGTATCTAAGTATAACTGTATACCTAATTAATATTCATAATAGAAAATTTTCTTTTTCACTATTCTTAAGGAAAATTATGTTATCCTTTAAAGTCAAAGGCATTCATAAATTATTTTCTTATTCAATTTTTGTTTAGATTTTTATAAAGTGCATATAAATGTCTTAAAGCAAATGATATTAGAGAAAAGTGTCACTAAAATTTAATATAAAGAAAAATTATTATGAATCAGTGTTGCTTGAAAATATTAATGAGAAGTTGAGGTTGTTTTAAAAAATAATTTAACGTCATTATGTTAGACTGCAGTATTGATGATAGTAGAACTATAAAAAATAACTTCAATTTTTTATTTTAAACTAATATTATCCAAACAGGCGTTAGAAGCTATATATTCAGTTTTATAGTCAACTTTTATTTCGAATAGGTGTACGTAGATAAGATTGTTCTAATTTAATATAATGGTTATAGTAATTATAATAAGTTCTAGTATAATTGTATATCAAGATCCAATGATAATTTGATCAGGACGACATGTAAACGTTGGTAAAAGCCTCTTACAATTATATTATGAGTCATTCAACCGGGTTAGAAATCTCGCATTTCAAGATCTTGTTTAATTAAAAATATCCTCTGCAAAATATTTTTTTTTTTTTTAAATTTTATATAAATAAATTCTGTAAAAATCAGATACCCCGTATAAAATCCCGTAAAAATATATTTTATACCTGGTATAAAAATCCCGGACTTATCAAATCCCGATTAAATAATGTCCCGAAAATGATAATCTCGGATTTGAGAGTACATGTAAAATCCCGGAATTCTCCGTATAAAAAGTCCCGCATTTTTATATAAAACTACCTAGGTATATTTCTTAAAACTATTTTAAAAAAATTTATCCATAATTTAATCCATAAATATTACTTTTATCCAACCAAATGAAATAAAATTTCATGATTTGTAGAAAAATATAAATAAATTTATTATAAACCTTTTGGGAATTCCCCGAAATTTTAGAATTTGAAGTGTTTGTTTTTCGTTAAAAAGTTCTTAATATTTTCAAAACCTAGCTGTGCAGTGCTGTCACTTATTTTCAATGTCATATGGTTGGTTTTAAGCAAAAATATAGTAGAACGGACCCAACATTGAAATGAAAATATGTTTTTTTTAAAAATATTTTTTGCGAACGGCTTCAACGGGTGTCAGTAAATAACTAGAAGGGATTTGGGGGCGGCATTTTGCCTCCGATTTAAAAAATAAAATTGGTTTTTGCTTAATATTTTACTTTTTCAGAATCTGATATTATGATTTGGTGGTTTAACGGCATACTGGCATTAGCGTAGAACGGAAAAAGATTTAGTAAATTTGAAATCTGCGTTAAAGTTTTTGTTAAGCTGAAGCACTTCGGCACTTTTAATTATTATTTTTATATTAAATTTCAGGAAAAAAAAATATATTCTGAAATTAAGCAATATTTTGGAAACGCGAGCTTTCAAGAGACTATGTTTCGTTACGCTCACCAATCCCATCTATCAAAAATAACAATTTTCCATTGACACCTATACACTATATAGATAAAGTTAGTTTTCCAGATTTAACATGATTACATAAAATTACTATTTATTATCAAATTGGACAACAACTCATGTTTTTTGGCCTTTAAAGGGGTATTAGTAATGTAATATTAAACAAACGTTAAAATGTTTTATCTGCTTTTAAATTTGCAGAAAAACCTATTTCCGTACAGGCACAAATTATACTGTAATGTGAAAAATAATTGTCCTAGTGTAGTGCCTCACTTCAGTAATAGCCACCAGCACGACCAGTGCAACCCCTATTGTCGCAACTGTAAAAATCAAAATGAGACAGAATCTCTTAAACTCTTGTTTTGCAGTTGCTCAGCATTAGCAAAGCTAGAATACGGACTTTAGGTGAGGATTTCCCTAACAATATAGGTATTATTGCGGAAAGCAAAATTGGCCATTTGATCAAACTTTTCAATCGCACAGTGTGGCTCTAGTACTGACTTCTTTGGAAGAGTAAACATGGAGAGTGATCCCCTAAAACAACGAATAACAAGTCGAGTCGTAGTATTGAAAAAGCACAATTAAGTGATAATTGGATTTCCAGAAGCAACTGGAATGGCTACTTGCCTAGGTAGGCCTCACTTCCATATATTAACATTAGTAGAATTTCTACTTTAGTCCAGTCGGACCTTACCTGTCTTGTAATAAGTCTACAATTTTTACTACATATCTTTTTTTGATTAGTATGCAATTCCATTGACTATTAACCCTGCTGTTTAGCTAATTTTACTGTATGATAGAATGACTAAAAGCTCAGCAGAGTTTCACCTTACATGCCAATTGTTTTGTTTTCATACAAAATACATACAAATAATGCACCAGTTGTGATTTGATGTATGTTAATGAACTGCAATGGTTTCGTTTCTATATCGATGCTATGATCTATGATGCTAGAATGACTATATAATGCTTGACTATACTTGACTATAATTGAATTGATTTAAAAATCAAGTATAGGGTTGAATTTTATCCAAAACTAACATAATTTTTAATAAAATTGAAATGTAAATTTATATTCAATTTTATCTACAAAATGTATAGAAGTTTTCATCCTCTCCATACCATCCACAATATTACAAGTGTATTATAATTTTAAATTTATTAAAAAAAAAATATTTTCATTAAAATAAAATTATCACTTTTA
Source organism: Argyra leucocephala (assembly GCA_963942445.1). Lineage (NCBI taxonomy): Eukaryota > Metazoa > Arthropoda > Insecta > Diptera > Dolichopodidae > Argyra > Argyra leucocephala. The sequence goes on along the minus strand of OZ012678.1, from coordinate 38,792,392 downwards.
ATTGTCCTTTCTTATTAAAAAAAAAAAACCAAAACATCAAAAACAAAGAACAAGATGAAAAAATTATATCTTCTCTAAAAGATTTCAGTCTTAAGGTCTAAATTTCAATTGATTTAAGCTATAAAAGATAATATTCCTTTTTGGTTCTATCTTGAATGAAAATTGAATTTTATTCTCTTTGTTACATAGAAAAAATAAAAAGAAAAATATTTAAAACATAGAATATAAGTAAGTTTATTGTTGTCATAGAAGCTGAAAAAATTGGAAAGAGACAAAGAGAGAGATATAGAAAGATAATATAAGATGATTATACAATTCTAGGAACATTGTATTATTTTCTATTTTCTTTTCTCATTTTCATATATTTTTAATCCTTTGAACAATTTTTTTATATCTTTTTTTTTTTTTGTTAACTGGTTTGAATTTAAGAAAGAAGAAACAAAATGTGAAATTCAATACTAAGATTTTACAAAATAATGTTCAGAAATATTTTTTGTAGTAAAGTAAAAGTAAAATCACAAACAATAATCTTTCTATGAAAATAAAGATAAAACATATCATGTAGATATTTAGATTAGAAATCATTTGTTAGTGTGTGTAAAAATATTGAACGTATTTTAGTAACAGATGAACTTTATAGGAAGAAGCTACGACTGAGAGTTGTTTTCAAATCGGAAACACAAGTGATAAGTGATAATTCTGGAAATTTGCTAATCAACACGCAAGAGATTTTATAGAGTCGAATTAGAAAACATTGGTATTCTTGAGAATTAACAAAACATGCATCAATCATTATTATCGCAGTGCCTAATTTATAGGTTATTGGGTAAACCAGCACAGATTCACATGCACTTTACTTTGCTTACAAGCAACAAAGATGCTGTACCTGATTCACTCCGAACTGAATAATTTGAAGATGAAGATAATGTTTTATTAAACCATTGGGACATGTGGTCTATTAACAAAACTTCGATGAACGAAAGAATTATTAACTACAGGAATACTAAGTTTTATGATCCATTTACGAAAAGCGTAAAGCCATGTTCTGTAAATGAATATTTCTATGAAATATCGCTATATAGTGATCGTGTAATAAAAAGCAGTTATCAATGGGGCTTAAAAGAATCAACAAGCTATCAAATAGTGTTCTCACTACTTATTTATAGATTTTCAGTGTTAATGTATCAGTCAAGCTAATTCGACGATGTACTGTTACACGACTATTTGAGTATAGGGTAATCAGTATTCTATTTTTGGAATTTATTGCGCTAAACAAATTTCCATAGTGATTAAGGTTTCCAGTACCGAAGAGTTTCTTAAAAACCGGTATTTCGGTACTGATGTCAATACCGAAACCGGGAATACCGATATTTTTGGTAGTCAAAAAAAGCTTATTTTATTCAAGTCAGCGATAAGAAAAACATAATGTCTTTAAAAAAAAAACATTCTTTATTTCATTTTTCGAAAAATTAACTGAAATCATAAGTTAAATAAGAAAATTAAGAATAATAAAAATCATTTAAATAATATTTTTGATTTAAGAAATAGGCTTTTAAAAAGCATAAATTATTTATACTGTCATCCGAAAACATCGACCGAAATTTGGTTAATATAATTTTACGTGTTTCGTAGGCGATTTTAAGATCATTCTTGAACGAATTTAGTTGCTTAGAAAGTTCATCAAATATAAACTCCAATGCAATGTCGGCTTTATCCAAATCAGTATCTGAACAGCATAAACTTTCTACAGCTAGTTTAATAGGAATTAACGCTGTTATTATACGAAAAATTAAGTCAAACTGTTCTTTTGAAACCGATATATATGTAAATTAATTAAAGCTTTTTGAAAAGAGCTTTTCAATTTATAGAACCGTTCAAGCATAAACAAAAGACTACATCACCTGGCTCTACAACCTAAAATTAACATCAATTCTTTTCCATATTCTTCTTTGACATGTTTTTGTAAATATGTTTATGTCATTTTTTGTTGAAGATTGCCGAAACATTTTTACAACTCTCCTTACTTTGACAATTAAGGGTTCAATATGCTCGTTTAAAGTTAGGTCAACTTGTTCTTCACAAAAATCGCCTCTTGACCATGCTTTTGATTTGAAAAAATATGTTGCTGCAATTCAAATTCAAAATATTTTTAATTTTGGTGCACAACAAAAGTAGAAAATTAAACTTTTTTTAATGAAGGGTCTGGTGTAAAATTCCAAGAATTTTACAAATTTATTAGTCAATACCGAATAACCGGTTTTCTTGGTTCGGTAGTGTCGTTATTTCGGTTTTAATATTCTTCGGTAATACCGGAATCCCGGTTTCGGTAATACCCGGTAATGGAAACCCTAATAGCGATATAGCATAAAATTTAATGCCTGTAGTAAATGTGACGCTAATACTGGAATTTGGTGGTGCAATAAAATCTATTCGCATGCCAAACGATTGAAATGTGAAAATTATACTTTTACAAAATTCTTATTCTTTTGAACATTTCAGAATTCGAAAATTCAATTTACTTTGCGCAAAATCTTTTATAAAATTAATATATGAATGTAAATTATGTAAATGTAAAAATATTCGACATTGCACCCTTGCGTCAAAACTGTAGTAAGTTAATCGTAATCACGATTTTTCCAAATATGTATACAATTTTTTTTTGTTTTAAGTTAGGTAAACCAAATATTATCAAAAAATTATTTCAAAAATCATCTTTATACACGAATGCAAACACTTGAACTTATTGAGCATTTTAGAAAGAAAAATGTCCCTTTGCTCAGTACATTTTAAATGAATTTTCAGGACATATTAAATAAATTTGTTAATATAACATACTCTTGAACCTTTGTAGATTGTACATTTGACTACAAACGAATTTCCATTGTCAGTTTTAACCCACGATGATTTTGCACTGATTTTATTGGTAATTTGCACTGAGTTAGCTTTATGATTTACCTAGAAAATTGCTGGGGTGTGTTCATGAATAATAAAGTTATCATATGCTTTGAATAACATAAAGCTGTTTTGCGTTGTATGAACGTAAAGTTCTGAATACCCACGTAGGTACTCTAATTGCAAAATGCCAATATTCTGAAAAAGTAATAAATCCAATTGGTGTACTCAGGTACTCTAATTTGATTTTTACACCCGGGTACAGCACAGAATACAGTCTGAAGTCACTTTACCTTGCGAGATTTAAGTACAGTCTGAAGTCACTAATGACACTTTACCTATAATGTGATGATAGGCCAAAAATGTAAATTTAATTCAATTATACAGTTAGTATCACAGGTCGGCAGATATCTAAATATTATACAAATTATTTACTATATTTCTAAATTTATTAGATAATAAAAATCAAATAAATACCTATTTGTTTAAATTGATAAATATATATATGTATATAACATGTATGTTTTCAAATGACAATTTGTTTACCTTGAGAACTGTTTTTTTTTAAATTTTGGCCTACTTGTTTATTTACACAATAGATGGCTGACACAAGCGTTTAAATTGTTGACAAGTGTTTAATTATAAATATCTATCTATTTTATTAGATGAAATTTCACAATATCTATATTTAATAATAACATGAAAACGATTTTAGTATTAGATTGTCCAATATCGAAATAGTTCGAAATTAATTTTCAAAAAATATAAAATCTAATTACTGTACCCGGAGGTTTTATAAATGGAAAAATATTTCGACTAGTTTACCCGGGGCACTTTATTGGGGGGGGGGGGTATTATATTCAGAACTTTACGGTATAGGTTTTTGCACTTATTTAAAATTTACCTACATTTTTAGTTCCACACAGAACAAAATTGATTAGAAAAGCCATTTAATTTAAATTAGATGAAATTGAATTATATGATTTTATTTAATATATTTAACGTTTTAACTAATCTTTAAATAAATAAAAAAAAATGCAATTAAATGATTTTACTAATGTAAATTGGATGATTTAAAATAAAGCGATATAAAGAGAAATCATTCAATAATTAGTTAATTTCAAATTATTTAATTAGTTAAAACATTAAAACATTTAATGAATTCATAATTACCGGACGATTTATTGATTTATCGAAACATTGTTTGATTTCAATGAATTTTATTTAAAATTTATCTAAAAGAATAGTGAAATCAAAGAAATAACATTTATTGTTTTGACTAATCTTTAAACAAAAAATTTTTGTTTAATTGAAATAGTTTTGATTTGAAATGAAAAAAACCAAAGCAGTTCAGTTCAATTTGATTGTCAATTAAAGATGGATGTGAAAATTTAAAATAAAGAAAAATGAACCATATTAATAAATCTGTAAAAAGAATTAAAAGATGAATAATAATGAAGATACATATACTATTTTATTTTGTAGAAGAAAATGGCAATGTTGAATCATTGCTAAGAAATTGGGGTATTATTGACAAAATAATATCAGTTGTAGCGCATATGAAAACTTTAAAGTGCAGTTACTAATAAACTGAATGTCTTCTTTCTATAAAAATTGTATTTTTAAATTAATTTATAAAGTTGTTAATATTATTTTGTATTTGTCTTAATTAATTTATGAAATGAAGTTGTTAATATTATTTTGTATTTATGTTAATTAATTTATGAAAAGAATATTAAAAATATTCAAATTAAAAAGGAGTAAATGTAAAAAATTATTTGAAATGAAATAAAGTATTATATAAAAAAAATTAGTACCCAATGTCTCATTAATGAAACCGATGAAAATTTTTAGATAAATTTGACTAAACTTTATATAAAAAGGCTATTTTTCTCCTTAACGACAACTAATGTATTACCTGATTCATTCAATGTTTTAATGAAACCAATGAAAATATTAAGATGAAATTAACTAATCTTTTTATGAAAATATAGTTTTCCTTCTTTTGAAAATAACTAATATAATATTTGTTTCATTTAATGTTTTAATGAAATTAAAAGAAAATTTTTGCGATGAAATCATTAAATTAAGATTAAATGAAATAACTAATTGTATTAGATGGCTAAAAATCAATGCCTATCTTTAAATGATTTTAACTAATCTTTCTATGAAAAGACTAATCTTTTTTTTCTGTGCATATCAAAGTGAATATTAGAAAAATTATTCGTTTAAAATTGCGTACTACCCATTGAATATAATATCGTGCCAGTGCATAATATCAGACAAATTGTATTTTTTGAATTCTCGATATAACTGCTAAGACTCACATCATATCACTGAACATTTTATTTGAATGCCCAGCTTCAATTTTTTAATCGCACGATTAAGTTTAAAAATCCAGTTTTTATTGAATTGCTTTAAGATTTACTACACTCTAATAAGATTTATTAAAGTCCGGAGGGGAAAATTCGAAAATAAAATTCTTAACTTTCATTCTAATATCTTATAGTAGGTATGCACTTGCAAAATCAAATACAGTTTCTTAATTCAATTATATAAAGTACAATTTTGTATTCAAATATTGCCATATTGTTATCTCTTATTTAATTTTCTAAAGAGTAAAAGAAAAATAGTTTTTGAAAATCAAATTGAAAATTCTAGTAGATAATATAGGAAAAAAAGCTATCATAATAATGAAAAAATGAGCAGCAGATTTAATATTATATAAGAATATAAAAATAAAAAATAGTTTGTATTAAATTATTTTAAGTTGTACGAGAATCAATAGGTAGGTAAATACTTTCATTGAAAGTAAACAAAAACAAATGGAGAGGGAAGAAATTGAGTTCTTCTTTTCTACTCTGGGATGTTCTTTAAAATAATGATTTTTTTTTCATATTATAAAAAGTCGAAAATTTAGTTTTAAAACTAGAATTTTTTTTGATCCTTTGGTTCTAATTTTGCGATAAAAATACATTTTACTATCAAATTAAATAATTTAATTGTTGTCAGGATAATTTTTAGCATTTGATTGCAAATATCGATATTTCGGAAGCAACATACTTCCTCCATCAGTGCTTGTGACGTCTTACTAGTAATGAAATTATTTAATTTATCTAGTCTTCATTTAGAATCGTAAGTATACAATTTTTAAATTTTCTACAAAGGACATTTAAATTTCTAACTGAAAAAATATCATTTAGACATGAAAACCAGCCAACAAAGAACATTACTATATATTGCGATACCTCACCTATGCGCAGATGCGATATCGTAACCAATGAGGTTTTAACAAGGTGCGATTATTGCTAGTTGAAGTATAAGAACATACAATTTAATGATGGAGTACAAAAGAAATATGTGCTGATATTTTACAAGAATACTACATCTGTTGTGTATAAATAAATATTTTCCAAGAAAATTTTACATTTTTAACTGCATTTCTTCAGTAATTCGAAAAGAAAACTCTGTCTGCAAAACAATTAAGTGAATAAATATGGCACATTCACTTTTTTTAATTGTAAATAATCAATAATTGACCAGGTATTCATCATTTAACAATATATGGAGAAATATTAACAGTTCTGGGAAATTTAGCTTCAGAAATTAGCAAAACCTAGACATAATTACAATGCACGAATCAGAACCTAAAGTTATAATATAAGATCAAATATTCCAAGAATTTACAACAGAAACGGGAGTACGACAAGTATACACTATCCGCATTATTATTCAACTTAATGCTTCATCACGCCATAGGTAAATTAGGATAAAAAGACAGCATCTTCAATATGACAATTCCCAAATAAAATCATGTGCACTATTATACAGTAATAATGGTAAAAAACTATAGGTGTATGATAGAAGTATTTATTCAACAAGAAATCGAGACGAAAAAAGTAGGATTAAAATTTAACGAAGGCAAAACAAAATATCTAAAAATATTAAGGGAAGAATAAATGAGTAATTATCATAATATAATAATCGGAAAGTACAACTTTGAAGCAGTTACAATCTTCACATATCTCGGAACAACAATAAGAAGCTATAATAGTATGCAGTACTGCATTAATAATAGAATTCAAACAAAGAACAGTGTTATACTATTCAAATAGAAATTTGCTACAATAAAAGTATATATGTATCAAAAAAAAATTTATAGCACGACCAATAATGACGTATGGATGCAAGGTATGGAACATGAATGTAGCCGAGCAGAACAGCCTACATATATTTGGAAGATGAATTCTTCGAAAAATACTTGGCCCAAAAATATTAGAGAATGCAGAATATATAACTAGAAATTACAGCTAGATTAATAATAGAGAATAATGACATTGTAAGGTTTTAGCACAAAGACTATGATGGGCTAGTCACGTAATTAGAATGTATGAAACTCAAAAACAGGCTGTGGTATTAAATAGAGAGCCCGAGAAGATGGAAAGGCAATTTTCAAAATGATGCCCAACCCCTAACAAAACCCGAATCGGAAGTGCAAGCAACCGGTGTGAGATCGACCCTTTCAAAAGAGTATAGTGGTGAAGGCCAAAGAAAGATGTAGCGCTTATAAGATGAATGATGAGTTAATTCATATATAAAAGTATACATAATTCATATAATAAAGCATATACAATATTCCAATATACCATGAATTTCATACTAAATATCAAACTCTAGTAAAAGTATTGTTAATAATAGATTTTACAAAAACTTATTCTTTACCGTTATAGAGTAGAATTTGTATAATTTTTGAAAATAGTCGAATATTTTCTTATTATATTAATAACTTATATCGGCTCATATAGGCTATAGTTATAGCTATTTCTATTCCTATTGCTATTTGCAAACTTATTCAGTCTGTATTCAATTATAAAAAACGTTATAGAATTAATGCAATTTATAGGACCTGACCTGTACAATAAAAATGTTCATTAAAGCTTTTATATTAACCTAATTATAAAATAGATCAAAATAATACTTAATACATGTTAATTGATTGTGAAATTAATTTATTATATTTTAATATTTTTTTCTAAACGGTTAGTGTTATTACAGTAGCACTGAAATGATTATGATTCGTATATTCATGGTTGCAGAAAAAATGCGTCAGCGTCGTGCAATGAACGTCGTGTAATTCTACCTGACAATTATGAACAAAAAACTTGCGCAGGCAAGTAGAAATTTTTTCTGCAGTAATTTTTCTTTATACAGGCAATTTGTCTTGTTGGTTTTTATTCAGTTTGAAAGTTTAATAAATTAGAAGCGCGATTTTAAGGTTAAAAAATTTTAATAATTTAATTTCAGTTACAAAAGTCAAAAATGAATTCTAGTTTGCGAATTTTATTACAGCAATACATAGCTATCTATATTCATTTCTCTGAAATATAAATTCTGTTGACTTCATACATAAAATTATTTCTTAAAATGTTTATTTTTTAAAATACATAATTATATTCATTTTTATTACAATTTAATTTAATTTAAACTAATAATTTAATGTTATCACATGTTTTCTAAAGTCATTTCCTTTCTCGAAACAAGGGTAGTATAATGCAGGCGCAGTAAAATACATGCTTAATCTGCACATCGAAATAATCAGAATATAACAATCGGAGAGTACAACTTTGAAGGACTTACAAGCTTTACATACCTCGGAACAACAATAAGAAGTGATAATAGTATGCAATGCTGTATTCATAATAGAATTCAGGCCGGAAATAGATATTAGCATCTATTATATTATTGATAGCTACTACTTTGATATGTCAGTACGGGACCTGGCTTAAAGTTTTTAGTTTTTGTTGATATTATACGTGTTGTACTAGAGCCATGTTTTCCTAAGGTCACACAAGAATTTAGACTATGACACCTTTTGTTTGCTCTGCCCAAATAGTATGAATGAATGCGTTCCCTGACGGCCTCCATTGGAGAGTAGGACGGTCTACTATATAAGGATAATATAATTATTAAAGAATATAAAAGAAATAGAATATAATTTATAGAATAGAATAGAATAGAATTGAGGAGTTAGTATACATAAAATTTACAGAGAGTTTAAAAGATATATTTATTAACCTGTCATTTGAAAACTTCTAAGTTATATGTTTGTTATAACATATAAAATCGTACGTTATAAACACAAAGTTGCTTCAATTAAAACTAATATCAAAAAAGGCCAAAATGACGGTATATAAAACTCTCATACGACCCATACGACCCTTGGGTGCGAGGTATGGACTGTGAACGTGGCCGAGGAGAATAGCCTCAAAGACTAAGATGGGCTGGCCATTTAAGTCGAATGCACGAAAGTCGAAAACAAGCAAAAGTGTTGAATAGAAAGCCCGATAGTAGCCGTGGTAGAGAAAGATCAAGAAGCAGATGGGCAGACAACGTAAAAAACGATGCTCAAATCCTACAAATTACAAATTGGAGACAAGTGGCACAAGATCGACCTTTTTGGAGGAGCAGGGATGAAGGCCAAAGCTCACCCAGAACTGTTGCGCTATAAAATGATGCACAATGCTAGATACAACACCGATGACTATGATTCTATGAACATTAGCCTCTGCCTTTTAACTGTGCTAATTTTAAGACAAAACGCAACTATGAATAAAATATTATTTTTTTTGCGCAAGCAAAACACGCTTCTTATTGATAATTGTAACTTACTTACTGCAACAATAATGTTCGAATTTTAAGAATTTTTTCAATCTTAAATTGATCAAGCTTTTAAGAGAAAAATGCCATAAATCGATTTAAAATATAAATTTATATGACTAGATGTTATGACTGCTTCTAGATGTCACTATTAAAAAACATTAACATAAAATGATATCTATAATACCTTACTTTACTTAAATCTTAAAAGTATATAAAAAATCGCTTCCGCAAGGTTGCTCTGATCGACTTAATTTTTTTTCTTTTATTTTTCTTATATCAGGTACATTTTATTTTATTATGTGTTTTCCATGATTTCAATTTTCTGTATAGAATATTAGTTCTAAAGGATATGGAAACGTTAAAACTGATCAAATGCTTCGATTTTTTTCCGACTAGGTAGTAAAAGAATTTATAAAATTTTGATGATAAGTATTAAAAAAAAAAAACAACAACAACATTTTAGTTCATATCATATACATTTACATAAGTTTAATTTACCGTTTCAGAAAAAAGCTTGAAAAAAAAAAAACTGTTTTCCCTGAGGATCATATTATATTCGAAAACATATGTTTAAAATCTCTTTTAGAAGACATTTTTTTTAACATATCCGAACGTTATATAATAATAAAAAAAAAAAAAAATTTAAATTGAAAAAATCATTTTCATATATATACAATTTTATACAGTACCATATACATTCACGCTTATGTAATAAAAAAAAAAAAATTAAATTTTTTTGTTGAAGTTTATTTCAGTTAATATTATTGAAAGTTACGTAAGAGACTGTTGGATAATGTTATAGGTTTTCTTTATTGCATTCTCTATACACATTCATAAATAATTTAATAGATTTTTCATTTTATTTTATTTTATTTTTTTGTTTTTGTTATTTTTAGGATATAGATATAAAATCAAATTTCCTTAGTGAAATCGATAGAAAAACAGACGGTAATTTTAATTCTCGGAATTATTTATATTATTATAAAAATATTTATTATAAAACTAGAGCACTAAATTTTTTGTGTTATTTCAAAATAGTGGTGGTTTTATTTAAAATTAGTTTTCATGATTAAAATTATTTATTTGTTATCTATAGATATTCTTTATGTTGAATTTTTAAATCTGCTTAGTATATGAAAGACTAAATTATTAATAAGATAAAAATAGAAGTATTATTGAGGGATATGCTAACTCTAGAAGTTAGGTTTTCAAAGCTTTAATTTTTTTGGATGTATGATAGATTAAAATGTTGGTAAAACGATGAGAATAGGGTATTAATACACAAATATTTTATAACACAAGCTTGAAGTCCAATGAAAATGACACTATATTAACGTCCTAGATTGTCAATAAAGATGTCGAACATAAGATGTCGCATAGCGAACTTAAATGAATGCGATTCATTTTCATTTACTAACAACAAGAAAAACATTTTTAATTTAATGATTTAGAACTATGAAATATCATAGTGCAACAACGACAAATTTTGAATATTAATAAAAATTTTGTCGGCGACATTGTCATATAATTTTTATTTTTTTTTCCTTACTACTCTTGGGAACATAGGGCTTTCATTTGACATTTCCATCGTACTCGATGTCTAGCTGCTCATTTCACTTGTATTTCCGAGGCATGTCTATCTGTTTGCACTGTCTAAGTAGGGGATTGGCCTAGGGTAGGATAGGGTAAGACTACGTCATATTTTTCTGCAAGTTGTCGCTGCGATTTTATCCATCTTTGAAGTTAAGATGCCTGACGTTACTATGTTTACTGGATACGTCACGTTACATACTTTTGTCAGTTGTTGACAATTGTGTAATTATTTATAATATTTGTTCAATATTTTTTATTGTGTTATTTGGTTATTGTGTTGTATCAGATATATGAGTATTGATATAGATATTGATATAGGTAATATTTTTAGTTATATAAAGTATTAAATTATATTAATTATTTTTATTGATTATAAATTTTATATACAATATTTTGCTATTTTTTTTAGTTATATTTTATACCCCCAACGGATATCGAACCATTGACTACCACATCGTAATAATTGAAACACAGTTCTGTGCTTCAACCGATTAGGCCATGAAAGGGACAATTGTCGTATCATACCCTTTGCTATGATGCCATTTAAACACATTTGTTCAAAACATTATTTGATTAGTTTTGTCGACATTACAATTCCATGTTGTTTTCGTTGGACTTTAAGCTATAATATTTTGTATTTTACCCTGATAAAATTCATATTTTATAAATTATAAAATAATATAAAAATTACTATAATTATTATAAAAAATGGTGGTTTTAATTTTAAATAGAGCAATAATAATTATTAGCTTATTAATTTTAATCTTGATAGGTTTTCGATTATCTTTTCAAAAATTTCATTGAATGTTACGGATTTTTTGACAACTATGAAATATATAAGGCAGCTTTTATACATCAGATTTTGTTTGATCGGATGAAAGTTTGACATTCATGACATCAGACTTTCTTCCAATCATCCTCTATCCTATAATAATTGTCATAAAATATTTGGTAAAATTATAAATTTTGAAAAATAGATTATTTTCATTGGTATCTACTTTGCACAATGATTATATAGGTAGTATTCACCCTTTTTGAGCACACTACTGTTTGTCGTTGCTCCTGTTAGACTATTAAGATTTATATTTGCGTTTTGACTAGATCGATTTAACTCCAAAATTAGTATTAACAAAACCCAAACAAAAACACCTCCATATTTTAGTAAAAATTGAATCTTATCCTGATAATATTTTGAATTTAAAATACGACTTCGACAACAAAATAAGGCCAAGTCTGTACTAAAAATGCAAATAAATTGAGGTTAAAAATATAGGTTAGTTTCGAAATCCGTCCTTTCGGAAAGCGATTAGGTTTCAAAATCAGACATTTCTAGTACCAATTTGTATGTGGAAGAAAAAAACTATTAGAAACCTTACATAAACCCCATATCGGTATTAAAAAGACTTAATTTCGTGCCAAAGGAATTACTTATTTTGGATTAATAACGGACATTGAAAATATGATTAAATGATGTAGCGCTTGTCCGAAATTTTAAATAAGTCAGACTATTCCATTACCATACCTTGCTATCCCATGAAATTCCTAAAAATTCTTTTGTAAAAATTGGTATGAATATATTTGAGTTTGAAAGGAAAATTGTTTTGGTATTAAGGGATTATTTTGCAAAATATATCGAAATCATTAAATGGTAAAGCAGCCAATTCGGTTATTGGGGCATTAAAACCAACATTTACAACATTTGCGTTACCCAAAGAGATAATTTCGGACAATGTTCCGTTTGGAAGTTTTGTACAAGAATTAGATATTAAGATTACTACAACTAGCCTATTGTATCCTCAGTCAAATTATTTATCAGAAGGGGCAGTGTGAATAGCAAAAAATATTTCAAAAAAACCAGACAGGGGAAATTATTGGCTTTCGATGTCAGAGTATAGAAATATACCAATAAACATTTGATTTATCGCCAAGTGAAATTGTCTTTGGTAGGAAAACGAAATCATTGTTACCTGAAAAATAAAGTCATTTTAAAATTAAAACATTCCCATTTTCCGAAAAAATTAGAACAATCATAAACCACCAACTCTTATATTTATTTGGGCACATTAAATTTATGTTGTTTAAAAACCCCACATCTCCATATTGCAATTCATTATAAGTTTATTTTCTTTTTTAAACGAAATTTAAAAACGTTTAATTAATGCAATTTTTTATTCCTAGGGTTCAGTTATTATTTTGAATTCAACGAGCGATATTGCGTTTTCTGTAATTAATTTATTGTTACTCATAAGTTTTGTGTTATCATGAGTAGTGTTAGTGTTATGGGAAAACCTAAAACATGTACTAGAAATACTAACACGTGGAAAATATCAAGACAAAAATCTATAATAAAATACTTTTATTGTTTCAGCTTTTTAAAACCCATCAATTTCATGGTTTAGTTTCAAAATGGGACATCTCTAATTTTAATAACTTCCTTGTTTTATATATTTCATTTCTGAAACATTTCTGAAAATTTAAATAAATAAAGCTTTATTTGAAAATCGAAAAGTTATGAAAAGCTATCGGTGAAAATGACTAAAAATTCTTATTTACAATTTACGCAAAATCGTTCTACATGGTCGGCTTTTGTAAATTACCCAAATAAAAACGTATAGATGCAAAGCTTTAAAAATGAAATTTTTAAATTTATCGTAATCAATCGGAGACAATTTACGGATCTAGACTAAACCTTGATAAATTATATGATTCGATCGATTTCATCCTCTTAGGACATCTTCAAAGAATGGCGTCATTTTACAAAGTTTTTTTTTTTTTCAAAATTTGAATTTATTTGTCTTAATTTATTCGAAACAATATTTTCCTGACGTTAGAAAACTGTAAGCAGCATATTAAGGGCGTTTCCGAACCTCTCGCACTTCCACTTGATACTCGCACTAAACCTATCAAATCGCACTTGATTTGTTGTCAAAATTTTAGTTTAGTCTCAAGTACACTAGATATCGCAAAATTAAATTTAGTGTGATTTAACAGGTTTAGTGCGAGTATCAAATGCAAGTGCGAGAGGTTCCGAAACGCCCTAAGACTGCATTGGGGTCATTTAACATTGCTTTAACTTTATTTCGATAAAATTTTCTTAATAATTAAAAATGTTTTTGTCTTTTTCAATATAAGTTTAATTTTTCATTATTTATAAGCTTTGTGGCAAATGAAAAAAATTAAAAACAGAACCAGTAGCGACATATTAAAGTACGTACATTTAAATAGAATAAGGATAATTTATTATAGAGGTTATAAAAATCTTTAAATCGTAATTTTTTGGAATTTGCTGGACACAGGTGGGTTAACCTATTATAGATATAGTTAATTGTTTTTGACATAATATGATTTTTATAGTGATATTATTAACCGCTGTGAAGAATAAAATTAAGGGGTATTTTTTCTAAGAATTAATGAAAATTTAATCATATCTACTTATTAAAAATAATATTATTTAAGGATTTTTAAAATATTTTTTTTAAAAAAATGTATACATTGCGTGTCTGTTGAATATTGAATTTTTAATTAATTAGTTCTGACTAAACGTAATTTTGTACTCAAGGATAAATAAATATTTTTAAATATATATCTATAGTAATCCTATATTAACTTTATAAATTATAAAATAAAAGGATAGTCAGTAAATAAATCTGCTTCATAATATCTGTATATATACAACATAATTATTGTATATAGATGTTATACATATATAAAACATTATAATGTACTAATGCACTGTTAAAAAATAATTCCTAAATATTTTGATAATATCACGTGACGCTACTACCCCTTGAGTAAATAATTTTGTGATGGAAAAAACAACAGAAAAATTAAAATAACAAAAATCATTAACAAATTAAACGTGTAAATTAATTTATAAGGATATTTTTCAATTCGAGATTCGATTTTTCGTTGTTTTGTTATTGTATCAACACAATATGGTCATAATTTTTAATGCTTTTGATATTATGAATGCAAGTTTAACAATTATATTCATTATATTTAATTCAGAAAAGGTTTTGACTGATTTTGGTTTACGGACAGACTTCTTTTCCTTATTAGAAACATTATATAATAAAAGTATAATGTTTCTAATAAGGGAAAGAAGTCTGAGGGTAACATCTAACATTTTATTCAATTTCGGTCTACTTAGAAAAATATAAATTTTTCATTGTCTCATAATTTATTAGTAAAAGGGTTAATTAATATTTATTAAAAGACTAATAAGAGACCTTTAATTCACTCCATAACTTTTTCGATAAAGAATCGGACTAAACATGTTTCTAGCTATATAGAAAATTTAAACTGCTAGATATAAGCATTAATTAACCATTTTCTGATTTTGTATTCAATTTGTAGTTATTGTTTTTATGCATACAAAATAAAAGATGGTGTTTGATTTTCCTGTAGAAGTTCTATAGAAATTATCATTGTTATCATTATAAAAATTATCATGTTCTTTAATGATAATTTGAGTATTCCTTATAACTCTTACTATTTAAGTTTGTTATTATTAATATTTTATTTATTGTCTTAATATATTTGTACAATATGTTAATTTCATATATTTTAATTCTATATTTCAGGAGCTTATATTATTAGAATATTTTCACCTTTGATTTGTAATTATTTAGACTAACCTTACTTAAATATTTGGAATAAATATAATTTGC
Organism: Argyra leucocephala; assembly: GCA_963942445.1. Lineage (NCBI taxonomy): Eukaryota > Metazoa > Arthropoda > Insecta > Diptera > Dolichopodidae > Argyra > Argyra leucocephala. The sequence continues at coordinate 38,776,577 of OZ012678.1, read as the reverse complement.
AAAGGACAAAATGGCAACTAAAAACCTTTAATTAATTATTTTATGCTAATATAAAACCTAATGTAAACCTAACCTAAAACTTACCATTTAAATAATTTGCAGAAATAATGTATCTAGCAAAAAACTAACAGATTATATTAATACCATTGATACAAGCCACATCTCAGATTTTTGATCTCAACAAAAATTATTTGTTCTATTCGAATAGAAATCAATTGAAATTTAATAAATAAAATTTTATTTTAACAACAGTTTGACAATTATTATTGTATGTAATTGTAGAAACGCTATTTATATATAAGTAAAATTAAATTAAAAATATTTTAAGCTAAATAAGCGATTATGACAAAAACATTTTTACCCTAGCAAAAATGAGACTTATATCAAAGAACATATAATAAAAATAATCTCATCCTATTCAAATTTTAAAAATATTATTTTTATAAAGCGGGTCGCCATATTACAACCCGCTCTTTCATTTTGTCTTCAAAATAATTTGCTGTATAAAACAATAATTTTGAACTTCAAATATTATAGGAATTATCTACTTACGAATATACATGGCTACATACCTAAATAATACAAAATAAAATATCAGAAATTCAGAATTTCACTGTAGGTACTATACTATATTGTATGTATTGAAATAAGTATATGAAGTTAAACATACAATAATAGAGTCAATTACAGGATCTAGAGAAAAAATTCTAGAAATAACTATTATTCTAATAATAATAAAATATATTACTTATACATTGCATATTGTGAACTGTCTACAGAATCCTGTTTTTTTTTTCTCAAAACCTGTTTGTAAACTATATTTTTTTTCAATTTTAGTACATATTTTAATTTTTGAAGAAATAAAATACATTTTTGATAGATTGTTTGTTTGTTTGTTTATTTTTTATGAGCTATACATATGTTCATATATAAATACATATTTAAATACATGATTTGTGAATAAATACAGAACAAATTAACAAAATCAAAAAATATAACTTTTCTTTGCTGAAATATACCTACTTTTCAGGATACTTTTCAATACAAATAAAAATCCACGTAAAAATAATAATACACGTGCTTAAATTCATTGGAGATCGTAATGTGTTGACATTTTGTTATTTTTCTTATTTTGAACCTTTGATTTGAAAAAAATATTAAAATATGGGTGAATACTGAAAATTTTTTTTTTGTTTTGCTATTTCTATTTTCGTTTCATTCTCTTACCCTCCCGGACGCATCTAAAGTGAAAGAATGGGAAAATATTCAAATATTCTTGTTATTATTTATGTTATATGCTTCAGAATAAAACAAAATTTTAACAACAACTACTTTCGAAAATTCTGAAATTGGTGGCTATTTTATTTCGATTTTTTCTTATGTTGACATAAGCGGTTATGATGTGTTGATATAAGGTGTAATCGATAATGTCATATGCCGATCGACAACAATTTAATCTGGCGGCCATCAACCGTAAATTAACATTTACGCTAAAAGAACATTTGCATATAAACTTTTGTATACAACTTTTGCCACAACCCGCTGACAACTACTTCAGCAACAAATTAATGTTAAAATTTAGATATTTGACGTTGTTTTGATTTGTGCTGTTTTAAAATATTTAAAATAAATTTATAAAATGACTAATCGTTCATTTAAAATACATATACTTGAAGAGCTTCTGAATCTTGATTCAAAATCAAACCGAATCGATATTAAGAGTTTTGTAAAATTTGTAGTCCAGTAATCGTTTGCTTCATTTTCTTCATTATCAATGCCATGTAAAGAACTATAAAAAAAATTTTTTTTTAAAACAAATTTACACTATGCAATTATGTACATTCATTTTCAAAATTTCATTATCATTTTCCTCTTCAAAATTAATTTTTCAAAAAAAAATTTCGACGAAAACCAATTTCGCACTTGAATATTTTTATCTACACATATTATATGCTTAAAATTTTAAGCATATGACCTGCATATAACATTATTGATTACGTGATATTTGTTTTTTGCATTATTAGTTACAATGCTTTTGTGACTGCAATATCGATTAGCATGCAAATAATTTGACGCGCATATGACATTGGGTCTTATTCTGAGAAGCGAATTTTTCGGTACGTAATGAAAAATATGATAATTTTTATTTTTGGTATTCTGCAAAGCGAATAAGCGATACTGATCGGTTTTTATCCCAACGTTTCGATTTTCGTGGTATTACGAGAATCGTTTTTTTTTGCTCGCTGTCAGAAAAAACGATATCTATCATTATAGAAAAAAATAGTGAAAGATGGTGAATGAGAAAAAGTAAATATATAATTAACTTAAAATTCAAGTAAATTAATTTTATTTATATATATATTTATATTTAAAAATAATTATTAAATATTATTTTACATTTGTAATTATAGAAAAGTTACAAATAGAAGGCAGTTTGAATGTTTGTTGGTGCAATGATTTTTACACGTGTTCCATCAACATACAATAATTTCTGGGAATCCAAATTTATTATAAAATCTCAATTTGATGGATAATTTTTCTTCTTCGGTTTCAAAAAAATTTATATATTCTCGACACAATTCTGCTAATATTTTAGAAATAGTTGATGTAGCTGAACCTACCAAAAACTCATCCCTCAAGTCTTTTTGATAACTTCCTTCAGCAAGGAAGCGGAATGCTCCAACCAATTTTATAATGAGTTTTACTGAATGTGGACCAATTGCAGGATTTAAATTATTGTCTAATTTATTTATAATCATTGCAAAGGCTTCTTTCGAGAATCTGACATACTTAATGAATTCAAAACAAACAAATATAATTGAACACAGTTTTTTTGTTTCGTAATATAAAGAAAAAACATTTTTTAATAGCTATAAAATTTTAATTTAACTACACTTAATATCACTTTTCAAACAAAAAATTAAAACAAAAAATGTCAAAACAAAAAAAAATTAATTTGACAGTTTTAATTAGCAATGCTGCCAGTTTTGCAAAATATCGTATCATTCGCTTCTCAGAATACCAAATGTGATGCAATGTGATGCTCTACCGGTACGTAGCGAAAAAGTGATTCGCTTCTCAGAATAAGGCCCATTATCGATTACACCTATAGAATTGTATAAATTGTAGAAAACTGATGTGAATATCACTATATTAAGAAAAATTATGTTATATAATATAATTCATACTATTATTACATAACTATTCCTCGGTATATTTAGATTTTTTATAGTATTATTATACTGAATCCAATATTCCTACATTAGTGAAACTTATTATTAAGTTTTTTGGTTTGCCTTAATCTTTTTTGTACAATATTGCTTTTGATAATTTGGGGCTCATATTGTCTATTTGAGAAAACTGGTATGAGTTATTAATACTAGTAGGGAAAAAATGTATCAAAAGTTAAGAACATTACAATAATTTTTCGTTATTGCATCAATTCGTTTTCCAGAAGACAATTTATAATTTAAGTCAATTGGTTTTTTTTTTTTAAATTTGTCAATTGGCAAAATGATTTATATCAATACAACTACTTTTTTATTTTTTTTTCTCACAAGTTATTTTCAATATTTATCTCTCAAAATTATCTTCTTTGTAATCTGTGTTGTTTTATTATTTTCATATTAATTATTACCTTATTATCCATTTCAAATCCATCTTTAGCGATGGTGTGATATGTTAAAATTCTCTCACGTTTCTATATTGCGTAATAGGTAAGATTTCGAATGAAAACCCAAAAATATTAACTCAGTTTAGTTGTGTAAAAGAAAAAAATTAAAATTAAAATTTTTATTGTGTAAAACCAATGGAAGTGAAATTCTTGGGTCTCAAAGAGTTATACTTGAATTGTCTCTTGTAGACTACTAAATATTCATAATTTTTTGAATCGACTTTTCTAAACAAGTTCAGATTTTAGATAATATAATTTTCACTACACTTCAATAAAAAACTAAAACATTAAAGAAAAAACATCAAATTTATTTTTTGATATCTGGATGAAATAAGCCAATTATATGGTATGATTTTCACAACCAACTAGAGACTCATATCATATCAAATACACAAGAAACATTTTAAGATTTTTTGGTATTTTGATAAAATTAGTGTTTTTTTTTTTTGTATTATATATTAACAAAATACAGGACACTTAAATAATTTTATTATGAAGAAAATCTATGCATATACATACATACATACATATAGTTACACAGAAAAAAAAAATGGGTGCACTTATTGATACAAAAATATTATTATAAATATATCGATTGTAAAAGATTATTATTATAGTGTTCATGCTTTTTAAAATAGACATCAAAATTTTTATTAATAAAGGAGAATATTTTTAGTACAGAAACATTTAGTTTTCTTTTTATACAATAATATCAAATCATTAAAGATTCTCCTAAACTGATTATTGATTAAATGATTACACAAAATAGTTATTTTTCACAATTAACAAGTAGAGGGAAATAGTTCGAAGGTCCAGAGTAATGTTTTTCAAAAACAGTTTATTTCTATTGATTTTTTTTTTATATAAAAATGATTATAGAAACATTAAATACATCACACCAGCAAAAGAAATCAACAACAAATAAAATAAGTTTAAGTATTTAAAAATGATAAAGGAAAACTCCTTTCAAAAATAAGTTTTGTTTTCTTAATTGAAAAAGAATAAATTAGAAATTTTATAATATTCTTATTTTTTTAAACAAAAATTTTAAATTTACTTTTTTTTTTTTGTTTTTTTTTAAATTTTGTAGTTATTATTTAAACATACCTCATCTTGTGACATGGTAGCTGATTTAACTGCCATTGGATCAATACTTGTATCACCTACTAAACCACCTTCTTCATCTGCATCATCATCGCGATGATATTTTTTCCAAAGATATCTGAAAATATAGTAAAATAAAAATTTAAATTAAATCCGAAGTACATTTAAAAATAGTTAGGATGTAGTTGGAAATTAATCATAGTCCTTAATATTGGAATTAAATATAATTTTGTCAATAAAAGTAATGAATATTAAAAAAACAAAAAAGATATGTTTTTAGATATACAATTATATTTCACAGATCACAATTTAAATATGGTTCTAGAATGATAATTTTTCAAGATTAACAACTTTCATTTAATACGTGAAATTTTCTGCCAGGATTTAAGAGTATATAATCTCAGCAAGGGCTTAAGAGAATATAATGTATACGCTTGTTGGAGCAGTAGGTAGAGCGCCTGCCTTTCAACCGAAAGGTCCCAGGTTCGATTCCCGATGAAGCAAAACAAAAAAAAAATGCTTTATGGATTTTTCGATCTGGTCCAGTACCCTTTGTTATTGGGATATAATAAATGGCAAAAAATAATTGAGAGAACAATCTGGTAACAAATTAAATAAAAATGAAACTATTCTATTTAAGAAGGCTTAGTTCCTGACAATTGCAGTAGTTTTTCCACATTTAATAAGTTGATAAGCCAGTAATTTGTTAAATAAATACTCAAATTATTGTAGATATTGTAGTGTAAAATTGCAGTACTGTATTTAATTAAGCACGAAAAGGTGATTCTACCTAAGTTACTGTAGAGTGAAAAAAAGGATATAACATTAATGACCTTACCATAAATATTAATAAGTGCAATTACATGTCATTTTTTAGGAGGAAAACTCTAATTGAATTTTATTATAATATTAACTAGGGGCCCCTGTTGAGTAATTATAATTCAAGTTGAAGTCAAATTTAAAGTTTTTAAAAAAACAGTAATTTATGTACTGACATATAGACTTCGCACGATATAGCAGAAACCACTCGTGTTTAATAAAAAGTTTTGTGGTTAGTAACTTTTATTAAGGACACATAAATACACGTCCCTTATATATTGCTTCGTTTCTGATATATTCCCTATAGTAAGTGGCATTTAGTGGATAAAATTACAAAAAATTAAAAATTTTGTCATTGAAGAGGTATGTATACCTACATAACACATAATTTTAATAAAAACTATATTATTACTACAAATAACCAAAATTTAGAAACGGTTACTTAAAAAGATCAAAATGAAGAATTCAAGTGATTTGTTTTTTTGTTGTTTTTATATTTTTTATTTTAGATTTATGTATTTGTTTTTTGTTTTTATTTGACATATGTACAATGTACATTATATTCACTGCAAGTAATTATAATAACTGATTAGTTTGCTTTTGTTTATTATTTTAATAAGAACTCATATACGCATAATGTATTTGCTGAATAATAAAACCATATGAGTACAAAATTTTCAACTGTGCATTTTTGTTTTATATACAACTTATATATTATATCAGAAGTTCATTAAGGAGTAGGAGAATCGAAACAAAATGAAAAGGTGTCTACTGCGCAGGTCCCTAAATGCTTGTCAATTATAATTATAGATACTCTAACTCTACTATATAAAAATGAATTTGCTAGATTTGCTAGTCATATGAACAATTCAACTGATTTTTTTTTGTTTTTGCTTTTTTATATTTTTTATTTGAGATGAATTTGTTTCTTTGTTTTTATTTGGCATATTTACATAGATTCATTTGCAAGTATATAATGTAAATTATAATAACTGATTAGTTTGCTTTTATTTATTATTTGAATAAGAACTCACATACGCATAATGTATTTACTGAGTAATAAAATCATATGAGTACAAAATTTTCAACTGTGTGCCCATTTTTTTTTATATATACATCTTATATATTATATCTGAAGTTCATTAAGGAGTAGGAGAATCGAAATAAAATGAAAAGGTGTCTACTGCGCAAGTCCCTAAATGCTTGTCAATTATAATTATAGATGGTGCTATTATTTAACATGTCTGTGAAACAAAAGACCTGAGTATCATTCTCGATAAGAAATTAACTTTTAATGCTCACAAAAATCGAAATATTTATTAAGCTTTTTCCATGTTAGGTTTCATAAAACGAAACTCACAGCAATTTTCTGATCCTTATACATTCAAAAATGTATATACTGCATTCCTTCGTCCACACCCAGAATATGCTTGTCAAATTTGGATGCCTTATTATGATAAACATATTAAGAGAATATAATCTGTTCTAAAGATATGATTAGGTTTTGTTTACGTAAATTCAACTCGCCACCTTATATTACTGGATATCTAGCTAAATGTCAACTTATTGATGTATGTCTTGAGGCTAAGCAAAATGCTGCTTCCTATGATATATTATCTGGCAGAATAAAATGTCCACCTATTCTTCGTCTTTATAATAACTATGCTCCAGTGCGCGATTTCAGAAGCCAACAATTTTTATATCTTCATAGTCGTAGAACGAGCTATGGTTTTTTCGAACCTATAGCAAACTCTCAGCGCTTATTTAATAACAGTTTTTCACTAATTGACTTCAACTACAGTAGATTCGTTTTTAGGAGAAAAATCATCACATTTTTTGATACATTACAATAATTCTTCTAATTTTAATTAATTATAATTTTATTCTACAAATTTTTATTCTCTATTATCATTTGAATGTACTGCCTATCTTTATAACTACTATTGCTATTACTATTAATATTTATTTATACTACTTAAATCTGTATTTTTCTTTTTTTTTAACTTCTTTTCTTAACTTAATGTTATTTTTAACTTGAAATTTGTTAATGCATCTTATTATTAATGTTATTTTATATTTGAAATTATTTTTATATATTTACAATTTTTGTTTTTTATTTCTATTTTTATCTTATTTTATTTTATTTTTAATATTTTATAAACAAAATCTGTAAGGGACCACCCAGTAGATTGAAATAAATAAATAATATCGTCTAGTATTTAATATTTCGATAATATATTTTATTCGTAGGTAATTTATTACATAGATTATGTAAGTTCTTAATCGTTAGCACTTATTTTACTAACCCATATATTTGTCATATTAACCCGATATGGAGCAGAGGGCTCCACAAATTTACCTAAACAAGCTTGATATAGTATTTAAAAAATACACAAAAATAGCTCTGGACCTTTTTATATTACATCCCATTAGCAGTTTATATACTAAAAAGTACGTGAACTTATCAAACATTATTCATCATTCATCAAATCCCTCATTTGTTATCTTGAACTGATATGGAACATAGGGCTTCAAAAATTTACCTAAAAAATATGGATATAGTACATAAAAAATACACTAAAATAGCTTGGACGTTCCTATATTACATTCCATTAGCAGTTTGTATACTACAAAGTACGTCAGCTTATCAAACATTAGTCATCATTCATCAAATCCCTTAATTGTTATCTTAACCTGATATGGAGCAGAGGGCTCCAAAAATTTACATAATCAAGCTTGATGACATAAAATATACATAAAAATATCTCAGGACCTATTATAATGAAAAGTACATCAGATTATCAAACATTATTAAATTTGAACTTCTAATATAACTGCATTCAAAATTATAAACAATAAAATTAAGCTAAAATTAACCTATTAAATAGAAGTGTAGATATCCATAATCATAATACTAGAAATAAAATTGGATTTTGTCGGTCTTTGTTTAGTTTAGAACGAGTCATAAAATCAATAATTGTCTATGATGTTATGATTTACCAAATGAATTAAAATTAATACTAGATATCAAGTCTAATACTACTAATCAAATTAATATTTTTTTTGTTTTTGAAAGGATAGGACTTTCACAAAGTCTTTCATCTGACTCTGTTGTGCGTTGGGTGTTTAGTTACACTTCATGTTATTCTCTATTTCTTTATAGACTGATCTCTGCCATCTTTCCCGTGGTCTACCTCTTTTTCTTTTACCCTGTGGATTCCAATCCAAAGCCTGCCTTGCTATGTTGTTTATAGGTTTTCTAAGGGTTGTAGCCTATCCACCTCCATCTTCTCTGCTTTATTTGTGTGCTTTCTGGTCTTTGTTTGGCCATTGCCTACAGTTCATTGTTTCTAATTGTTCTTTGCCAGAATATTTTGCATATTATGCGCAAGTATTTGTTACATAAGACAGACCACAAGCTTGAAAAATCATTATGGATCATTTTAATCTATTTTCAATGTCTTCCTTAGTGCTTCCACTTGTAGTAATTATACTACTGCGGTAACCAAATTCGCTGACATCTTCTATTATTTAATTATTTATTGTACTGACTTATGACAAAAATAAAAGGAAAATAAAGTAGGTAAAAAAAAAAATTCATCATAAAATTATTTAAGTTCAACAAACATCTTTTCATGTGATTTATGGGCGAGTCAGGTATTTGACAGAATAGAACTGTGCAACTGTGAAGTTAATTTTTGTTTTATATATCAATCAAAACTTAGGTAAAAGAAACATTTATACTTTCGAACCGTTGGTTTTGTTAGAGAAAAGAAAGGGGATAGGTAGAGAAAAGTAACAGACAAAGAAGTACGACAAAGGTTCGGCGGAGCATTGTGAACTATGTAATTGATGCTAACTGGGTATTTGTAACCTCTTGCTTTCCTCGACGGAATTGCGTAGGAGGCAGAAGTAGTAATTTTAGTTCTTCCAAGCATGTGCCTACTCCTACAACATATTATTTTTCATTAAGAGTATATTGTAGGAGTTAAACAATGTTTGGTTAAGTCTCTTTCGATGACTTACTGATATTTAAAAAAAAAACAAACAAACAGTTGCACGTTAGGATAGAACATTTAAAACTTAATTACCGGCTTGGCTGTGATATGAAAGGAAAGGGAAGAAGAAAAGTATAACACAAATTTATTAAAAGGGATTTGAAGTTTGATAGTGAATCTGATGTCATTTCTGCAAAAAATTATATGAATTCATTTACAAATTTACTTGTTTTCTATATGCACTCTACTTTATTGACAGTAATTTGGGTAGAATAGAATAAATTTATACTACAATGTTTTTCCAGTATTTAGTTATCAAATTACTCGCTTATGAACTACTCTTTAAATGTGGAAAACTACTCTTAATGTCAGGAACTATAAGCTTTCTTAAGTAGACTAGCTCCATTTTGCTTAAGTTGTTACCAGATTATACTCTCAATTATTTTTTTAATTATTTTTTTTAATTTTTATTTCATTTATTTTTTCAAATATAATTTACATAATGTAATACTTATAATTAATAAACAAAAACAAATTAACTAGTGATTTTAAGAAATTACTAAAAAACAAGATAAAAATTTAATTACTAAAATGACTACTCAAAATATTCATAAATAAAATTGATAAATTGTTTAAATTCATTAAATAAAGGCATCAAAGTATGCAAAGAGAAAAAAAAAATAAAATAAGTTAAGATCATTCGGTTGCTACAAAGAAGCAAGAGTTGAATGATCTGATATACAATTTCATAATGCTGTTTATAGAAAACAAAATTAAATTTAAAGTATCATAAATTTGCCAGAAACTAAAAAATAATGAAACAAATAATTTAATTAAAAACAGAAAATTACTAAAAAATTACAAAACATGCTAGCATGAAATTAGAAGTTTGAGAGAAATTAAGCATTTAGTTAGATTAATCATGAATCAAAAATTAAAAACTACATCTAAATTACAATTAATTAGCCCGGAATTATAATAAGGAACAAAGTTAAGTTATAAATAATTCAATCCGAGAATTATCAAATTGAAATAACCAATTTTTAAGTTTTTTTGAAAAGGATGAAAAACAACGTTCAACTCTTAAACTTTCTGGAAGGCTGTTAAAAATTCTAGGAGCTAAAGTAGTATAGAAGTGTTGAAAGTGAGCAGTTACGGGCTCTAGGTATCAATACTAAATTCCTGTTATTGATTCTAAGATTTTAGTTTAACACTACACGTTGATTTAAATAGCCAGACCTAATAAAAAACAATTTCAATGACTTATAGAAATATAAATGACGAAGAGGTAAAATTCCAAGCTTATAAAACAAAGGAAAACTAGAGGTAAGGCGATTTTTCCTGAGTATAATCCTTACAACATGTTTTTGCGAAACCAGAAGTGGATAAAGTTTATTGAAGTAAGAACCGCCTCAGCAAATGATCCCATATTGTAGTTTTGAGTTGAAAAGAGCAAAGTAAACCATTTTCAAGACTCTAAAGGAACAGTATAGACTTAGATGGTAGATATACCTTGTAACTTTAGTACAATAATTTTTCAACTTACTTGAATGATTAGACCAGTTTAATTTATTATCGAGAATAATACCCAGATATTTAAAAGAATCAACAACTTCAAGCTCAAAGAATAGTTCATCACAAGACAATGAATCATTATAAGAAGAAATACTAGTATCATTATAGTTAAGAGAAAATTTACAGCAACTAGGAGAGTGATAAAAAACTTTACAATCGTGTGGAATATTACCAGTTAAGCTGAATAACATGTACTTAGTTTTATGACTAACAACAAGCTTATGAAAATAAAACCATTTTCTAATCAGATCTAAATCATAATTTAAATCTATTATAACATTCAGTAAACTATTACTATTATAAGAAAAAGCGGTATCATCCGCAAACGCATTCAACTTACCTTTAAAATTTAGCTGAAACAAAGAATTTATAAAAATAAGAAATAATATAGGACCAAGAACCGAACCTTGAGCAACTCCTATTTTAATATTCTTATTAGAACTACAGCTACCATTTATTCTAACTAATTGACTCCTGTTATTGAGAAAGGATTCAAACCAATTTAAAACGAAACCTCTAAAACCTGCATTATAAAGCTTTTTTAACAACAAATCATGACAAACGGTATCAAACGCTTTCGTAATATCAATAAACAAAGCAGCACTTGACTTATTGTTATTTAGCCCACTATAAATTTCCGAACAAAGCTTTAGTAGGGCATCTTCAGTAGATTTCTTTTTCCTAAAACCAAACTGATTATCACTAAGGAAGTTAGTAAGATCAAGAAAATTTATAATTCGCACTTTCATAGCTTTCTCAAAATTTTTTGAAATTGGAGATAGAAGAGATATGGGCCTATAACTGTTCGGATTAAGAGGAGTACCTTTTTTAAAAAGAGGTATAACAACTGCAGTTTTTAATTGGTCAGGGAAAATACCTTTGAATACACTTAAATTAAAAATAAAGCATAAGACATCAACAATGAATAAAGATATTTCTGTAAGAATATTATTAGAAAGTATTTGAAAAACATCAGATTTCGAATTAGAATTTTTGAGGCTCATAATAATTCTATGAATTTCAAGGGATGAAAAAGGCTCAAAGAAAAAGCTTTGCCTATGATAAACTTCATTATAAAGCTCCGGAGATACAAGTCAAATATTTCTAGCATTACCATGTGTGCTCAAAGTTATTTCCTCGGCAATACCTGTAAAAAAATCGTTAAAATGATTACCAACAATTACAGGATCATTAACTAAATTTCCATTAACCTCTAGAGAAATAGCCGATGACGTTGTGGTATCTTTGTTCAAGATAGAATTTATGATTTTCCATTCAGCTTTCGTATCACCTCTATTATTATTTAACCGTGAAATGTAATAATTATCTTTACATCTTTTAATTTTGGACTTGATATCTTTAGAAAGTTTATTATAAAATTTCCTCAACCTTGTACTGTTTGCGTGTTTTTTTAAAGACAATCTTAATTTATTTCTTTTATGTATTAAGTTTAATAAACTGTTTGATATCCAAGGTTTCAGTTTTTTCCTAATTTTTTTAAACTTTGGAGCATTAGAAAAAATATTAATATGGTTACATAAGATTTTGAAAAAATTCGAGTAAGCAGCTGAAGGACAATCAGAACCAAAGACATTTTCCCAAGATTCAAATAACAAATTTCGTCTTAAACTAATAAAATCAAGAGAAGCAAAATTAATATAATCAATATGAAAACGAAATATTTAAACTGGTCATACAATGATCACACAAATTAAGATCTAAAACATCACTCACATGAGAAAAATTATTATCTTTGTGGACTCTTATAAAAATATGATCCAAACAAGTACCAGAAGATGGTCGATGATTATTTGGTTGGATTATTTTTTGTTATTTATTTTTTCCCAATGACAAAAGGGGACCTATTAGAAAACCACATGAAGTATTTTTTATTTGCTTCGTCGGGAATTGAGCATGGTATCTTTCTATTGAAACCCAGGCGCTCTACCTACTGCGCCACACCCAGTATGGGTACTTAAATACATTTTGTATTTCTTTTATTCGTTCTTTATGCGTCATATTTTTCTACAAATGGATTAGGATCATTAATTTCATAATACACTATACACATTTGTATAAAACAATGATCCTGAAATACAGAAATATCGGCAATCAACACTTATAATAAGTATTGTTTTAATGATTGAGATTGAAATCTAAAAATTCAACTGGATGGAAAACCTGCTTAAAAATTTTGTAAACGTTGCCAATTTCAATTCAAACTCAAATGGACGTCATCAAGTTTTATACTTATATAATATTATATCAAAACAACAAAATTTATTGTAATAAAAACAAAAATAAATCTAAAAGAAGGATTTCGAAAGGATAATACCATAATTATTTACCTAAAAGATTATTTTCTCTTATCTTTATATTTTCTACAACTGTTTCTCCATTTATATTATTCACCAACTCTTCTCCACCCACCTTAACACTTTGAGTATAATATATAGATATATGGTATATAGTATAGTATATATATATGGTATATACTCCAGACTTAATATTTATAATCGGGAATATGAGTATTATAATATTCTGTCATATAAATAAATTTATGTATTGTGATGGGTGAGTTGAAGCGACATATCTTAGACATCCATAAAAAAAAACTTAATTCTATTCATAACACACTGATATTTTTATTATATCGTATGAAATAAAATATAAGACCCCAAGTACATAATACTATCATGTATAAAATAATATATAAATATATACTATGTATGTATATATAATATGTACATAAAGAATCAAGGATATTGAAGTTGATTAAAATATAAGTTCAACGAGAGGAACAAAGAATCCAGAAATATGGAGAGGAAATTAGAGAAGAATAGTAGTAGACCGAGAGCAAAAAAAAAAGTAAAAAAAAAAAAAAAAAGGATATTCATTTAAAGCCTTTAATGGTGTTTCAGGATTTTTACAATATTATGCCACAAACTGGTTGTATTGTTTTCTTGTAGTCATTGTGTTTGTTGGTAGGTCTGTTGTTTTCTTTTTCTTTTTGTTGTTACTTGTATTTACTATATATATATAAATTCATATAAACTCAATGACTACAACAGTTTGTGGGCTTATAGTTTAATGGAGTGGAATTGGAAATTTTTTTTTTGTTTTGTTTTGTTTTTTATTTCTTATTTTTCGGTTAAAGTTGTTTTCCATTAAATACAGAAGATTTTTTTTTTTTTTTTTTGCTGTATATTATACAAATCTGTATAATATTAATGAAAGTTATGTTCTGTATGTAAAAAAAAAAAATCTATAATATAACATTCCATAAACAAAGGCTTAAAATAAATTTCTTATAGCTATATAAAAAAAAAAAACAAAAAAAAAATGAACCCCATGTGGTTAACTTCATTTTGTTTCGGATGTTTACTTTTTACATTCCACACTTTTGTATCACTTTTTTTTTTTTTATCAAGCATAATTTTCATACCACAAATTTTATACAAATAGGATGTAAATTTTTTGTTTTTTTTTTTTTTTTGTATACAGACAATGAGTTACTTTTTTTCGTTATTTTACTTCATAGGGAACGGATACAGAAGAGACAAAAAATAAATGGAAAGGTAAAAGGGTAAAAGAAATGCAATCGAGGAAAATTGAACTAAAGTCATATTTATGGCTATGACTTAAATGACTCTGCTTTTTTGTATTTTTTGTCGGCGTTTATTTTATTTTTTTTAAGGAGGAAGTTATGTAAAACCAAAGAGAAGAAAAAATATATTATGAAATCAATTATTATGTGTTCCAGTAAATTGTAGGATTCTGATACAGTTTTTAGTGATGATTAACTTTATAGCCACAGCTTTGGGTACTGCTGTGGTACTTAAACAAATTAGTGGCATTATATTATAGTTTCGATACCAGCGAGGATTGTGATCATTTAAATTGAGTGTAGTTGTTTTAAAGAAAAATTAATAAATTATGTGGTATTTGGAAGTTATAACGAGTTGTTGTGTATTTTATATACTTTTATATTAACTTGCCAGTGTCTGTTTATTTATTTATTTATTTATATGGTTGGTGGGTTGGAATTGTTTAAAAAAAAAATAACTTTGTTTAAAAAATTTAAAGATAAAGAATTCTGAAGTTTTGCACAGTTACTTATGATAAAAAAAGGAACTGGTCACGGTACTTTAAAAAGCCATAAAATGACAGGTTCGGCCTGCTGCTGTACAACTCCTAGCACTCCAGGCATATATCGAAAACCAAATGTGTTACAGGTATGAAAATTTACACTGAGATACTCTTTCACAAATAAAGAAATTCGACTGGTACCGTTTTCGAAAATTTGGGTTGGTTCGGGTGGCTGCCATGCAATTCCTAGTACGTCTCAGGAATATTTCGAAAACCAATTGTGTTACAAGCATGAAAATTTACACAGAGATACTCTTTCTCAAATAAAGAAATACGACTTTTACCGATGTAAAAAAATTGGGCTGGTTCGGGTTGCTGCCGTACAACTCGTAGCAAGTCCCTGGCATGTTTCGAAAACCAATTGTGTTACAGGCATGAAAATTTGCACTTAGATACTCTTTCACAAATACAGAAATACGACTTTTATCGATTTAAAAAATTTGGGCTGGTTCGGGTTGCTGCAGTACAACTCGTAGCAAGTCCCTAGCATGTTTCGAAAACCAATTGTGTTACAGGCATGAAAATTTACACTTAGATACTCTTTCACAAATACAGAAATACGACTGTTACCGATTTCGAAAATTTTAGCTGGTTCGGGGTACTGCCGTACAACTCCTCCTAGCCGAAAAGTATATAAAGAAATTTTAGTATATATGGAAATTTTAAGTATTCGCGGCTTGAAAAAAACCGTATCCGTATCCAAATTTCCAACATATTTTCATATAGTTCTACTTTTTAGGGGGCTAGTTTGATTTCGATAAATGTATATTTTAAAAATTTTTATTTTTACATTATTACATTTTTATTTAGAGTTATTTTCTTGAGATTATACTGGAGGTTTACTAAAGGTTATACTGCCACTTTAGTTTGTTTTTCATTGAATATTTTTCAAAAGTATTTACTTAAAATGTTGTAATTCTGAACTTTACTTAATTTATTTAAAAAAATGGCTTCTGAAGTTGAAGAATGGATTCTAAATTCTAGAAGTTGTATAACAGATATTTGATTGCGTGCTGGGTCCAAATCTATAGTAGGCTTGAATTTGTGTTTCAGTAATATAAAGCTAAATTATGGTTGATTGATCAAGAAGATGTAATCCGAGGAAGTCAAACAAAAACTTCATAAGATTACTATTAATTTGGGTTAGAATTTGTATAGTTTAAAAAACATTTTTTTTTTGTTACAAATCGGTGTTAATTGTTATACTGAGAAAACCGGTGCCGGCGTATTTGGACCAAGGTTCAAGTTTAACGCGGCCTTGGCACATATCCAAAAAAGGTGTGAAAAGTGGGACCAGAACCAAGTATTGCTCCTTCAAATGCCTACTTACAAAGAATTGTTTCCAAGTGGGAAACTATATAGAAACTCAAAATATATGGAATAGTTGCCAAGAATTTACGGAGTCTAAAGCGTTTTTCAAACTCAGTATACAAAGACTGAATCGGATAAACAGGGAATCCAATGTCAGAATGTTGACATGATTTATCACAGGTCATGGCCCATTCAACAAGCACCTGTTAAAGATTAGTATATTGAGCACAAACATGCATATTCTACTTAGAAGAGGAATAATACTCCTCTCATATTCTATTTGTTTGCGACGCCATAGGGCTCGTAAAAGATATAAATATTTCCAGGAATACACATGGCCTGATTCTGAAATTTACATCAAATTCATAATAGCGTTTATCAACGACATAGACCTACAATTCTGAGATAATCGGTGAAGTACAATAGATCTTAAGAGGTCGCGCTTACATCGAACTCCTTATTAAAAAAAAAAAAAAAAACAAAAAAAAAACTGTTGTACTACAAGAGCAAAAAATATTAGCACTTATTATAAGATTCCATCGTTTGTAAACTCTTTCGATCCAGTAGAACTAAATCGATTATCAGCATTATGAGTCTCGACTGTAAGGCTTATTGAATGTAGTATTTAAGGAGATAAAATGCCTGATAAATACTGATGGAACAATATCTTTTTATACCTAAAGGAATTTACATAAATATATACATGTGGCAGCATATTTGGAAAAATGCATAATAAAATTAAACCGTTTAGGGCCTCCCATCAATGCAAATAATTTTATTATATACATTTTGAATATATACATTTAATAACTCATTACAATTTGCAATCAATGTTCATACATTTTTTTCACTCTATTTAAATTTAAACTTCATTTTTGATTTCGATTGTTTTTACTTTTCACTTTCTTTAAATTTAAATTTGTTTGTTTTTTTCTTCAACTAAACGTCAAACTAATGAGATTGACAGACGAATATGCAAAAGTTGAAGCAAATTGAATCAACTAATTGAAATCAAGTCTATAACCTTTTATAATATCATAACTTTGTTTAGTAGAATTAGAAAAAGTCGATTCTACCATAGAGTGATTGGAGGTCATAATAAGCACTATTCATTCACATAATAATGGCTTTGTATTTATTATTCTAAATTAATTATTTAATAATTACAAAATCTGATTTTAATAATTTGCTTCAACATTTTTTCGACTAGTATTATACAGGTACATGACTCTTGAGTTTCATAAGAATAATATCACAGATTTGATGCAAGTAGTAGTGCACAATATTTTAACTATACTTTTGTAGTATTATTTCAAATTAATTCAAATACCAACTCTATACATTTTTTCATATAGCAATTAAGCTAACTTCTCTTTTATAATCAATTTTTCAAATTATTTTCAACATTCCTTATAAGCAATTTTTATTTTCCATATTACAAATGGATCTCAATTTTATGTATTCCTTGAAAATTTATGTCGAAAAAAATTAAATGCGAATTGGAATGTTGGTAAACTAAAGTCAACAGCAAAAATATAATATATAAGAAGAATTTGTAGTGAATTAAAATTAATAATGAATAATTCATAATTTTATTATATTACATTACATAATAATATTATGTAATGTTCATTTTAAAATGTAATTTAGTATTTCTTTGTTGAAAAGCATGTGTGTACATATCATATACATACATTTATGCAATTTGTAGTTAAAGTAAGTATATTATGTGTTAAGCTTAGGGAATTATTTCTACCCGATGTTATGTGGTTCATTGTACTTATAGTTATCGGTTGAATTGAGTATATACCAGGAGTTTGAGTAATTGATGAAAACAAACATTGTTGTGTTAAAAATTGTTTTGTAAAAAAAAACATTTTTAATATCTGAAGAACTTTTAATTTATTTAATAATAAAATTTTATTAAGAATATAAAACAAATTTTAATTTATAAAATTATACAAAAGATTTTAACGTATATTAACTGAAATTAAATATACATACAAATTCCAAATAAAACTAAATAAATTTATTTGTGACTAGATTTAAAATGAGCTAATAATAATGGCATCCCTCATATTTATTTTTATTATTATTCAAGTTTACTATATATAGTATACTATAAGTTTACTAAATTTTTTTTTGTTAATTATGATTAACAAATCATTATATTTAATCTGTAAATTGGAAAAAGTAAGGTACAAATATCTGAATCATTTCACAACCGATATTTATTATTATTCTTTTAAATGATAATAATATTTAAAAGGCGATGTAGCGAAATTAAATATTTTGTCAACTATTTTTAATTTTCAATTAGAAATTTCAGTTTAAAATTTCAATTCGTGTATAAGTTATACACATATACGTTTACCAACTTTACCAAAGTACAGAGTCTCTTTTTTTCCCTGCCAGAATTAAATTTAATTTTTTTTAAAAATAAATTATTAGAATATGCGGTTGTTGTCTAAGATAAATCAATAAAAAACTATAATAATATACATATAGTGGCAAGAATAAATTGAAATTTTTTGTCAAACTTTCTTGAATTTCGAAAATCGGGCTAATTTTAGTTTATATTAATTATTATGTACAATGTGTGAATATTTTAATTGTAATTTGACTTATTAAATTACTGGAAAAATCAATTTGATAAAAAAAAAAACTAATTTTGAATATAAAGGCCATTCAAAATTGAACTAAATATTCCGAAAGCGAACATGGAAAAATAAATAAATAATTAAACTAAATTAAATTAACCAAAGTTCATAAATCAGACTCAAATAATCTACGGCTAGCATAAATCTATTTCCAAAAATAAGACTTGAGAAAAAAATGTATTTCATTTTTAAAAGGAACATAATTTACTTACATACGTTTGAATCGTTTGTGTCTAAAGGTCGGTTTTACCTGGTAAAAATTTTGAGTGCGAAAATATTTTGTTTGTTGTAAAAAAGAAGATAACATGGAATGACTTTATTTTATATCAGAATTCAATGTCTATGACAAAAAGAGGAAATATCATTTACTGGTGATATTTATCCCTGACATGGGATATTTTAACATTCGCTTGGGATATTTTGATTTAATTACACTTCGATGAAGTATATTTTTAAAATATCGGGATATTTGCTTTATACCGGCAACACTTTTTTATTTTTAATTTTTTGTGTAAATGTATATAAGATCCAAATCATAACGGAGTAGAAAATGTTTTCTGCAGAGAAATTCGCGTAAAGACTAATTATTGTGGTAACAAATTCAGTAATTAAGGTGTAATCGGAAATGTCAAACTAAGATCAAATGCAAAAGCATTTGACGATCAAACTACAGATGTTTGACAATCTTGATGAAAATGCTTTTGTTTCATTTGCATTTCATTGTTGTAGTTTGACTTTTAATGTTTGATGTTTGTCGCAATTTTTTTAGCAAAAGAACTTGAAGAAATTTAATTTTAATAAAATGAAAACGCTTACATCTGTTTACTAAAAAATTTTTAATAAAAAACAAATAGAAATAAAATAATACTGCAATTGTATAATATATACATGTATAAAAAATATTTTGTTTCCCAAATACTAATTTAAAATAAAAATTTGACACCAATGTTCCTCTTCTAAGTCAATTCAACTAAAAATTGCAAAATAAAGCTGGAATTGGAAATATCAGCTGCGCATCAAATGACTTAGCAGTGTAACCTCAAACGCAACAAGCTAAAATCATTTAACTTTTATTACAGACAGATGGCGACTGCTTCTGTCAGCTTACCGAAATTGAAAAAAACAATAATCATGTGACAGAAAGTGTGATTTGTAAATCATAACATCATAAAAAAAGCAATTGTGCAGTTTTTGAAAATAGATGCAGAATTTTCGAAAATTAAAATAAGATTATTTTTATTTGTTAATTAGTAAATAAAAAATTTCTTTAGTGAGTACCTAACCTAGCTGGAATTATTACAAAAAAATTGAAATAAATTTTATTGAAAAATACCAGGTAGGTACGTTAAAAAAATTACATATTGGTTAATGATTATTATTTTTGGTATTTTTTTTATTTTGATATTTTTCATCAACAATTCGATTATCTTAAATTTTTTTTTCCTTATAAAATATTTTTTTTTATTTTAATTGTATGCATTTTCAATATTTCTTCTTCATTTTAAAGTTTTTTTAACAAAATAATATTAATCACCAAAATGTCAAAAACGCTGTAAGAAAAGTAAAAAAACGTTTGCTTGCTTTAGTCGTCAGATGCCTTCGCATCTGCAGCAATAGTAAAAATAAAATATTGCAAGCAATCGTTACATACTTAAATTTTGTAAATGCAAATTTTTGACGTCAGATGCTTTTGCATTTGATGTGCAGATGACGTTTCCGATTACAGCTTAAAGTTCACATAAGTATAACATTAAAAACAATTTTTTATTATATAACATGATCCCGAACTCCCATTTTCCAATTTTAACAAAAAATTAAATTTAACTCATCTAAAAAATTTTTTTGACTAAATTGCAGTTTCAAAATCTGCAAGTGACGTGTAAATGACATTTTCGATTAGATGATTTTTATCTCACTACATTATCGATTACACTGCAACAGCAGTCATCTTAAAGATTGACATTAAAAGTTACATGACGAAAATCAAACTGTATAATCGATTAGACTGCAAATGCATTTGATCTTAGTTTGACATTTGCGATTATACCTTTATTGATAAATTTTAATATGAATATCGGAACAGTTTCCCGAATTCAAATCCAATAAAATTCATGTTTTCATAATAGTATTATTATTTTATGAATAAAATTTATGTTTAGACTTTATGACTTTATGGTTTGGAATTTATGTTTGTTATTACTATGAAATGGTAAGCCTGGTACTCACTGTGAGCACCGTTATTAAGTTTCAATAATTTAAGACAAACAAAAACCTTTCAAGAACATATTTTTCTAGTTTTCATAGCTTTATAGCTGTACTGGACATTTGTTAGATGGGATTTTTCTATTATTCCGACTTTTTTCAACCCTCTACAACCCAGGTGTAATTTAGAAATAGACTCCCTTCTACTTAAAATTTTATTTTCTAAAACAATACAAATCTTTAAAGAATTTTCAAACCGTACCGGTTACGACGTACAATAATGCTTTATTTATAATTAATTATATGTAAACTCACAAGGATTATGATAGCTAAAAGAATCATAGAATCACTCCCTGAAAAGAATTTTCCTAATGCAGAAAAGTCATGAACCATCTAATATCACGACAAAGTACAGTACTTTATTTAATAAAGCATAACAAAATCAATTAGAATTATGGAAACAACGGTAGAGGCGGATGTAAAGATTTAATATGATTAATTTAAGCTGGGATTTTAAAAAATGTACTTGGATACACAAAGTAAAAAGCATATTACTAAAAACAATAAAAATGCACAGAAAATGCATTAATTACAATAAAAGAGATAGAAACAAAATAATAATAATAATAATAATAAAACACAAAAATGTAAAAGGATATGCAAAAAGAAGAGAAGGAGCAAAAAAATTAATTCTAGAACAGATTATCACAATTTTCTCATCTTCAACTTTTTTTTTTTTTTTTATTATTATTTAAAATAACAACACTCTCTTGTTGTTCAATAGATAATATCCATTTGTATATTATCATCTGCACTTACATTAAATCAATCATAATTACGATTGAAAATCCCAGCATCAAAGACTGAAAAAAATATAAGTGTGTATGTGTTTGTTATTCATTCATTCCTGATGCATTACATTTTTCTTTTTTCAATTCGATTAATTTAGACTATATTAGTATGTATGTATATTTTTATATTTTTATTAAATCCATTTTATCCTCTACAATATTCTTACTCTATATTATAATCTTTAATATATAAGTAAAGTGGTGGATGCTTGTAATATTTAAAATACTTTGGTGTAGACTCATTGTTACTGTTTGTCATCTTAGTGTGCTGCTATTTTTCGTTTTCCATAAAACTAAGTACTGGAGTATATTGCAGGATCATATTGAATGTGCACTAAATAATTCTTTCGATACAGTCTCATGGGATACGTTTATTTGAAGATATGTTATTCAGATCGAAGTGTTTTCTTTTTAACTGGATCAAAACGTATTCTATTTTCACTAATCAGATTGAGAGTTAGATTTTATCTGATACAAAATTTTGCAGTAAAAAATTGTAAAAAATTTTAAAGAAGAAAAATGGTTGAAATATTTTTTTAATGAAATATAGTACGAGTACTTTAACCACACACTACTAAATTATGATACAGTAAAACACATATTATTATCTACATAATTTATATAAAAAATATTATGTTTTTGTTGTGTATTGACAAAAAAGTATTTAACTGAATTGAAACTGTAGTATCTGCGGTTAAACATTCTTAATATGAAGTAAAGGTTTAATGCGAACTAGATATATTCGAAAAATTTAAAACTGCTGAATGTTATAAAACGGGTTGAAGGCTCTTTTTATTTTTTGGATGTCGAGGTAATCGGTTTTTTTAAGTTGGAATTGAAATTCAATTTTTTATTCTTGCAAAATTAAAATTCAGGAAAATAAGACATAAAACTATTTAAAATAAGATTAAAATATATCAATAATTAAAAAAAAATGGATATTAATATGGTCATAATGTCTGTACCTCGGACAATAAAATCAAGAATTTAAATATATAAAATCTCAAACTTTTCTCAAAATATTACCGCAAAAATTACCGATTAAAATTTTTACCATAAATCAATAAAAGATTGTATATTAATATAACGATAATGTATACCTCAAAGAATAAAATCAATAATAGAAATATATAAAATGTCAAACTTACTTAAAATTTTACCGCAAAAATTACCGATTAAAATTTTTTACCATAGATCAATAAATTCAAAAAAAATTATATTAATATGGTGATAATGTCTGTACCTTGAAGAATAAGACCAAGAATAGAAATATATAAAATGTCAAACTTACTTAAAATTTTACCGCAAAAATTACCGATCAAAATGTTTATCATAGATCAATAAATTCAAAAAAAATTATATTAATATGGTGATAATGTCTGTACCTTGGAGAATAAGACCAAGAATAGAAATATATAAAATGTCAAATTTACTTCAAATATTACCGCAAAAATTACCGATTAATTTTTTTACAATAGATCAATAAATTCAAAAAATTTATATTAATATGGTGATAATGTCTGTACCTTGGAGAATAAAATCAAGAATTAAAATATATAAAATGTCAAATTTACTTAAAATATTACCGATTCAAATTTTTACGATAGATCAATAAATTCAAAAAAATTTATATTAATATGGTGATAATGTCTGTACCGCGGAGAATAAAATCTTACTCAAAATATTACCGCAAAAATTACCGATTAAATTTTTTACAATAGATCAATAAATTCAAAAAATTTATATTAATATGGTGATAATGTCTGTACCTTGGAGAATAAAATCAAGAATTGAAATATATAAAATGTCAAATTTACTTAAAATATTACCGATTCAAATTTTTTACCATAGATCAATAAATTCAAAAGTTTTATATTAATATGGTGATAATGTCTGTATCTCGGAGAATAAAATCGAGAATTGAAATATATTAAATGTAAATATTACCGCAAAAATGACCGATTAAAAATTTTTACCATATTACTACCATAGATCAATAAATTAAAAAAAATTAATCAATACGTTAATAATGCCTGTACTCCCGAGAATAAAATGAATAATTGAAATATATGTGAAACTTTCTCAAAATATTACCGCAAAAATTACAGATTATAATTTAATAAAGAGTGCGTTTAGCAGTTTGTGCTAATTTTCAAATAAATCAAACAAAAACATATCAAAGGGTCGACCTACATGGAAAACCTTATATTTAATACAAAAATTTAATAAAATCATGTTGTGAGTAATAGCAAAATATCATAAAATTAATAAAATATAAATGTGAGTCATTTTCAAGTTAGAAATGTTTTTCAAAATCATCAAAAAAATTTATTAAAATTATCGAAAAAAAGAATTAATTAAAAAATTAAAATCTCTGGTTATTATTTTTGAATTAACCTACTCTTAGTCAATTCTTATCAAAATACATCGAATCAAAGACAAAGTTAATTTATATAATATATGTATATGCACTCTTAATTAATTTATATATTTTTAATTGATAATTTAAAAATTTGTAGTGCTTACTTCAAATTTAAATTGTAAATGAATTATAGAGTGTGTGTATTCAATTTATAATCAACTACACCAAAGGTTAACATCATCAGGTTTTTTCAAACTCATAACACATTTTTCAAACTCTCATAAATATTAAAACTTAAAATAATTTGAATGAACAATAAAAGCTTTTTAAAATTAAAACTTGGGAAATTTTACCTAAGTATAATTACATCGTTTTCTAATTCAAGCGTATTATTATTTTGTAATATCACAAATAGCCACAAAACATGAATACCTTTAGGTATGAGGTGTGAAGAGAAAAACCAAATAGTATTAACAGAGTATAATTTAATTCATCTCATATACGTAGATATGATAAGTTACATAATAATCTCATAATTCCAATAATTAAATTTCTATTTTAATTTCAAAATAATTAAAT
Source organism: Argyra leucocephala (assembly GCA_963942445.1). Classification (NCBI taxonomy): domain Eukaryota; kingdom Metazoa; phylum Arthropoda; class Insecta; order Diptera; family Dolichopodidae; genus Argyra; species Argyra leucocephala. The sequence continues at coordinate 38,751,294 of OZ012678.1, read as the reverse complement.
ATCATCTATATCATATAATTGTATAAAAATTAAAGCATTAAAAATATTTCAGGGTAATTAAATAATAAAAATTGTAAATGAACTAAAAACAAAAAAAAAAAGCTTTAAACTCTCAAATAACCTATTTTGTGGCCATTATTTAAAAATAAATTAATGTACACAATACACATATATACCTACATATTACGTACAAATAAAATAGTTTCATGAACTAAATTCATTTTTTTTTGTTATGTTTTTAATCACTAAAATTCTAATTATGTTAAAATAATAAGTTTATCCTCAAAACATAAAAGGACACAATAAAAAAAAACTGAAACATCAACCAGGATTTTTAGTTTTGAATATTCCCCTCTCAACAAGATTTTATTTGGTTAAACGGTTCGTTTAAATGTTTAGTTTATGCATATGTGTTGGTATTAGATTTTCCTGCATATACAGTAACGTTTGAAAATTGATAAACAATTGTGTAATATTTAAAATATTATCATTTAATTTAAAATAATAAAATATATCAATTATTGTACGGTTGTAAGATAAAGGTCCATTTTTATGTGCAGCACTGCATACACATCTTCTGCAGATCTGTTTTAGAAATACATGTGCGTTTTTTTTTAAACTACGGTACATTTATTTTTGACATTTTGTACTTTTAGGTAAAAATTTTTATAATTGTAATTTTTTTTGTTAAATAAGAAATCATTTTCTTCAATTAATTCAATAATTTTTTTTTCCATTTTTATATTTTTATTTTACTTTAGTTATCTTCAATAAAACCTTTAAATAAAAATGGGCAGCAAAATTAGTTTTAAATTTGTTTGTTTTTTTCCTCTTGAGAGGATAGGGCTTCCACTTAACATTTCCATCGTATTCGATCTCTAGCTGTTGATTTCAATTGTTCCCACGTTTTACTATGGTATCATCATTTCTGTTTTCGAGCCAATGTCTAGTTTCATTTTTAATATGTTTGTACTGTGTAAGCAGGGGATTGGCCTACTATAGAAGACCACTTTGATAACTATGTCTGCACCTACGTGGTAAAACTACTTCATATTTTCTGCAAGTTGTCACTGCGATTTTATCCATCTTTGACATTAAGATACCTGACTTTACTATGTTTACTGGGTACGGCATGTCACATACTGTTGACAATTTTGTAATAATTATTAGCTTGTCAAAATTTTTTTTTTTTTTTTTTTTATTCATATTTGATCAAAAAACCAATTTTTATTTTGTATTTTTTTTTAACCTACACTACTTATTCTACTTACACTACTTATACCTACCAGCTAATTATATCTAGCTTACAACAACCCTAATTTACTTTATATTTATCCTAACTATTCTTATATACTATGTTCTTCTGTTTTAACTCATTTTCTGTTCTTCTATTCTTTCCACCAACATTTATTAAGGTTTATTAAATCTTTATTCGTTACATACTTATCGTACCTAAATGTTTCACTATTATCTTAGAATTAAAGATTTGGTTGGTATTCTACGTTTTTATCTGTAGCTCTCTGAAATATATGGTTATATTTATTTTTATCCAGGTAAATCCATCCTTCTGCAGGTATATAACCGGAGCTCATTGTTTTCTCAATGTACCTATCATCTGCATATATTGAGTGAGCAATCGGACTATTTTTTTCACCGACTCTACCCTGGAATAATGTTTTCTTATCAGGTTAATTATGAATTGTTCGATTTTTTTTATCTTGTTAACCTAATAGTGCGTTTTGTTCGATATATAGTGTTTGTATTCTGTTTCCGGTTTTCTGAATTTACTTATGCAATGTCTTATACACTTTCTCTCAAACTTTCTCAATAACTCCACCATATTCAACAAGTATATGTAAAAATAGGTCTTATCAATGCCTGGTACCCTATCATTCTCAAAATTTATTTATTGTGTTATTTGGCTATTGTGTTTTATGAGATTGTATGAGTATTGATATAAAAATTGATATAGGCAATATTTTTAGTTATAAAGTTTTGATTATATTAATTATTTTTAATTTTTTATTATAGATAGAAGGATAGTTCGTTTATTTCCAAAATTTGTTAATACATTATTTATAATTACAGAGTCTTCTTATACTTAAGTTAGAGTTTAGATTATTAGTATCTTAACAGCTGCGAGTTTTAATTTATTCTAATTTTTATTTTGCATTACATTTGTTGTTTGATTTACAATTTATTTTAATTGATACAAGGAAAAATGGTGGAAAATTACAAAAACCTTGTGACTACTTGTATTTTTAAGAATTTTACTTAAAGTTAATTTTTTATTGATTATAAATTGTATATAATATTTTTGCTATTTTTTTAAGATATATTTTATACCCTCACGAATCGAACTCGTGATTACCACATCATAACTGAAACACATTTCTGTGCTCCAACCAATTAGGCCACAGAAGGGATCACTATACTTGGTTGATATGCATGGAGTGCATAATTACATTCAAATACTAACACATAAAAAAAAACGAAGTAAATGAATAAATTAAATTAATTAAATTAATAATTAAATTTATAAATTAAATTAATTTATACACTGCAATCATAAGCTATTACCAATTAACCTTCTTGTTAAATGCAAACTGGCAACCGAGGCACATTTGATAATTAATTTAAAAAATATTTTTGTTAATATTAAAATAAGACAACCGAACCCAGAAAATATTTTAACAAAAAGTGGAGTTTATGTTGTATGTGATGGAGTATAGGTTGGCAAAACAAAAAGAACCCTCCAAACTAGATTTACCGAACATATAAAATCGTAATCTTCTCCTTATTCGTCATCAGGCTTAGGTCAACACTTAAAATCTTCAGACCACCTTACCGATAGAGACAAATTAGAATTAAAATTAAAAAAAGCCAACTTATTAAATAACCAGTTAGACTTAACTAATGAAAGCCCGCTACTTAATAGTAATTTTTTACATCTTAAATCAAATTCTGTATTTTGTAAATTTTGTGGCTTACAACATGTCAATTTTTGTTAATATAAAAATCATATGTGTTTTTTTTTATAAATGTATAATTTTACTAGTAATTTACCAGTTACTATTTTTTATACTGGTATATATAATTGTTCTATAAAAATAAAAAATATAAATTGATGATTGTTTACCTACTATTATAAAATAGTATATAAATGCTAAATTGAATATGTATTTTTCTTAGTTACATTTTAATTTTAATTTTTTAAATTTAAATTTTATTGTATTTCTTTAGTCTTGATAATGTCTTAGAAGGACAAAACATGTAGACTGAAATTTTATTTTTATGAAAATGTTAATATAAAATAAAATATATAAGAAAATTTTAATAATTTCTTAATCAGTTAAACAATAACAAGTGTTTTATTTAATTTAATTAAATATTAATAAATAAATAAATTTTTTATTAATTCCTAAAAATTATGTTTCACCAAGTGCCAACCAAAAAATCTTTAAATTTTTTATGAAAGAAAATACAAACACAATCATCACAGCACAATCAATTAATGAGAATCACAATTACAACACCAGAACAGCTGATAATTTTATCAAAAGTCAAATTCAATAATCATGATGCCATCTACAATTTAGAATATAAGTACTACAGTGAACTACCTAAGTATATAAAAGATATTAATGAATTTAATGAGTATAAAAGCAAAATTAATGAATACTTTTTGTCATTAATATAGCTAGATTTTAATTTAGGTTAATCATTAATTAATGAATTAAAACAAAAAAAAAATGTTGTTATTAAATATTTTTAAATTTTAAATTTGCTTATACAACTTACCACTGTATTACATACTACTTTTATTATATTGTTACATTGTTAAATTAAATATGTATATGTATTTGTTTACACATAATATGCATACTTAAGTTATTATATTATACGCTCTATAGGAGCGACTGAGCTCATTTGAGAAAAAGGAAATAAAAATAAAAAAAAAATATATAAAAAAATTAAAATTAATTCTTTTTCTCACAATCACAATCTATATTTGTTTTCCTCTCTCTCTCTCTCTTTCTCTCTTCCTTTCTGTTCTCCTGAGTGTTAGTGACTACAGTTAACTGAGCATATAGTAACAACTCACCAAGTTCACAAACAAAAACAAAAATATTAAAATAAAGTGTATCGCAGGGATGTTCATAATAAAGAATTGGACAAAAAGTTACTATTTAAAACACATATAACTAAGCCAGTCAATAAAATAGATCTATATATAAAAATACTATATCCAATTATAAATAAAAAAAATTCAGATTAACTGTAGAAAACAAACTATAATAATATTTATAGCCATTTTTCGCAATATTCTTTTGTACGGTTTCCCCATATGGAAGAGCGCTTTGAAAACATAATTAAATCTGCTACAAAGAAAACAAAATGCGATCCTAAAATTAATCTTGGCTAAATCTTTATATTTTTCCACCCACAGATTGCATAGCATAACAAATATTAATATTGTTTCCGAACAAATAGCAAATATATCCGCCTGCCTTTCTAGAGAGCTGTTTAAATTCAGTAAATCCGCTAATACGAGCGATTGTAGATTAAGCTTTTACCAATTAGATTTTTATTTTTCTTTGTTTTATTTATAATTAAGTCAAATTTTCAGTTTTAAACTAAGTATGCTGTTAAAAATTTTTGCCGGTCAAAAAATGAATGCAAAAACTCTTCAAAATCGGTACAAAATTTTATCAGTTTTTTTTTAATAAATAACAGGTGGCACTACTTGGTCATTAGACAATCAACAACGTGAAAATAAAATCTAGCTATTTAAACTAAAAAAACTAACTGTTAAACTATTTAAACTAACTTAATAAAAATGGAACCTTTTGAAGAACACATCGAAGAAGAAATGGAAGAAAATGTTCCTCCAAATTTCGTTTGTAGTTCAGCAATCAGAAAGGATAAAACCAAATTCATTATTTTATATTTATTTAATATTATTATCTCTTATATCTCTTAGTTTATGTTTTATTTTGTAAGTTATTTTATTTTATTTTATTAAATAATATCTTTTATGACTTACTTTAATAAGCAATATGACATGATCCCCAAACGTTGTGAATTTTCTAATATCAAAATTTTGTAAGCAAGGAAATTTTATATACCCGGGTATATAAATGAGGAGCAAAAATTTTGAAATTTAATACTTGGCGATCAAAACAAGAAGCTCATTTTTTTTTGCTCAGCATACTAACAGCGTACTACAAAACAAAACTGAAAGCAAAATATTTGTTACCATTTTTGTACAACAACAAATTGCATGAAACAATGTCAAATTTTTGCACAGCGTACTAACAGCATACCTAGCTTTAGGATAAAAATAAATTGATCAAAAAGGTTTTTACTTGCCATTTTCTCTTAAAAAGGTTAGTCTAAGTAAATTAAAAGTCATAGGTCTAAATACATTTTGGTATAAGCTCTTAATTATTATTGAAATTAGAAATAAGGAAAATTTTACAATGAAATTAAGGCATAATAAAATAAAATAATTATGAACAAATCGTTTATAGATTCTGAAATAAATGCAACAATTTTTCCAATTTCTCTCTGTGAGAGACTGTGTAAAATATTTTGTAAAATTTTAAAAATCTTGTTTTCATCTTGTTTCAAAATCAATATAAAAAACTAAAATTATAACCAACATTACTGTAAACTTAATTTCTACCTTCATCCCAACATTTTTTTACTGCCACTGTTACATAATTATATCGAATCTTCATTTGTGTAAAATTCATTTTCATTTTTTTGTTTTTGCTATCAGTTTTCTATTCATGTCAAATGGCTCATAAAGTTTTTCTCGTTTCTTTAATGGTACTACACAACCATATTATATAAAGAACAAAAACAAAAAACAAAATTAGGACAACAGTCGTTAAATGTGACAAAAGGATTCTCTTCGGTTAGGTAAAATTAAGGAAGAAGAGTGAATTCAAAATATAAAAAATAAAAAGAAAAACAAACAACAACATTTTTTAACATTAAATAATTTAATTTTTTGTTTCATTTATTGTTTTATTCAATATAATATATATTATTATACATATCTACATTTAAACAATACACTGATACCAGTAAAAGGATAATCTACACCCGTAAAACAAAAAAAAAAATGAAAGAAAAATAAAAAATAAAAATTTCAAGTGAAGAAAAGAAGTTAGGAAAATATGAAAGGATAACAAGAAAAACTAAAAAAACAAAGTATGATTAAATATAAATAATACAATATGAGGGTATTATCCTTTTAGGTGAATTTCAAAACAGAGAACTGATTGTAATTTATTTGTATGTTTTAGAAAATTGATGTTAATTTCAAAAAAAAGTTTTTAGATAAAAATTAGGAAATTCGCACAACAACAACAAAATTATAAAATTAAAAAAATCAAAAAGCTTAGAATTTTAATGAAAAAGATAAAACTATAAAATTCTGATGGATATTTCAAAAATTATTCAAAAATAAGGATTTAAATTCGAAAAAGGTTGTCACTTTTAAAAAGAAAATAATGCAAAAAAAACAAAAATTCTTTTGAAGTTTTGTACATTTTTTTTTTTTTGATTTTGTTTAGGGTAAAAAATTAATAATAGAAATTTTTATAGATTTTAATTTTTTATTTTAATGATTTTGATCAAAGATGGTCCAAAGATGACTTAAACAAAACAAAAAATTCGATTTTTATTACTTCTGAGATCAAATATTTTAGAAACATGAATTATCGACTTATAACACTATAAGTGATCTTATATGGAATGCCGTATAATTTATATTACTTTGCAAGAACTACCTTTGACTTAAATCGACCGTATTATCCGTATTAAAAAGTTGATCCTATATTTAATAATACTGTATTTGAATAATTGACATAAAAAGATATGCCCACGTACCCCACACAAAATTTACATATTTATACAAATTTATAATCATTAAACTTGTAAATACCATACGTCACTAGTGGTAAATTTCACTAAAGTATTGTACAATTGTCCACACAATTACATTATAACAAAACTAATATTTCGTATAATACAAATAAAAATTTAATTTATTTATTTATTTATTTTAACAGTTGATCTACAGACAAATCTGCAGGCCAACTTTATAGGTCATTTTCCTTTCGAAATGTGGGTCTTTTTTAAATTATACTAGTGGATCCCTGTGCAATTGCACAGAAGTAGTTCTTTCAAACACAATTTTATCTAAAAGGAAATATTTGTTTTGGTATATTTGTAGTTGTTTTCTGAATCGCTTGATTCTTGAATATATATATACCTTACAATAAAATTAAAGTATAATATCTAATACTTTATGACGAAATTAACACTAATTTCAATATAGCTTAACACAATAAAATCGCATTACTCTCAACGTAAGTAGATCGATGTATTTTAATTTGTTTATTAATTTGTCAAAAACGTTTGTAGTCACAATTCTGTTATAGCAATAGGTCAACAGTGAATTATTTTATTAAAACACTGATTTATATATAGTTTTTTCTGTCCTTTATTACAAATATGTATATTTTATGATTACATAACAGAATTGCTATTTATGAATAAAGTAAAATTTAAAATTGTTATACGAAAGATATTTTATTGAATTTGATTTTGTTTATAAAGATACAATTTTTTTTTACTACGCCTATAGTAACAAAACGGTTATAGTCAGAAATATTACTGAAATTTGGCGAATGACTATAACCGTGTTTTACTGTATATATTTTTTTTCATAATAGCAGAAGCAAATGAACTAACATTATATATATATTATTCTGCATTTATCTGGATGTTTGTAAGTTCGACGGAACGCTCCAACACATATACAAATTACATATGTATACAAATGCATATATATACAAATTGTTTTGGTGCTTTTTTTAACCCCTGTCTACCATGCTGAACCTTTGCAGGAAAAATTGGTTGCATGAACTATATTTTTTTAATTTAATGTTAGTCTTCTTCGCAAATAATAAGGAAAAATAAAAAATAATAATAATAATATAAATAAAACAAACAATTTTTTTGATTTATAATAATAAGGACTAATAGAAATTTAATCAATAGTTTAATATGGTATAATAACCAAAAGGCAAACAGCATTTAACACAAAAAAAAACATAATTCACTCAAAGGTTATTCTTATTACTTAAAATTATACACAATAATATACATGTGTATCAGCATATTTGTATTGTATAATATTATACATTATACTACTTTATTGCTTCTACCTTTTATTTTTGTCATTATTGTGTGCGTAATTCACTTCACTCAAAAAAAATTATTTTTGTTTTTTTTTGTTTTTTTTTTATTATTTGCTTTATCTGTATTCTGTATGTTCTGCATGCTCCATTCCAAAAATATTATTTTATTTTCAGTGTTAAGTGTTCACTGTTCACTTCACTGTTCAGGTTCACTGTTCAATCAATAGAACTTGATAGAAGTAGAGTAGGATAATAAACTCTACTTCTACGTCGGATAATAAAACATTGTTTTTTTTAAATTGAAAATTATTGATGAAAATGTTTCTGTAGTTTTTTGTAAATTTTACCAATTTAGATACAAAATTTTGAATATTTTTTTAAAAATAACACAATACCATTATAACAGTTTATTCATATAGCAAAATAAGATTCCTATACAGTATACAAAAGACAAAATTTATATGAAAATAAGATCCCATTTTTAAATTTGCTCTCCCAGAGGCCACAATAACGCTAATACTGTATAATTTATACTAAATGGAACCCAACTAACGAATTATAACTAAATGGAAGTGAGTACGAGTATGCCATACAAAAATACAAACATTTTATACAAATTTGTTGGTATGGTACTTCTTTTTCTGTTATATAAAAAAAAAAAAAAGATTAGTGTTAGGCCAATATAAACATAAATAAAAATAAATAAAAAGTGATATAAACATAAGTACTGTAATTTCGCAATAAAGAATCTAATGAAAGAAAAAAAGAAACTAGGATTTATTTTGCGTTCGTCATTTATGACGGGTTACAAAGCTAGTTTATTTATAATTTTTGAAGAGTATGATCTGATCCGATTTTTATTTTTCTGTTTTTTTTCAATTTTTGTTTGTTTTTTTTTTGTACTTTTTTCTATAAGTTTTTGTGTTTATTTAAAATGACAGCATTTTTATGAAGCATTTTTCAAAATTTTCCGTAATTGAAATTTCTTTTAGAGTATAGATTATTGTATAGATTTGTGTAAATATTTAAAATGTTTTAAGTATTCATCACCAAGAACTTGCTAAAATTTTAATATTTTTGTGGTGTAATTAATTTACTATTCAATTATTCTTGCTTTTTTACTCACCACGTCGTTCATCTTGTGTATTATAATATAAGATATTCCCCACATGGCCTTCCTTGTCTAATATATTATATAAGATTAAGTATTTGGTATATATTTTCGTGTATTATTTTATATTATTATTTATTAATTATTAAATTATATTTGAACCGATTTGGTTGTATTGAAAATTACATTTTCAGTAACTTTCACAATTTGAAAATTTTTTGGTTCTCAAACCCGTGCTCTTCGGTCGTTACATTACTACACTCGAGTGCTTTACCACTCGGCTACCGAGGCCCCATAAATATAAAATTAAGTATAAAATTTATTATAAAATTTATCCTAATTTTGTAAGTTTAATATTGTACTCATATATTATAACACTAAATATAAGATCTTGTAATTGGGAATGGACAAAATAAATAAATAAAATAAAAAAAACTATTTTATGATATTTTGTAGCCTTCCACAATATGTAAGGGAAAAAATTAGCTCAATTCTTACTACAAAAGCAAATGCGTTAAGGAATGCGGATGTTAATTTTCGATTGGAACAATATGTAAAAATTGAATGGGACAGAACTCATTAGTGTACAAAGTATTTGAAAGATTTAATGATCTTCCACGAGAAGTTAAATTATAAACAAATTTAAAATTATCTAAAAAATATAGAAAATATATCTCTAAATATGTGATAAATTTATAATATATAAATTGTACATTAAAAGTATATTAATACTTTGTTACTTTTAGTAATTTACTACTACGACACATTTATAAAACATCTTTCGAAATTTCGAGAGAAATTTTTTTTAGAAATATCTACGATAAAACGAAAATATTTATAAACTAGGTTCAAACAAGAATATAGTAAATAACAATATAAGTGCGTGTTTGTAGTTGCACTAAAACATGCGTCCGAGTCTTGCAGATTTTTTTATCTGCCACTATCAACAAGAAAATCTGCGCAGGCGCGAAGAAAATTTTTTAGCAGTAATTTTTGTTAATAGAAACCACACATGTACAATTCATTTATATAGTTATATTATATTATTTATAATTGTATAATTATATATTTTTATAATATTCAATATATTTTAATATATTTTATATATAAATATCTATAATTATAATTGACAAGCATTTCAGGACCTACGCAGTAGATACCTTTTCATTTTATTTCGCTTCTTCTTAATGAACTATAAGGAATATATCAAAAACGAATCAGTATATGAGGGAGGTGTATTTATGTATTCAAAATAAACTTACTAAAACTTACTAACCACAAAATTGTTTATTAAACACGAGTGGCTTCTGCTATATCGTGAGAAGTCTATTAATCAGTACGTAAATTAATGTTTTTTTAAAAACTTTAAATTTGGCTTCAACTTGAATTATAATTACTCAACAGGGGCCCCTAGTATTAAAATATTTTAATATTATATATTACTCATATATTAAAATATATTAAAACTATATTGCATATTTTTTTAAATACATTTATTTTATTTTAATAATTATTTTTTATTTACATTCTCTGACGGCATCATTATTTTGTTAAATTGCATGTAATTTAAAAATCATTCCAAAGCAGGCGCACTTAAATATCTTATTACTATGGTAAAACACTAGCGCCTGCTTTTTATTTGCCCAGAACTTTTAATGATATGCAACTACGAACAAAAATTTTTTGTTGTTGTGTAAGCGCGACCACTACGAACACACCTTATGTGTATTTAAATGCATAAAAGTACACGAACGGTTTTATAATTGGCCGATCAACCTCCTGGGTTTTGTCGGGCCCAAGCGGATTTAAAGTTAGAAGAAGAATAGTTATATATCATTGCTCGTGATCCATGGTGGTAGTTTTTTTGTCAATAATGACATAGTTAATAATGAAAAAATTATTGGTTAAATTATATATTAATAAAAATATTTTAACAAAATATGTTCTGTCACCAATAGAAAATTTAATTTAGTTTGGTGATAAATTGTTGATTCAGAAAGGCTCCAAGTCGCAATACCTTTAAATGTTAACTTAGAAAAGGTTAGATGAAGTAAAAATAATATAATACAATAGCATTGTGAACAAAAATATATGATACAGTTTCTTAATATTGCACCGGGTGCAATTGGTGCAATATAATATTGCAATGAGTGCAATATTAACTATGAAATACATCATGAGTCATCAATATGAATCACATCATGGATTTGAAATGTTTGATGACAGTATATTTTAACATTTCCTGTTCATATGTATTCATATAGAGTTGATATAAATGTGTGGCAATTTACTACCATATTCAACTGCAAAAAACTTTAGAGAAATTTTGAATATCATCAACAAATTCTTTTTCTAATAGAAAAATAGTAGTGGATCCCGTGTGCATGTTGAGTACATTTTTTTATTGAAATATTTTTGTGGAATAATTACGAAATAAATGGTTTAAACATTTCAGTTATATCAAATTTAGTTAATTATATTTTTTTGGTCATTGTGACACATTCTGTTCGGAGTAAAATATCTATAATAAGATAAGAAGAAAATTTATTAATGCAATAAATATATCTTGTACTGACTTTAATAAACCTTTAGAAAAATTTAATATAACAAAATTAAAATATGCTCGCTAATGGAAAAAGGACGATTTGAACCACAATCGGGAAAATCGTTGGTACAAAATAACATAAGAAGAATTTCATAGATTGTATAAGCATTTGCAAAAGCTGGTCCACTTATACCACATAGCGCACTGTCCTTAGAATTAATTTTTACATTTATGTAATAATTTAATAAAAAAATGAAATCAAATCATATCATTTTGTATAAGAGAACAAAATGGGTTCTTACAGCTAAGGGTGACATAAAATAATATAAATACCCATCGCACTAAATTTAATCGTAATTAATACCCTTTTTTTCTTTTTTTTTTTGTATATATATCGTATGAACGTGGTTGAATAATTTTTCTTTTGTAGTAGACTATTGATTGAAATGTTGCTAATTATTATTATAATAATTTTTGTTTTAGCTCAATTTAAGATTTTTCTAATATTTTTTCTTTAAGATAATATGACAAAAACTTAAATTTAAATTTAATACAATTTTTCCTATACATTTTATCAGCCGTAAGTAGTTTAATGACATATGTCTCGTATAGCTGAATGTTTTCAATTTTAATTTTTGGCTCGATATTATGTCTCTTAAAACAATTTGTAAAATGACTTCGAAGGATTTTTCCCCACAACACTAATGAATAGTTTTTATCTATTTCATTTTGTATCAAACTAATATTTCCATATTTTTTTTTGTTTGCTAGAAAACACCAAACGATTGAAACACATTAAGAAACTTAAAACTAATATATTTTAAAAACAATTTTTATTTTTATTCTAGACTTATTATTATTTTTTCTTTTTTTTAAATAGAAAGTACCTAATTTTCTTAAAAAATGTTTTGCGTCTGGCAGTTTTTTTTTTGTCAAATTTTATAATTTTGGAAATGTTCCATTTATTATTATGGAAATAGTATTCTTGTAGTTTTAAATTGATACTGCGGTAGTATCTAGATTTGGTAAATAAGTTTTTTTTTACATTTTAGTTTTATTTTAGTATGTAGTGTTATAGGTATTTTGTAATCGTCACGTTACGATAGTTAAGTATTCATGTTTATTCAAAATGATATGTGATGCGATTCGTATTGCAAAAATATTTTGGCATTGCCTAAAAATGACAAAAAAAATCATATGAGTGAAATTTAAATTGAATTGAATTATTACTCTAGGTACGTGTTTTTCTAATATTTAAATTTATTCATTGTCATGTTTTTTCCTTTATTTCATTACTCGAAATTGATATTATTACAAACATAAATATTTTTTTATATATATTCAAAAATAGTTAGTGCCGTTTATTTTGTAGGTATTTAGTAAAAAAATTTGTAAGTCTTATAATTGTTAGTTTAAAGTTTTTCAAATTTTGGTATCAACATTCGCTATTTACTAACATTTAAACGTAATTTTAGCCCATGCAAATTTAGTTAATTTCTTGTTACCACAATTACATACTAAGTCCTAAAAGTATGCAATTCAATCAATCGTGAGTAACGCCGAAGTTGGCAACCCCAACAAAGAAGAATGACCTTCCAATTAAAGAAAAAACACAATTTCATATTTATGAAATTGGTGGGAAAGAGTTGTGTAAATATCTTTGAATATCTAAAATAAAGACTCAAAAGTTGAATTTAACAATAAAGGAAAATTTAAATTCAAATTTAAATGTCGGTGTCTTATTTATAAAGTAAAATAATTTGACATTTCATTACTGTCAAAAGTCATAATAATCGAAATATACTGTCAACAGACATTTTATTAAGAAATAAATATAAATATACTGACAATAGACAGTACTTTGTCAAAAGACAGTCACTAGAATTCTAATACCGGGTGGTTCAGAGAATGCATATCAGCTTTTTAAGAGGAGAAGGAGCCGTTATTTTAAAATTTAAAAAAAAGTTTATTAGCTAAATCGAGGGTGCCCTATTAATTTCTGGTATTTTGAACTTCCGAAAAGGACCGCAAATCGGTTTTTTAAGACCAAAAATCGCCGAAACTGACCGAAATAGAGATTTTCAAATAGGAAGGGGTACTTTTTAATGCAAATTCAGATTCTACGATAAAAAATAAGAAAATTATATTAAATGATTTTTTTTCGTTTTCTTAGTATTTTTCTTTAAAATTAATAACGTTAAAACAAAAATGCTCAATATTTTTTGGTAAACTAAAATTAATGATAATTATTTTAATGAATAAATTTGTTTTTCATGTTATCATATTTTTTATCAGTTTTGGGTTCCTACAAAGTTTAAACAAAAAAAAAAAAAAAAACAAAAGAAAAACAAAAAAAAAATTACTTTACAAAAGTTACTTATAGAATCCGAATTTCCATAAAAAAGTACCCCTTCCCATTTGAAAATCTCGATTACGGCTAATTTTGGCGATTTTTGGTCTGAAAAAACCGATTTCCCTTCCTTCCCGGAAATTGAAAATATCATTAATCAATAGGGCACCCTCAATTTAGTTAATAAAATTTTTATTTAATTTTAAAATAGCGGCTCCTTTCCCTATTAAAAAGCTTATACGTATGGTCTGGAACACCCGTTATATACTGTCACCATCATATATACATATATAATTCGGGTCCACTATCTAAAACTAATTTGTAGCCAGTAATTTCAAACAATATTCTGACATTTCATGTAATAATTACAAAATGGTGACGAATGAAAATTAATTTAATAATTTGTATTCTGTGGGATAATAAAAATAAATTAATAAAAAATAAATAAAGAAAATAATTTTCGAATATTATAATATGGAGAGAGAATTTCTGTTGTTTACTGGAAAACATTTTCAATATTATGAACTGTCTTAACAATGAAAATGCCACCTAGCAAAAAATTAACGTTTCGTACTATACAACCAAAAATAGAACTATAAAACTATGTAGATTTGCAATGGTAGGAAATTAATCAATCAAACACTTCCTTAAAATAATTTTCAATCAAAACTAAAGCACTTATCAGAACCACAATATCTGAGCTATGACGAAGCTTTATACTCCCAAATTGAATAATAAAACAAGGATAACAAAAATATTATATAAGATAATTTTAAATGTTTTTGCTTTCTGCCCTAATAACTCGCTATGGAATATACATTTTTCGTACACTCAATACCAAATTCATTCTGTGGTAAAAAGCAAAAACAAAAACAAGCTTCTATAATAAAAGCAAAATTAAATTATAAGCGCTTTTTCATTTTAAGGTAAGATCAAATCTTTCTTCTTGATCAAACAATTGCTGAAGTCAATTTTAGAAAATTGGTATAGCAGAACCATATTCAATATAATCGTTAAACTTAATATAAACTATTATTATTGTTCCATAAAATATTTTCCATGTAGATTAGATTAGATTTTTTTATTAATTTTTAAGAAAGAGTTACAAAAATTTGTTGTAAACAAATCAGTACACTTTTAATTTACAAAAAACCTTCAAATTCTACTCATGCATTAAATTAATTTCTTTTAAAATATTTTAATTCTATTTTAATTTTTTATATTTCCCGGCAAATCGTTTAAAATTTGCACTTCCTTGTATAGAACGGTGTTTTGTGTATTGGCTTTTTTATATAATAATAATTGTTTCTCAATAGTAATCATCACCAACAATAGTAACCACCAACATACTCGATAAGCCTTTTCATATAGCATGGTGATATCATCAACATACAATTTTTCAATTTGAACAACAATATCAATATTAAGTCTACTTCTTATATTCCTCCGTTTTAATTCATTTATTATATTTTGAATATGTGTTTGTGTTCCTTTTGTGAGTATTATTCTCATTGCTCTATTTCAGAATAACTGTAAACGATATTTTTACGACTTACTACACACAAACTGTATGGTGGAACAGTAATCGTATTGTACACAATTATTACACATGAACACGATAATTTTAATCTGGCTGTCGCTAGAAACATAATTTTTTTGAACAATTTCTTACATATTTCATCTTATCACAATGTTCATTGAAGGTCAAATTATTATCTATTACTACTCACAAATATTTAAACTGGTTGTATACTCAACTACCTCATATACATGTATTTAGTTTTACTTACATTTAATTTTTGTTTATTCATGTTCAACTTGGTGCTTAAATCCACAAAAAAACAAAATCCATAACGGCTTTTGCCATTAAAAAAAAACCACAAAAAACGATCCTTGTTATTGTTTTTAAGCATTTGATTCTATACGGTACTTTAAACTCTGGGGTAAGAGATATTTTAGAGTTGGATTCAAACTCAAAGTTCTACGTCTTATACAGAATATTTATATATATTATTTTTATGTATAGCCAGAATTAATTTCCCACAATTTCATGGATTTTGAATTTGTGAATTTTGGGGCTTGGATTTTTTTTTGTGGATTTCCGTTTTTGCATTTAGTCACCAACCCCTTCATTTATCTGTCATTCGCATTTAGTTACATCGTTCCCTGATCCATAGGCTAGAGTATCGTCAGCAAAAATAGTTATCCTACAATATCGCAATGCTGACCCTGTGTCATTAATATATATATATATATAAGGAATAGTAAAACTAATACAGACCTTGTGGGACTCTTAATTGAACCTTTTTTACAACTTGACAAAGTATTTTTAGCTAAAGTTGTGTTCTTCCTAATCAGACCTTAAACCAGTTCAATTCGTTATTTCTTATATAATATTTCTCCATTTTGTTTAATAAGTTTTACATTACATATTCTGGTAGTGTTTTAATTTTTATCAAGTACAAGAAAATCATTGACAGAGGTTTTAAAAATCGTTTATGACGAAACATAACTGGAATATTGTACTTTTCTTATTTTGTATTAAATTTTCAACTATTCAGTACAGTTCAATAAACATAGACGGTTAACTTTAAAAATAAAGTTATTTGAGAAAGTGTTTGTTATAAGTGCAAAGATATTTGTTCAAAGTGCAATCACTTTATTGTCCTGAAAATTTGATTTTAAACAAATTTTATATCAAATTAAACCCCGGACCTATTGTCTTCATCACATTTAAGAACTATTGTACTGATGAAAAAAAAAGTTTTCAAGGTTTCCGGTTCCGACACTTAGGATGCCGGACCTCTTGTTTTAAAGTAGAGGCCCCCAAATCCCCTCTACTCATTTATTGAAACCCTGTTTATGCCGAGACATGTATTATAATTTAGTTGTTGTCAGATTTCCGTTCACTAATAATTTTTTAATATTTGATTGCAAATATCGATATTTCGGAAGCAGCATACTTCCTTCATGATTGCTTGTGACTAACTATTAACCTGACAATAAATAAATTAATTGTGGTGGTGTGAGTGATGATATATTTAAGAGCTTTTGACGTGATTAAAGCAGAAGAATCTGTCGTACGAAATCAAAAGTATTGATTCTTCATATGCATGTCCGGGTTATTCAAATTCAAAAGTGAATAAAACCAAAGAAACGTACTGATACTTATCCCTAGATGAAAATTAAACTATTGAAATATTATGAGCAAACTAGTTGATGTAATGTAAATTCTAACAATGTACTTGTACTTAAATGCTACTGCATATTGTCCAAATACCTAAAATTAACATGTTGGTTATCAATTTATCATTACAATTATTCCAATTTTTGTTCACAGATACTGAAATCAATAGTGATATACTAGTGATGTGATAGTAATTGTGATGATGTATTATTTTATTTTTTATTTTATTTTTTATTTTTCATTTATTATACTTAACACAAGCATATTACAAAAATATTTCTTAAAATTAGAATAAAAATTAATATTAAAACAACAAACATAATTTTTAATTTAAATATAAAAAAAGAAAAAAGAAATTAGACTATCATAATTTTTAAATATATATTCAATAACTTTTACTTATTTATGACGAAAATAAGAGGTTATGGTAACAAAGAAAATAAGTTAATTTTAAGTTGTTCCTTATTCATAGAAAGATTAATGTTGTCTCTGTACCTGTTAACTAAGAGAAACATTCTGTTAATGGGTTCGAACTTACCATAATTTGTACGATGATGAACAACATTGAATATATTTTCAGAACGAAAACGTGTACTAATATTACGATGATGATTGATCTTATCTTTGATAATTAGTGAATCTATTTTTCCAGAATTAATCATTAAAATAAATACGACGTCAGCAACTATTCTTCTGGATTCAAGAGTGTTTAAGTGTAAAAGTTTTAGTCTGTCTCTGTAAGGTGGTAAACGTATAGGATCAGACCAAGGAAGGTTTCTTAAAGCGAATCTAAGGAACTTCTTTTGAATAGCTTCAATCCTATTGATATGGTCGACGTAGTTAGGTGACCATACTGGGCTAGCATATTCTAGATTTGAGCGAACTAAAGAAGTGAATAGAGATTTAATTACATAAGGGTCATTAAATTCTTTTGACCATCTTTTAACAAAGCCTAGTATTGAATTTGCTTTATTGACGATAATGTTGAAATGTTGTTTAAATGATAATTTATCATCGAACATGACCCCGAGATCATTAAAACAACTAACTCTCTTGATAATCTTGTTATCAAGGGTATAATTCGAAATTATCGGAGAAGTCCGACGAGTGTAACTGATTTGAGCACATTTCTCCACGTTCAATTTTAATCCATTGACGTCACACCAGTTTAAGAACAAATTAAGATCTTCTTGAAGTAAAGTAACTTCTTTAGGTGACTTAATTGCCTTAAAGATTTTGACATCATCAGCATATATGGATACGCTGCTATTTCTCAAAATTGTTGTTACATCATTAATAGATAAAATGAACAGTAGTGGTCCTAAGTGACTGCCCTGCGGAACTCCAGAATTAGCATTGTATGGATCAGAAATAATAGATCTAAAAAGTACATTATATGTTCGGTCAACTAGGTACGATTGAATCCAATTTATGAATGTTGGTGGAAAATTAAGGTTAGCAAGCTTCTTAGTAATAACATTGTGTGGTAGAATATCAAACGCTTTACTCATATCAGTGTATATTACATCAGTTTGAAAACCAGCTTCCATTGTGTTGCAAAAAGAAGAGCAACATTCTACTAAGTTAGTAACAGTTGACCTATTTTTCATAAAACCATGTTGGCAAGAAGATAAAAAGTTTGAACAGGTTTCATATGTAGAATCATAAACTATCTTTTCAAAAACTTTTGGGATACAAGATAATTTAGCAATAGGCCTGTAGTTAGTAATCATGTTTCTGGACTCTTTTTTGTGCACTGGTCTGATAAACGACTTTTTCCAGTAGTTTGGGAATATGCCAGATTCAAAAGAACGAGTGAAAAGAATTGACAATGGCAGAGCAAGTGATTCAGAACAATTTTTTAACACGATTTCAGGCACATTATCTGGCCCGGGAAAAGAATCGTTATTTAATCGATCTAAGTAGGATTTAATTTTTAAGCTTGAAAAGTCAGCTTCAGGTAACTCAATAATATGAGAATTAACAGCCATTAAAGAATCATAGCTGTCCGGCTCACAAGTGTTGTCTTCAAAACAACTTGAAAAAAAGGTTTTAAAGAAATCTGCAATGACTGTCGCATCATTGGATGAATTATTATTATAAGACATTGACGCCGGAAAGTGATCTGATTTGCGTTTGGAATTTACAAATTTCCAAAATATTTTGGGATCACGCTTTATCTGGGTAGATATACCGGATAAATAATTTCTGTAGTTAAAATTCAGAAGACTTTTATATGAATTAAAAAGATTAACAAAATTATTATAATTTGAATCACTCCTATTTTTCATATATAAAATCCATGACCTGTTTCTTTTATTCTTCAGTTTTTCTAATTCCTGGTTAATCCAAGTGGGACTTGATTTTATATTCCTCTCACGAATTAAAGGAACAAATAAATTAAATCCAGCTAATAAGATCTCATAGAAATTGTTAATTGCAAGATCGAGATCTACTTGAGATAGTATTGTTTCAAAATTAAAAGACAAAAAATAGTTATTGAGTGAAAGGTAATTAGCTTTTATAAAATTATATTTATAAGAGATTTCAGAACTAGATATAAGAGGACTATTAAAACAATAGGAGAAGCAGAATGGGGGATGATAATGATCAATAATTGAAAGAGGCATAAGAATATTATTGAAATACAAATTAGACCAATCAGATGTAAAAACTAAGTCCAATTGTCTGTTACAAGAATTTTTAATTTGTGAGACTTGTTGGATATTAAAAGAATTAAAACCATCAATAATTTCCATTTCAGAAGCCGAAGTAATTTGACTCGGTATTAAATATCCTTCTATACTTGAAAAAGGGAGGGGGATTACTGATTATAATGGTAGCCAAAATTGTAATAAATCTAAATATTGATCGAAAATATTTAGATTCATAAAATATTTAGATTTACTAACAAACACATTCGTATCAATTTATAACTGTAGCAGAACAATGTATGAATAAAACCAAAGTTAAAGTCTTTCAAATTGCAAAACTAAATATGCTTAAATCATAAAGTTGGACGTACGTGACGTAGAATGGTCAAGCTTAGCCTTAATTTTTTAAAAATTGTTTTTGTACCCTTTTAGGGGACATCGATTTTTACAAAAAAAATCTATTATCCTACTTTTTCTATGCTATCTATATTTATGCTATTTTCTATACTATCTGTATGTGTTCCTATCAACTATTTCAAACGCCCTTTTGAAATTCAAAAAAAAATGCTACAGCTTTTTTTGCCGGACTGAATTTCCTTCTTTCATTCATTTGTGGTTCAATTTAACGCCGTTTCTGTTGAATATCTTTCATAAATCCCCATTGCATTTGAGACAATATATTATTATTAGTCACAAACTGTTCTAATTGAATGCTTACCTACTTTAAATTTTTTTAGTATACTGATGGTAGGTAAAGACCTCATATTCTCAGCTAATTTTCAGTTTCTAACTTTTTATACCATAGTACTATAATTGATTATTGTTACTATGTTTCTGGGAATTGATCTTGACTTAGAGATTCATGTAAAATTTTAGTTATTAATTTATATATACATAATAATTTAATTGATTATAAATTATAATGACTTAAATTGGTGTTAGTTGTTATAATAAGAATACAGAGTCTAGCTGATTTAGCCAAATAAATTAATGGTCAAATAAATTAAAAATTCATAAAAGTCCCGAAACTATTGTGGAAAATAGAATATTATATTATATAGAATTCGATGATGACAATATCTCATTTTTCGCTTATGTTGACTGAAGTGGTTATATTATTATTGCCACAGTTGTTAAAAATTCACAAAAAAAATATTATTTAACTAGGACAGGATTACCAAACTGTATTAAAAGAAATATATTGCCCTTTTCCGGAAATAAATATTAAAATTTAAATAAATTGATTCCGTTATTATTTATTAACTAGCTTTGTAACCCGTCATAAATGACGGAAGCAAAATAAATCCTAGTTTCTTTTTTTCTTTCATTAGATTCTTTATTCCGAAATTACAGTACGTATGTTTATATCAGTTTTTAATTTTCTAAAACACATAAAAGAAATATTTTTTTTGTAGTCAAAACTTGGCCAATTTTTTTTTTTTTGTATTTTTCGTAGGCTGTTGGGGATCTTCAGAAAGATACAATGAGCCCCGTAGCTTGACACTGTATGTAGGATTCTTACCTACTAAGCCACACCCTTCCTTAAAAAAATAATTTTTTTTGAGTGAATTGAGTTACGCACACAATAATGACAAAAATAAAAGGTTTAAGCAGGTATAAGTAGTATAATGTATAATATTATACAATTCAAATATGCTGATACACATGTATATTATTAATAGATGAATATATTTTCTCTCTTTTTAATGGAAATTATTTTGATTGCTAGTGTTAGTACTTTTTGAAAATTTCATATATTCATATATTATAAACTACTGCTACATTTTCAATATTTCAGAAACATGAATAATTATTGTTTTTTTTTCAAATAATTTAACAACAATACTTTTCTGTGTAATAATAGAATACGGTGATAAAGTAAAAGAAAGTTTAAATTGAAAAAACATTGTTATTTTTATTAAGATTGGTTTTGATTCCTTTTATTTTATTCATACACAAAGATTTTACTAATTTTCTATTTAAAACTATATTGGCCTAACACTAATGTTTTTTTTTTTATATAACAGAAAAAGAAGTACCATACCAACAAATTTGGATAAAATGTTTGTATTTTTGTATGGTATACTCGTACTCACTTCCATTTAGTTATAATTCGTTAGTTGGGTTCCATTTAGTATAAATTATACCGTATTAGCGTTATTGTGGCCTCTGGGAGAGCAAATTTAAAAATGGGATCTTATTTTCATATAAATTCTGTCTTTTGTATACTGTATAGGGATCTTATTTTGCTATATGAATAAACTGTTATTATGGTATTGTGTTATTTTTAAAAAAATATTCAAAATTTTGTATCTAAATTGGTAAAATTTACAAAAAATTCAAAAACATTTTCAATAATTTTCAATTTAAAAAAAACAATGTTTTATTATCCGACGTAGAAGTAGAGTTTATTATCCTACTCTACTTCTATCAAGTTCTATTGATTGAACAGTGAACCTGAACAGTGAAGTGAACAGTGAACACTTAACACTGAAAATAAAATAATATTTTTGGAATGGAGCATGCAGAACATACAGAATACAGATAAAGCAAATAATAAATAAAAAACAAAAAAAAAACAAAAATAATTTTTTTTGAGTGAAGTGAGTTACGCACACAATAATGACAAAAATAAAAGGTATAAGCAATAAAGTAGTATAATGTATAATATTATACAATACAACTATGCTGATACACATGTATATTATTGTGTATAATTTTAAGTAATAAGAATAACCTTTCAGTGAATTATGTTTTTTTTTTGTGTTAAATGCTGTTTGCCTTTTGGTTATTATACCATATTAAACTATTGATTAAATTTCTATTAGTCCTTATTATTATAAATCAAAAAAATTGTTTGTTTTATTTATATTATTATTATTATTTTTTATTTTTCCTTATTATTTGTGAAGGAGACTAACATTAAATTAAAAAAATATAGTTCATGCAATCAATTTTTCCTGCAAAGGTTCAGCATGGTAGACAGGGGTTAAAAAAAAGCACCAAAGCAATTTGTATATGTATGCATTTGTATACATATGCAATTAGCGTTCCGTCGAACTTACAAACATCCAGATAAATGCAGAATAATATTATTTATTAATACTCTGGAAAATATGGCGATATAATTTTTTTCCAGACTGCTAAACTTCTCCTCCTTACTTCGGCTATTTTTTTTGTTTTCCGATCGTTCGTTTTGAATTTTTTTTTGTGGCAAAAGTCATTATGGATGTTGTTTTTTGTGGATTTACTCACTAACCCATTATAAAAACTCCTTATACTTTTATTTTTATTTTCTATCTAATCTATCTTGTCCTTCTTCATAATTTATTATTCTATTTTTTTTTTCAAAAATATTTATTTTTCAACAACTTTATTTAGTTTGAAAACTAGATTTTTAGAATATATCAAGAGTATTGGTGAATAGCTAATAACTAAATTATATTAAAAGTACTTTCATACCAAATTAAGATGATAAAATTAAAAAAAATATACATTTTTGTTTTATTCTACATTTTTTGTAGAGCAGAGCATGACTACAAATAATATTTTTTTAACTTTATTTAATTAAATTTTTCTTATGCAACGTTCTATAAAAGCTCTAATACCATTCAACTAAAATGTATACCGGCGCCATCATTACTCATTTAAGTTTTATTGTAGTTTCCATACAACAAAAAACAGTAATTAACACTTCATATTTAAAACAATATGTACATATCTACCTACATAACATATTTTTTTGAAACCTTTTATTTAAGTTTTGGCACATTATAGTCTTATAAATTAATTAAAAAAAAAAAAAAATTGGAGCTGAGCTCTAAAAAAAATGTAACAAAAAAAACATTAAAATCCTAAATTCCTTACATACTGCGTAGATTTAAAGCAAAAAAATTGAAATTAAAATGAAATTTTGGATGTAAAAAGTGTGATTAAATTTTCTATAACGGTACATTGGAATAAAAAAACTGTTATAATTTCTAGATATAAAATAATATTCAAACCCATTCATATATTCATAACGATATTATCACTGTGATGTAGGTAGGTATCTTTTTTTTTGTTTTATTGTCATTCTGTTTTTGTCTGTCATAAATTGTAAATATTTCTGTAACAACAGCTGCTGCCGTAATAAAATATCAACCACTTAGGGTAAATTTACTATATTAATTTACTAATATGTTTTTCATTCATAACTTGATTTCGATTACTCTAATGAAAAAGTTATTATCCTTAATGATATCGAACATTTTATAATATTATTATATTATTTAGTATTATATATCATCTGACAATTTAAAAGGATTAATCAAAAACCTACATGTTATTTTTATTGTTTGTATTAAGCATATTAAATGACAATAGTTCTAAGAAATAAATAATAACCTATCATTATTAGTTCGAAAATAAAAAATATTTAAATTATTAAACTAAAATATGGAATCACTAGCTACTCATTATTAATGAGAGAAATAAATTTAAAACTGGAACACGAAAAAATGGTCTTTTGAGGGAAAACCCCAAAAGGATAAAAAAAAGGATCATTGAAATGGAAAGACAAGAGGAGTAAATGAAGACAATGAGTTCTAATTTAAATTTGAAATAACAGAGTGCTTTTGGGAACAAAATAAATACAATAAAATAATTATTTTTCATATTTTAAAGTGTAAAGTAAATTTTACGGTTCCCGGAGGTCTAAAAAGCAACACATAATTAAAGTTAACGATTAAATATTTACATCTAGAACATTTACGTTTACAATTCTCTGCTATATTTGATACATATAAAAAAATAATAGTAACGGGTTTTTTTTTTGAGTCCGATAGAACTGGAAATAGTAAAAAATAAAACCAAAATTTTAATTTTAATTCAGGAGCTACAAGGCATCGATTATTACTGGCGTATCAGCATAAACCATAGATGAAAATGATTTACCTTAGTATACTGATCATAAATATCATAAATGTCAGTCAGTGCCTGCAGTATGACAACAATTTGACAGCATTAACCCTTTTTAACAGAAGTAAAAAGACCACCTATTATATTGAAAGATTAGAGGCTTTTAGAACTTCAAATACTATGGACCTACTACTACGAATATTAAGTCAACAAGCACCTGCACAGAAAAACAAAATTACTTGTACTACATTACATAAAAATTAATAGTTAGTCATATTTGACTAGTTTTATTTGTAAATTGAATAATAGTTTGGAGTCGTTAGTGGGTTAGAGTCTCTTCAGAACTGTTGTGGCTGCCAAAGTCGGTCAAGCGCAGCCTCTGTTTTGCAGCCTCTGTCTATTATATATTCTAAAACAAAAATTGTATTACATTTTAAATAGTAGCAAAAATATAAATCGAACATATTTAAAACAAAATCAACTTTTGGTGAGGAAAAGAAAATACACGAATTTTAGGTCAGCTGTAGCTCAGCATATAGTTGAAGAAGAACATCATATAAATAAGAATAGTTTAAAATTAATAAAAGAGGTAAAAAAACAAAATAAACTAGATATGTATGAAAGTCTGGCAATATCTAGAGAACCTGTAAACAACAGACTTAATAATAATGTAGGTAGTGGATTCTCACCATTATTTAGATTACTTTAAGATTAAAAATCAGGTTCAGGTAGAATTAAGATCATAAATACTAGAATAAGGGTTATTACGTAAGACTAGTTTAAATATAATATAAAAAAAATTAATAAATAAAACATTGTAGATTAGGTAGCACTATTAAGGAATTACTATTGTTAACAAAATTAGAGCATATTATTAAGGGTTCAAATTATATAATTATATGTAAGGATTAGTGTAAATATTAATTAGTCGCAAAGCACTGATGAAGGAAGTAAGTTGCTTCCGAAATATCGATATTTGCAAAATAAATACAAATGATTAGTGAAAGGAAACTCGACTTTTATTCCATAAATCTAAAAATTATTGGTGAAATACACAAATAATTGATTTATTAAGGATTGTGACATAATAACAACAATGACCTATGTCTATGTATATAAAAAGAAAGCATTTAATTTTATTCTTACATCTATTTTTTACTTTTATACTGGCCACTGAAAATATGAACAAGTATCCTGTTTAAATTGGGATAGCTACGAACCATAATATTAGCAGTACGTATAATAAGAAGAAAAACAATAAGGGAATAATAAATAATACGAGAGCTCAGCCTTATTTCATTCAACCATCAAAATTTAATTCCAACTAATTTCAAAAAATAACACAATTTTTTTTTTACAAGCATACCATGAACGAGATTCAAATCCCGGACTTTTTCATTAGTAGTCAGATGATAATAATCACTACAACATATCGATTTAAGGTTAAAAATAAATTTAAAGGAATGATTTTACATCGGTCCATCAATTGTACTAACTTTAAGTCGTTAATAGTAAACTGTGCAAACAAACAATTAAAAATAATTTACAGCATTATAAACAATAAATATACCACCATCAGTTTTGTCGTAATTATAAGTGGTACACTTGTTCCAATAATTAATGCTATTATTTCAAAAATCATAAATATAGCGAGCTGAATATAGTATAAGTAAGTTATAACTATACAGATACAAAATAGATTACATTCTTAAATCAATAGTGGCAAGAAACTTGGGGTATTTGCAAAGCGATGAAAACAAAATTTGTTAGCTATTCTTCTTAATATAGTTAATATTTCTCCTTCGGATTATTTTTTCTATTACCGTTATAATTATTATAATGATTAAAACTCTTATTATTTAATTTTACACAAGGTTTATTTTTAAATTAATTTTAAATGTTTTATTTATTTTTATCATAATATTTTAAATGTTTTAAGATTTTACTTATACCATATGTAGATTTTATTCTATTCTCTTCAATGGTCCATCTGAGACTGAGTTTTTAATCTAACAACGTTTTAATCTAGTAACAGGTTGAAATATATCTTTGACAAACACCACCTATTAGATCTATTACATAAATATATAATATATTGTGAATTTTCTATCTGGAGATGAAAGTCTGACTGAATTAAAATACAAGTGAAGTAAAGAAAATAAATTAATTCATTCTGATTCGATGAATTGATTTACTAATATCATTTCTGAAATGAAATTTGAGATGTTGAGAGAAGTCTTATATTTCAAGCTATTCTATTAATAGTTCAATTTGAAT
Organism: Argyra leucocephala; assembly: GCA_963942445.1. Classification (NCBI taxonomy): domain Eukaryota; kingdom Metazoa; phylum Arthropoda; class Insecta; order Diptera; family Dolichopodidae; genus Argyra; species Argyra leucocephala. Next base: position 38,724,052 of record OZ012678.1, on the reverse strand, counting down.
ATCAAAACTATACAACTTAGCTAATGATTTGTGCTACACAAATCGTTGAAAGATATTAAGTATATTTTAATGCCATTCTCAGATCTTTGGATGTCACTGAGACTTTGTTTCATAATAATATCAGCACCGGGATCACTACACATCAGCAAATAAATATTTGCAATGTGGGTAATATCTCTTTATTTTTTTTTTCTTATTTTATATATTCATATTGTAACAGGTTTTGACAAAAAAAAATTACTTATATAAATACACTCATTACTTTCGGGAGCAAAACAAAACACCAGAAAAAAAAAAAGAATAAAATTCAGTTTTGAAAATAGAAATATAGGAAAAAACCTTTTATAACAATTTTTCAAAATTTATTAAAATCTATCTCCTCTTCTCATTCATATTTTATGGGAATCCTATCTATACATATGTAAACAGATTTATCAAAAAAAGTGGGATGAACCTTTTAAATGGATTTTTTTTTTGCTTCTACTTAAAATGATCTAAACAAAATCAATATTATAAGAAATGACTGGAAAAGGATTTTTAGAAGTGAAGTATTTTTGAATTCGACTTCAGCTGAAGGCAGTGCAGTAATATTAGATTTGCCTGTCCGTCATTTCAATTAATTTCGATGAATTAATTTGTAATTCATCAATCGTATATAAATTGCAAAGAAAACATACATAAGACCGGGGAAGCCTATTGGGAGATTATTAAGAAGATGAAGGCCTACTTTTTGCGATGTTAGTGTCAAGGAGTAGGTAATTAACCTTCATAACCTTGTTTTTACCAACTCATTCGTTTCAAATTCTATCAAATGGTAATGGTCGCTCAGATTCTATGACTTATTTGAGGAAATAAGTTACACATATAAAAATTTCTTATATGGAACATTTGGTTGAAGCCAGGTTTTTGGGTAGTTTTAGATTCAAAATTTAGCAAAGGCTAAAGAAGTGGTAAATCAGAGCTTATCACATTTACCCTGAAGAGAAAAATTTCTCCGATGGTGGTGCTAAATAACAATGTAGTCCTACAAAAAGAAACCTTAAAGTAAATAGGCATGGGTTTGAATAGAAGATTTATATGGAAAATCAATATCTAAAACCAAAGTAAGCAACTGGGGTTATTTAAATATATAATATTTTAGCAATTTTATTCAAATTTCACTTAGTGGAGACTTAGAGATTGCTGTTGACCTAAGAATATTAAATAAATTAGATTTTCAAATATTTTTATCGTTGTAATAAAGTTATAATGTAGTTTTTAACTACAGATTTAGTGAACAGGTTTCTTTATGTGATTGTCAGTGGTTTAGTTCGTACATAAAATAGAACAAGTCGAAAAACGAGTATATATTCATAAATTTTTTGATGTGTAAATGTAGAAAACTACTGTCGTCAGGAACTCAGCCTTATTAAATAATGTTGTCCCATTTTCAATTATGATCTGGAAAAAAAGAGTATATAATAATCTAGGAACAAATTGAATAAAATTAAACTATTCTATTTAAAAAGGCTCGCCCAAATTGCAGTATCGTACTTAACTAAGTACGAAAAGGTGATTCAACCTGAGTTACTGTCAAGAGTGTAAAAAAAAAAATTAAGTTATTACTAAACTGGAATCTTATTAATATATACTTTTTTTTTTTACCTATGAAACAATAAAAATTGTTTCTGAAGGAGACATTCAGTAGTTTATATGATATTTTTTTTATATGTACGCAACATATATAATGGCTAGCGGATGATAGAAACAAATGATTAGCCACCCATGATGTTCACATTATACTCCATTGTATTGCTTGACCCTTACCCCTTTGCTCCTACTGCATATTCGGTAGCTGTTGCACTTAACGCGAATCATAGACAAGTTGTTTGCTAATCTGTTTGGTACTTGGTGCCGAAGGTATTAATTTTCTTCTTAATCTAACCTATAGATCACAATTTATAATATTATTATTGAGAAACCACCGTGTGCCGTGAACACTTGAATTGCTTTATACTCCCAACCACCATCTATCCATATATCCATTCCGTGTGTCCATATCGTCTGTTAGATAGCTTTATAAATCAGAAATTTTTTATTCAGGGACATTGGTGAGTTGTGGCTAATAATCCAATACATTTTATTTAATTTTAACCCCAGTTGCATACTTTTGTTTTAAATATTGATTTTCCATGTAAATCTATTCAAATACATGCCCAGGTACTTTACGGTTTATTTTTGTGGGACTACTTTGTTATTTAGCACCACCATCGGAGAAGTTTTTCTCTTCAGGGTAAATGTGATATGCTTTGATTTTCCACTTCTTTAGCCTTTGTTAAATTTTATTTATGCTGTGATGCAGAATGTACTGGGTTATTATGCAAAACCAATATGGCCGTATTATCAGTGAAAGTGTAATTTAATAAATTAATATTCATAAAATATCATTAATTTTGATTCGTGTTCAAATTCTACTCAGTTCAGTGTCCTTTTAATCAGTACAGTCAAATGTCACTGTACCATGCATTTTGGCGAATATATATTTCCAGAAATTACCTTTTATACTTTTCGTATTATCTCAACGAACAACTAGAAATACGGCGCCATTTTATTTCTTTAATGTAAATTTAATTTTCCTGCTTCTTAAAATGTGCTAGAATGGTACCCTCTTTGTGGTGCAAAATTGGTAGTATGATAAAAATAAAAATAGTAGCTATTTCTTTGAACATAAATAGCATAGAATGTTCAGGGTAAAAAATTTTACAGGAAAAAATATAGCTATTATGACATTTGAGAAAAATTGTAGATCAAAAATAAAATAAAAATGTAGGTACTAAGATACGCAAGAAATTTAATAAAATTTTTCAGATGTTTAGTTGCTATAAAAAAAATTTTAAAATACATACAGGGGTATGCTTTCGAAAGTTATCAAAAATGAATGACAAATAATGTTGTTGTTCAAATTATCATGATGGGTTATTGGTGACTTATTGCTGAAATTATTAATGAAGAATTGTTCGATGTTTGTATTAGTGTTAACTAATATGCATACATAACAATCTACACTAGGAATAAAAATATTTATAGAAATTATCATTGTTTGTTTTTTCTGCCGTACGCAATATTTTTCTTTAGTGTGTTCTTAGCTCTGGTGACGTAATTAAGACTACATCAAATCTAAGGCTAGGTGCAAACATGCAGTTTTTAGTTTTGCAACTGTTTGATTTTATTTTTTTTTCAAATGGTTTTAAAACTAAAAATTGCATGTCTGGGCTTAGCCTAAAGTTTTAAATAGATTTTTAGAAATAAACGAACATTTTTTTGGCATTTTTGGCAATGAACAATGAGCATTATTGGAAAACTTGTTATAATCTCAAGAAATCTTGATGTTTATGTTTTCTTATGTGTTTTGTAATTTAATAGACATGAAACTGGAGCCAGGTATTTCTGAAGTGAATAAGTTTTGAAGGTTCATTCTAAACGAATAGAACCTCTGACCCCTATTTAAACAATTTTTTATTTAATTCTAGTTTTTTATTCAGCTTTTCTTCTTTTATTCAATACTACTAGTCTATAATGTATGTTATGAATTGCCATTTTTGAAATAATATGTTTTCTACGCATATAGATTTTAGCAATAGAAAAATATTCAGTTTTCAGAAATTACTTCTCTCATTAACATTTACCTTTTTTTCATCTTTTTGTTTGGCTAACACTAATTTTTTTCAGCGCACTGTATAATTAGAAATCATTATTCCACTACTGTCTGTCGCACTGTTACCAGATCTATTCCAAGTTAGTTGGAGGCTCCTTATAATATATACTTCTTTTCTCTTCGTCAATTCCATTTGTTCCAGTTGATTAATTACTAGCTTATGAAGATCCACAAGTAAATTTGAACATTAAGTTATTCATGCTTTCACATAGTTCTTGTTATCAGCAGATTTACTTGCAATACTTAGATCAAAATTTCAATTTCGTCCTACACTATAACATTGTTTCCGCTGACCCCCATTGTTGGGGTAAAGTCACTGGACAAAAAGATTTATAGTTATTTCATTAAATCTGTATTGAGTGCTAAATCTATACAACGAAGTATAAATCAGGTGATGTTTCATAACTTCCATGTCAAGGCACGGGTACATAAATATATTTTATGCTGTCCGCTAATTTTTATATGCTAACCCTTCTATTCTTTGAAATTTTGTTTATTATTCTTGACTATCCTTCTTTTTTCATTCATTCATTTTTCTTAAATTGGGCGAAGTTAGTTAGGGAGGGTGATTACATTATTAGTTTTGACTCATTGAAACAAAAATATTGTAGCACATAAAGTGGGTAACTCTCTGAAGTAGTTATTACTTCGGGATTTATGACTCTGACTCATAACTCTTTTAGGTATACGAAAAAAACAGTTTGTAATACACTTCGGTTAAGTACACATAACTAAATAAATAAAAAAATAAATTAATAAATAAATGAATAAATATATTGTGTGTATATGTCGAAGGGTCTAATGGGGTGGTGATGCGTTTTATGGTCGTTGTATCCAGCTTACGCGCCTTAGCTTCTCTAGAACTTCCCTGTTCAACTCTAACAACCATTACGAACAAGTAAATAAGTAAATAAATGGGTAGGGAACAGAAAAAAAGGGAAGCATGTAGTGTGTCGAAAAACGGGAGAGTTAGCAACCAATAAAGATGGAAGACTTATGCCCGGAACTAAGTCACTTTCACATTTTAAATTTGTCCGTGGCGGGCGTGTCCGGCGTAGTTTATCATGCCGTTCCGTTTTCAGCTTGTGGCTTTATCACCCATATATAAGAAAATGCTAAAGGGCCAATCAATTGATAACATTTCATGAAACATGACAGCAAACGGTAGGTTCAGCCCTCCCACATAACAATTTTATTGCTATTAGACTCTTGCGAACCTTTATAACACTATTATAAACACTCTTATAAAAGAATTAGTGTTAATTTGAGTGCTCCGAAATAGCTTCGAAACGTTATAATACGTTTTAGCACTAAAATGGAGAATTCTATAAGGCACCGGAGCAATATTGCCGAAATATTGTTATAGGATTAGTGTATATGTTTTTTATTTTGAACTGAAATTTATTTGAAATTATTTATGGTATGCGAGAGTGAGATAGGTATTATTTTTTATTCAAAAATAATAATTTCATGAATTTTATGTTTATTTCATTAGAAAAGGAGATAGATATTAATTACATAATTTTATAATTGTATGTAAATGATTTATAATATAAAAAATGTCTTACTAATAAATAATATATTTTTCGTTTAATATGTTTTAATATTTATAATTATTGTGGCAAAAGGCAAGATTTGGCCTATAATCATTTTTTAAATAAATAAGAGAAAATATCTTTTTAAATTGCATCTTTAATAATGTTAAATAATATGGTTAATAAACGCATAACATCAAATTTATAAATAATTATTCTTTTAAGTAAAAATGACATTAATAATTTGAAAAGCAAAATAAAGCTTTTCAGATTTTGTTTATGTAAAAAATAGGTTTTGTTAATTTTTTTTTACCATGTTTGTGGAAAGTAATGACCGTCACAAAAAGCTACAGTAAGTTTATTAGTAATATTATAGGAATAGAGTAACATTCTATACTTTTAACAACACTTTAACTCTTGTTATAGAATTTCGCACTTTTAGACTTTTATAACGACAACGACATTGCTGTAGCACTTGCTGAAAATCTCATTATAACAACGCCCGCAACTGCTATCAGAACATTCTTATAGCAATATTAATCACATTTATTCCCATAAAAACATCGTTATAACACCTTTAGTGTTTATCGGGATTCATATAGGAGTGTTATAGCACTTATTTTGTTGTTATTTTGCATTAAATGTACGAATGGGATTACACGACAATGATGATAATATGTATGTTAGATTCTGAATTTGTAGGGATTCTATAGTTGGATATAAAATCTATGTGGCCCTTCATGATATGTACATGAGTATGATATACATAGTAATTAATTTTTTTTTTTTTTTATTTATTTCAAGTTTTAGGAGCTTAAATTAATTGAGTCCTTTGGATTTGAGTACTGATTGGATTTAGAAAAGAAAAATAACTTTTTAGTCTACTAAAATTTTAAGTTTATATCTTTAATTTAATCTAATAAAATACATTCAATAAATTATTTTTTGTTTTTCCAATATAGATCAAATAACAGTATAATTTTTGATTATTGGGATTTGCGATGATATGATATAAAGATATATCTACTTTTTTTTTTATTTTCCGGGAAAAACATAACAATTTAAATTTGATTAAGTTTTTCGCGTGTAATTTTTATTTTAATATTTTTATCAATTAATATTAATTATCGAATAGATTTTTAAAGTAAATAAAGGAAAATGGAAAACATTTTTTTATATTTTCATATTATTAATTTCTTATAATTGAAATTTATACATAATTATGTATCATGCACACAAACATTCTAATTAACACAGAAATTAATATAATGGTTGAATAAATCAGTAATGAAAATCGATTTAAATTTATTTATATTGATTGGAATCTCTTAATAAATTACGCCTATTTAAATTTGATAATTAATAGTAGGAAAAATTTTTAATTTAAAAATTATAGCCAATTATTTATTTTTAATCCATATATATGTATATATTATGAAAATTAATGTAATTAAAAATGATGGTAGTGGTGGGAAATAATAGAGTATTATTAATGTTTTAAATATTATTTATTAAAAAAATTAATTTACCGTAACATTGGCGAATATGTTAGCTCTGTAGGTACAAAATTTATAAATAATATCTTATCATGTAGAAATAAATTAAAATATTTAAAATTATTAACATAGTTTTTTAATTATTATTATGTAATTAATTTAATTTTTAATTAAAGTTCTAGTTTATTATTTGGATTACACCTTTCAAACGCAAAATTCAACATCTTGTTTTTCGGCTTCACAAAGGCGTTTTTTTATGGTAGGGAAATTTGATTAATCTGAAAATAGATTACACAACAATAATATAGGTATTCGTGAAGAGAATATAATCAAAATAATGATAAAAATATTATACCCGCAAAAAGTTTCTAACACGAAGCTCCAGATAATTGCAAAACAACAATCCGTGTGGACCGAAACTAAAATGGAAAATGATTCTATATATCCATAAAAAAACCTTAAGTCACAATTATGCCACGATATCCACCAATACCACAATATCACTTATACCACGATATCCACGAATTATACCACCAATCCCACGTAACAATTTTATTGCTATAAGACTCTTGCGCACTCTTGTAACACTATTATAAACACTCCTATAGCAGTATTAGTGTTTATTTGAGTGCTCCGCAAATCTTGTGAAAGGTTATAAATACGTTATAGCACTAAAATGGAGAATCTTCTAAGGCACGGGAGCAATTGCTGTAATATTGTTATAGTATAAGTATACATATATGTATTAGTGTATAGATTTTTATTTTGAAATGATATTTATTTGAAATAGTTTATGTTATGCGAGAGTGAGAAAGGTATTATTTTTTATTTTAAAATAATAATTTTATGGTGTTTATATATAGATAGATATTAATTAAATATTTTTATATTTGCATGTAAATGATTTATATCAAATAAAAAAAATGTCTTACTAATAAATAATATTTTGCGGTCAAAAATAATTGTATTAATATTTATAAATTATTGTGACCAAAATGCAAAATTTGGCTGCGAATGAAATTTCATTGACATTTATTATAAGAATACCTCGAAAAAATACATTGCCCTTCAAAAATAACTAATTTTTAGATAAATAAAAAAAATATGTTTTTAAATTGCATCTTTAAAATGTTAAAAAATGTACGTTAATTAATGCATAACATCAAATTTGATATTTAAAATAATTATTCTTTTAAGTAAAAATGATATTTTTGCGAAAAGAATGCAAAATTAGGCTTTTCAGTTTTTGTTTATTTGAAAAAAAACTACCATGTTTGTAGAAAATAATGTAGAAAATAACGTCGCAAAATATTTATTCAAAAGCTACAGTATGTTTATTAGTAACATTTTAGGAATACAGTAAAATAATAACACCACTAATCCTATTTTAGCAATTCTATTCTTATAACAACACTTTAACTCTTGATATAGGATTACGCACCTTTAGACTTATAACAACATTGCTGTATCACTTGCTGAAAATCCCATTAAAACAATTCCCGAAATTGCTATAAAAACATTCTTATAGCAATATTAATCACATTATTCCCATAAAAACACCTTTAGTGCTTATCGGGAGTCATATAGAAGTCTTATTGCACTTATTTTGTTTTTATAACAATAAAATGTTACGTGGGATATAACTTAGATTGAAAAACGTTAGATTGAAACAAGTAAGTTCACCGAAAACGACGAGGTTCTAAATAAACATGGAAGCGCAGTATTGAAAGGAAACTATTAAAAGTTTACACACTGCTTGAAATAAAATTTAATTTGAAAAAGTTATTGACAACCTTGAAAAAAAAATATTTTAAGATATTTTTTTAACTAAATAAAGTAGTACCAGTTTACTGTATTAGATTGTATGTATATCCGAACAATCCAAAAATCCTTCAATACTGAGCATGTGAAAGAAACAAAGCATTTTTTTCTATGAGTTTCAATTATTTTTGAATTTTTTATGAGTATACATGGGAAAGATCGCTTTCAAAACCTAGGATTGCAATGCTCCAAATATAAACCCACAATGATTCACAGAGACCAATAATTGATCATTTTTGAGATTCAATCATAAAACCAACGCATTTTGTTCAATGTATTCGAGAGTTCAATGTATTTAATAGAATTTTAATCTTGAAGACTCCAGCTCCTAAGCTAGAGTTGGCCTTGTCAAATTGTTGGACATTTACATTTTAAGTGTCCCAAAAGAAAAATTAGATGAAATTTAAAACAAAATAGTTCTACATTGTTCAATATAATTTAGATCATTTAATGAATAAGCATTTAAACAAGCAAGCTTTTCGTATGCCATGCCATATTTTCTTTTTTTCTTCCTATTCACCACTTGGTTATTCACTCCTATTTATTCCTATGTATTTATAGCAAATTTTATACTTGACTTTTTATACAGCTTGACTTATTAAATTTTTTTTTTACCTTAAATCTTTAACTTTATTATACACAATATTAGATTAGATTAGATACACAATCATAATCCAATACACATTATTAAAAAGTTAATAATAAGAGTCATGTGCCGCAAAAAAGTTATAATTTTAAGCAGAATTTAGTAATATAACAAAAAACATTATCCTAAAAAGACTTAATAAAACCAATATAGTTGTTATTAAAGATGTGAAAGCAAATTTTTAGTACTTACCGAACAGCAAATGCTAAAAGTAGTGATAGAACTAATGGTATAAGTGTTGCGAAACATGCAATTAGCAATGTTTGGATATCTGTTAAATCTGTAAATAAATAAGAAAAATCATCATTATTAATAAAGAGATAGTAATTATTAAGCTTACATCAAAAAAACTATTTTCATAAGTATTATGAAATTAAAATATTTAAAAAATTTAAATTAAACAACACCACATCCCTCAATGTCTTATAGTAGAAAAACAAAAAAGTAGTTATTCTGGGAGTATATAAAAATTCACTATAAAGTGGAATTTGCAGCACTGCGAAATATTGATATTTCGATATCTCTAGTCTTTCATTATATTTTCAGATATGCCTGCCCGATTTAGAAAAATGATTTAAGGCCGTTCGTTACTTTTTCAAAAAAAAATTATTTTTTTAAATTAATTATTATAAACAAAAATAAATATAAATTGCATTGACAGTGTTCGATATTATAGAATGGCAGTACAATCTACAAATGGTGAGTGCTTTAAAAGTTATTAAGTATTGAAAAAAGTAAACCGAGAAGAGCCATGCCATAAATTTTATTAATACCAACAACTAAATCATGCACTTGGAATGATAATAATGTAGCGAAAGTTTTATGCAATCATCAAACAGTGTTTTCATTGCTTTCAGTAAAGCTATATGTTTTCAGCTTATAAATAAATATAAAGGGTCTTCCAATAAAAGTGATAAGATTTCTTTTTAAAACAAAAAAACACACTAGTTGTTAAGGAAATTCAAATGTTTTTTATTTAATGTGATACAATTAAGTTCTGAATAAAACGTCATTCAAATGGCGTCTTCTGCAGGAACGAACGAATTCGATGAACCCAATTTTCGAGCACTTTTTCCACTAAATCCAGTTGTATGTCATGAATAGCACGTTCAATATTGACTTGTAAAGCTTGAAGAGAGTCTGGTTTATTGCTAAAGACCAATGACTTCAAATAACCTCACAAGAAATAGGCTAATGGTGTTAAATCACAACTTCTTGGAGGCCATTCAATATCACAATTTCTTGAAATAATCGAATCTCCAAACTTTTCTCGCAATAATTCAATCGTTGCACTTGCTGTATGGCACGTAGCTTCGTCTTGTTGGAACCAAATGTTGTCAAGATTAACTTCTTCCAATTTCGGCCATAAAAAGTTGATTATCATCGATCTATACCGCTCTCCATTGACAGTAACGGTGTTACCAACTTCATTTCGAAAGAAGTACGGACCGATGATTCCACCAGACCAAAACCAACACCAAACTGTCAATTTAGGTGAATGTAATGGTTTTTCATGAATAATTTGTGGATTTTCTTCGCACCAGAATCGACAGTTTTGTTTATTTACCGCACCACCCAGATGAAAGTGAGCCTCATCGGAGAAGATGATTTTCTAAAAAAAATCGTTATCGTTTTCAAGTTGTTCCAAAGCAAAATCAGTAAATTCTCAACGTTTGTAATAAAATTGTAAACATTACTGAATTCAATGAAAAAAACTGATCATGACATATTACAAATGGCCGAAACGTCACTTCAAAACCATATCATCCCTATTGGAAAACCCCTTATTGGTATACCGCAATCATATGTACTGTGCTAACTATAATAATAAATATATTAGTAGTTTATATGAATTAAACCCAAAATAAGAAATACATCAACACACACAATTAGTCTAATGCAATTATAATATTTAGCTTTGCTATATTTGCTCTTGTTGTAAATTATATTATTAAAAATTTGATTGAAGAATAATGACAAAAAATTCATTTCTTTTATAGTCTCAATTTTTTCGCTACACACTCACCTCTTTTTTTACGTTTCCCCTACATATTTTAAACATTATGGAATAGTGTACAAAGTCAAAACCTTTTTCAGTATTTACTTATGCTTTAGATGCTACAGATTATAATGCTTATATTATGTATTTGTTGTCACATGCAAAAATACATGTGAATAAAAAATATGCAAGAAATGTGAAAATATGCATGAAAGAGAATAGTATAATAAGTTTTAATACAGTTTAATTATAGTTCCACTACCGTTTAAAACTTTTAAAACCATTGTAAAATATATAATCAAACTTTTGCTACAAATTTTGGAATACCATTTTGACAGTATAAATATACACATATATTTTGACGTTTAAATTATACTTTGTGTTTTTGTAATATAAAACAATAATAATCTGACTTTTTGCTTATCTTTCGATAAATTTACTTTTGGTTTATCTTTCGTTGCATGAAAATTCATATTGCCAGACCTTCAATAGTTCAGCATATATTTCTACCCATTTTTCATATAATGCAAAAAACTTCAACAAAGACTAAAATTATCTTGCCTATTACCGAATTTATGGCATGTGAGACTGTGAGACTGTGTAAAATGTGGTGTCCGCGAAAGTATTAAACAGTAATTTTGAAACTTTTATTGACTTAGAAGAAATGTTCGAAATTGTTATTTTTCAATAATAACTACATAAATCGTTACCTGAATATGACGTGCTTAACATACTTTGCTATTATTTGGCAATAAACTTATTTTTCCACCAAAAATATATGCTAACCTATTTAATTCAACAATGTTTGTAATCTTATGATATGACATGTAGTCTAAATCTTTTCACTACATACTCTCCTCTTATTTTACGTTTCCACTACGTATTTTAAACTTTTTGGAATAGTCTACAAAATTAAAGAGCTTTTGATATATATTTTTGAAAATGCTACATTGTAAATCTTACAGTTTTAATGCATTTTTAGGAGTCACGGTATTAAATAAATTTTATATAGAACTAATAGAAAATTAATTAAAATCTAATTAAAATGTATTTTGAATCAAAATTGGCTTTGGATTTAGTTCACAGAAAAAGAAAACTAAAAGAAAAGTATTAAATTTTTTTAATGTTAAGGGACACAATTAAATAGGAAAAATCTTTCTTGAAATAAAAGTTTGGGATAGCTTATAAAATTTCATTATTGAATCTATACTACTGTACTGATGAAGGCTGATTATTCAAATGTAAAACGCTTTAATAAATAGGAGAAATGTTTAAATTTTCCATGATGTTTGTACATAGTCAAGTAAAGCTTATAGCTATGTTAAAACATAATGACGGGCTCAGACCTCTCTTTTCATACTAATTACATATTTTGAATCCATATTTCCATATTTTATTCATTATTATTTTATTGTTCAAATTGGTAAATTAAAAATTCATTTCCTACGTTCAAACATAGGTAGTAAAAAAGTTTAAAAATATTATTGTACATTATAAATTTAGAACAAAAGCTGCAATTTATCGTGAATGGCAGACATAACAAAATAATACAGCAAAATAAATTTTTATAAGCAACTCATACAACGTTATCAAACTCAACTTATTCAACATTTTCATTTTGTCCATTTTAATTTTGTAGCAAATCCAATTTTTCATGAATATCAAGATAAATCTGTGTGAAAAACAAAACTTAAATATGAAAATTTTTCACGACAAAAAAATAAAAAAATAATAAGTAACAAAAAAAAAAAAAATCTAAATTGATGATTTCCATTTCGAATAAGAAGTAAAAAGAACAAAAAATATTAAAATCATAGAAAATCAGTAAAAAAAAAAAATAGCTATTCACTATTAACATTTTTGTATGTGGCTATGGCTACATCTAACGTTCAATACCTAAATCATTCACATCATTTTAATGTGATAACACACCAGGCAGTCTTTAGCATGCTGGTATATAAAGTATAAAAGAACAGTAAACTGGAACTAAAATACGAATAGTAAATGATGTATGAAAAAAAAAGGACCAAATATTATCAGCAGTGATTGTCAAAATTAAATGGACAGTTCGACTGTAGTTAGGAAAAATAATTTTTAGCATTTTTTTTTTTAATATAACTAATCTCATTCCAACTTTTAAATTAGTTTTTTGATATATTTTAGATACATATCACAATTATTATATAGTAAATTAACAAGACTGAATTACTTGAAAAACTTGAAAAACATTATAACGAAAAAATGGAATATCAAAAGATTATCTAGCAATCGATTTTACTTTGTTGATATTCATTAAATAAACTTTCTAAATCGTTACTATAACTTTTATACAAAAAACTTAGAAATGAAAATAAGTTAAAAATAATGGTTGTCTATGACTTTAGATCCATTTTTTTATTTGTTAGAATTTTTGAGACCTCGCTTTTGATTAATCAGTCACTTAAAACATGGCAAACAATTCGTTTTCGTTGGTAATTAAAGCGAAGCACGGCAATCTATAAAATCTATTTTTCACTCTATCTTCTATTTCAGAAATTATATCAGTCTATTATTTATTCCAATTGACAAAACGTATGACCTTGTTTGTATTGGTATGATAAGATAAAGGCATGGTAAAATGATTTCTGGTATTAAAGTCATAAATTCGTCAGGCCTAGGGCCTTCAAGGTCTGTAGCGTAAGCCAATAAGTATCTAAGTAAGTAAAGTCATAAATATTCTATAGGAGGAATAAATTTTTTCGTAATCACAGAAAAGATGCATAGCAGCTTTTTTGGTTTACAGAATCGGTTGATTATAATTATTTAGATGTTACCATGTTGGTCCATGATCAGCTATGGGTGTAAAGTAACGGCTTTCCACTATTAATATAAATATCTCATACTAAACAATAACATTTTAATTTTTAATAATCTTATGATCTCTTGCAACTAATTTATAAACGCCATTTTGGCCATTGCATTAAAAGAATGGGAGAGATGAATAAATTTTTGAAAACTCGTACTGCAATAATTACTTGTCAAAAATCTCAATGTTGGGTTAGTTCTTAAATCCACAAAAAACAAAACCCATAATGGCTAAATTGATACAAAAAAAAAATTCACAAAAAACTAGCCTTGTTATTGCTTTTACGCATAAAGCGAAATTCTGAGATAGGAAAAATTTTAAAGTTGGATTCAAATTCAAAGTTCTACGCCTTTTACAAAATATTTATATAAATTATTTTCATACATAACCGCTGTTGGATACAGCGAGGATATCTACTTTTTCCATGATTAATTTGCCACAATTTTGAATTTGTGGATTTTTGCTTTTGGATTTTTTTTTTGTGGATTTGGTGACCAACCTCTCAATGTTATGTCATAATCGGTTACTATATTCACAATGACGGTGATTATATACGATTTAAGGGGTAAATTAAATGCATCGATGCTCAGAGTTGTTTTTGTTTAATTTGTTAGAAAAGCAGTTCAGACATTAATTGCGTCTTCTGTTTTACGGTTTAGAAGACGTATAAATCAAAATAAGACGAATTTTAATACATTTTAATAAATTCACTGCTATGATTTACATTATATACACGAAAGGTCCAATCTAGTAAAGCCTGGTTGTCTCAGCAGTTTTTCCACCAGTGGATTTGGGTGGTTTTCAAACCGGTCCCAATATCTTTTGATTCTAGTAGTTATATCCTTTTTCACATTATTAACTTTTAAGTCATTTTTTATGGCTGAGTTTCGAACATGCCAAGTCTCGTTGACAATTACTTTGAAAACCATTGCTTGAAAAAACGTTCAATAATTTCTATGTTTGAATTGTTTGTCGTACCACATAGCTCGATACCGTAAGTCGATATAGGACTTCAGTATATTTTGATAAACTAGGACCTTGCTTTCCAGAGAGAGTAGTGAATTTCCGGAATTTAGTTGGCAAATCTTAGACGTATGGCAAATTTTAGTTGGTTGGACATAAAATTTGCCAAATTTTAGATGTATTTCAGACGACCTTTTGCTGCAATATGCTTCCTCAAGTGTAATTTTTGGTTCAAGTGTACCTCTAAATATTTGACCGAATCCTCCGTTGGTAACGTATTGTTATCGATCTTAACTGGAGGACTCCACTTTTTTAATAAATTATTTATGTCATCTAAGTTTATTAATTTTTCTCTGTGGCGTTGGATTTGGCATACTTTGAGTAAACCTAATAACAACATCGCTAAATAATGTTTTGAATGGAATCCTTAGGGCACACTTCGCGTCGGAAGGTCAAGAAAAACATGGAGAACAATAGTCTTAGCAGAAGCAAGTACCCAGCAAAGAATTTGGCCGCAATTAAAGAGGTTAACGGCAGATTGGAGCCGATGAAAAGCTTTTATTTTCTCCCTATGCCTCACGGATTGGGCTACAGGACAATGATGATAATGATAAAGTTTCTCTGAAACTTAAACGATGCTATTTGAAGATAAGAAGAATTTGCTACAAGATTTTATATTCATATTCCGAGTTTAATTGATTTTGCGGGTCAATTTCGAATATTTTCCAGAAGTTATCACATCTTAAGGTTTTTGGAGGAATCTATCCAGAAAATAAATATTGAAAATTGATATTTAAGAACCGAATGTTTGTGAAGTGAAAGTCTGTTTTTGAATATTCGTTTTTTTTTTCGTATAACAGTTGTTTAATTTTAAAGATGGAGTAAGTGACTGTTGTACTGACATCCTCCACTACTTTGACGTATTCACTTGAATAGTAATGCGGTAGTTATTTAAATATTTAACAAAATAGTTTATTATAAAATTGAAAAGCATAGCTAGAAATTAGAGGTTTCAATTTGAAGCTGTAATTGAAACTGTAAAGCAAATAGTTATTCTTCAATGAATTTTAACGATTAGGGTGGGAATTTTAAAAAATCAGTTTTGATTTCTTATAGTAGATATCTCGTATTTTTCACGATTCACTAGATTTTAAAGTTTACTGTGAATAAATAAAAGTGATACAAAGGAGCTAAAAAAACTATTACGATATATGAATATAAGTAGAAAAAATATATTTATATATATTATGTAGATTTATATATGTATAATATACATTTTTTTATTTTTCAATTTTTTTCCTTTTTTTTTTTTGTTTTTGTGATTTTGATTGTGACATGAAGAAATATCGGAAAATTTCATATCAAATACCATGATAATAAATTCATTTTAACGTTCTATTTTCTTACATTTTCATTTTTTTTTTTTATTTTTCAAGAAAGGTTCTTTGGTTTTCTTTGAATTCAATTCTATTGACTGATGAAAAATTTCATTTAGAAAAATAAATATTTTATTTTATATTAGGTACATACGAGTAGATATAATATATACATATTCATACATGAATAAAAAATAACTTGATAAAAAGTAAAATTAATTTATATGAGTATATTTTATTAAAGAAGAAAATTGGAGCGAGCTGTTTCTAGAAATTTTCTATACCTATACGTATTGTGAGAACTCTTTAGGTTTTCTTTTGTTTTTCATTAATAAAATTTATTATTTTAAATTGATGTACGTTTTAAAAGACAGCAGCATT
The DNA here is from genome assembly GCA_963942445.1 of Argyra leucocephala. Lineage (NCBI taxonomy): Eukaryota > Metazoa > Arthropoda > Insecta > Diptera > Dolichopodidae > Argyra > Argyra leucocephala. Next base: position 38,707,296 of record OZ012678.1, on the reverse strand, counting down.
TATGTGGAGCTAGTATTTCTTTTTAATACAATATTGTAGAATAATAAATATTAGTTGAGGTATAATATACTATTCAATTTCTTTAGATATTATTTTAGTAGATGGTTGGACTATAAAGGTCCAAAATAAAACTTTTCTATTTCAATAGAAATATTTTTATTTTTGTTTTTTTTTTCTATTATCAAATTTATTCTAAGCTTTGTGAAATAAATTTATTTCGTAGAGGTTGTCAGAAAATTACTGTCATTATATATAATATAATATGGAACCAATTAATAAATTTTCTAAAATTGACAAAAATTATATAAAATTTAGAAGAAATAAGAGAGCAAGACCTAAAAAGTTATATTTAAATTTTCCAAACTGGTAGAACTTAAAAAAATAATTTTTTGTAATTTTAATTGTAATAAATGTAAATATGAAAAAAATAAAATAAATAAATTTAAATTTCTAAAATCATAAAATATAGAAAAACGGGATTGTTTGAAACTAACCCAAATTGTTAAAATTTCCGCAGCAATTTACTAGCAAAATAAGTATGTCATATATAATATTAGATGAAATTTGAATCAATATAAGAGCAAGAGGTAGACCAAAATCAAAATAGATAGCCGAAAACAAAAATCAATAGTGTAAAGAAATCGGAATCAATTCTAACAGGACAATTGACCAAAATCAAAAATTAAGCGACACTTTGTATAAAACTGTTTTATGATACGAAGTCTAAAAGTAATCTTCTTTATAATAGGTGTTAACATTTTTGCTTGTCTGTGATATTTTTGACGTTATCTTTGATTAACCAAACATGTTTTACCAACTAATAAACCAAATGCTAGTAATTTATAAAATTTCAAATACGACATTGCGTTTATGCACATTCGTTTTGTGCATAAACACAAAATATGCACAAAAATATACCATTATTGTACAAAAATTCGATCCTAAAATATCAATTTTCAATATAACAGTTTGGCTCTTCTGACGGAGATTTTGTATCGGCGTAGGACCTAATGATCACATCCCAAGGATAGCTGGAATTCCTAGCTTTCCAAAAATATATGTCTTTAGTGGCGGATATTATCCTTTAAGGACGAAAAGGACATTTGAAAGTATCCTTGTTGTTTTGATGTTGTTGTATAAAAACCGTTATATCTGTCTGTTCTATCCGTCTTATCCCCAACAGTTTTAAATAAGATATTCTCTTCATTTTCTATTATTTATCAATTTTATTTTGCAAATTTTAAATTTAAAATCGAAATGCCGCTTCATATGCCGTCGGTTCTAAGTATAGGTTTTTGATTCTTTGCATGTCTTTTTCGTTAGTTAATATTAGTGTTTCTGTGTCTGGATACTAGATGAAAACAGGGTACATACAGCATCAAGATTTGACTCATATAGATCTATTTTGCATCCTACTCGTATTTTGTATTTCAGAATCATATCAACTTATTTTTACACTTAATAAAAGTTCTATAGTCTCGTTTCACTTTATAGAATTTTTACCACAGGCATACTGAAGTGATTCATGGTCCCTGAATCATACATCTATTGGAGGAGAAACCACACAAGTGAAAATCAAATGTTCGACTTGTATAAGTCTTCGATTTAAGTAATATATAAATATTGTAAATAGAAAGTTTTGACCTATGGGTATATGATAGAATAATGTTTAGTGTATCCAACAACCGACGACCATTTTAATATTAAATTATTTGAATGTGAAATGAATTCAACAAAAAAAATTATCCAGTCCTGTCTGACATATTTTGAATACAGATTGCTGGAAAGAATGGAAAAGCTAATAATTAAAGACAGAACCAACGGGCAAGGTATTGTTTTGACAAACATTGGATAGGTCAGCTACAGCTCCATGAAGTACTGCTGTATAGTCAACATATGGTACAAGGCTGGTCAACTTGTCGTTTCATTACTAGGGTAAATTGAAGCAGGTAAAACATTGTCTTTGATTATTAATCCTTCTTAGCTTATGTCATGTAAGTCCTAAATTGTTGCAAACACTGATACATTTGGAGTATTTTTAAACTATGAAGAGCCTGATGATATTAAGTAATTTGTTTTAGTTTTATTTTTTTTCGGAGTGGTGAGTTCTGATTAAACTAGTAATATTTTGTCATTAGACTACTCAAAAAACTTCCTACTTAGGCCTTTCGGATGAAACATTTTCAGTCTTCGCACAAGTTGGTCTGTATATTGTAGCTGTGACACATGCTGTATTTCCAATCTTTAGAAGTATTTTGAACTTCGTGTTGCTTCTTGAACCGATTCTACTTTTTAAGTCCTTTCTAATTTCACAATTTCTGACGAACCATGGTGCATATTGATCGCAGTACCTTGAATTGAAACATTTTTCAGTATTTGAATGTTGGAGTTACTTGTGCTATCCCGCAGTGCTATATCATAATCCCCAGAAGGCCTTGTATACAAGATCTTGCACTCGATTGATAGGTGGAAATAACGTCATATTAACCAGTACGGATTGTTAAACTTCATTTCTAAGTTGCTTATTTTTGTTAGCAACATGCTCTCTCCAATTTAAGCGCATATACAAAGCATGTCAAGGTACTTTGCAGAATTTGCACATGTTAACGGCGCATTATTTAGTGTTACAGTTGCGCCATCTTTTCTTCTAGTGGAAACTTGCACTGATATTGTTTTTTTTTCTTTTTGTTTTGTATAAACAGACAAAGCGATAGGTAGTAAAATACCCTTTTAATTACTGCTTAGGAGGAATAGGATAGGATAAACTAAATTGAGATAGATTAACTAGGAAGTTGAAGAATAAAGGTATTCATATTTACCTTAAATCATTACAAACTGTAAATTGAACGTGGAAAAATATCAGAAATAATATGATTCCACATTGTTGAAGTGCGAACTATGAACGAACTTCCGTAACGTACTTTATGCTATCTTGTGATTTCTACAGTGTAGGGATAAGCATTTGCGACTCCTCTTGTTTCGCTTTGGAATTGGAAGCAGTGCTTTGATTTCTGCTGACCACGTATTCACAACTACGAAGTATCCTTAAAACTATGAAAGTGTTCAGCCTACTCATAGATGTCCAAAAGAAGTTAGGGATGAAGTTACCTTTGGATCGTCAATAAGACGAATTGCTCGAATTTGAACGCGGTCAAGATAACCTAAAGCTGTAAGAGAAGTGCGAGACCAAATGTGTGAATTATATTACATCTTGGAACGTATAAATGATTTATAGATATTATTAAGGAGTTCCAAAGGTGAAAGGATAGCTTGATATATCGACTTAGATAGAATAATTAGACTTGGCAGCTCCTTTCGCGATATCAAAAATATGGTCGTTCTAAATAATTTTTTGACTCACGCCCATGCCTAAAACATTTAAACTATTCGTGTTTTGTAAAGTAACAACTCGAAAGTAGAGATTAGATTAAAATCCCTGAAGTTTGCGTGAAATAAAACAGTTTTGAGTTTTAGACGAGTTAAACTCAACTCAGTTTTGTTTTGCCCCAGTCTGCAGTTTTAGTCAGATCATGGCTGTTTGGAGTGAATCTGCGATAAAAATCAAAAAGAGAGTGGATGAGAGAACAAATCTTTGCGGAACACCAGCATTTGCATTAGGTTTTTCAGTATACATTGGCTTTGGATCTACACATTTTCAGTCAATCTTAAATTTTTGATAAAAATGTTTTGGCGATTTATTCGAAGCGACCATTTGGTTTGTGATTGTTGCTAATACTACTGCGTCGGTCAGCAAACGTTGGCAAATCACCCGTGTGTATTAAAATTTAATTTTACTGTAATTCAAAAAGTTATCATACAAATTTTAAGTCACACTACACTCTATTCAAATATTTTGTATAATTATTATAGCAATTCTTAAAATAAAATAATATCAAATTTATTCGGACACGTCCAATCCCTCTTTATTTTTTCAAAGAAATTCATATAAAGAATTGGTTTATTATATTCCTTAATCATTTTATTCTTATGGAAATTTTTCTTAGACCTAAAACACCTCCAACTCTCACAAAATGTTTATTGTTTAAATTTTATGAAAGCTATTTTGCGGCTAACCCTTAACAATAGAAAAAATAAATTTATTTATGAAAACAGAGTAAAGAACTATAATTAGAAAACGAATATGAAAAAATATGAGGGAGAAGAAAAAGTAGGCATCAAAAGGGATTTTCTTTTAAACAATTTAAAATAGAAAAATTCAAATAAAGTGGGAGGTAATATGATTAATAATTCTTAAAAGCAAAAAAAAAAAAACAAAATAAAAAAAATTTCACTTTGAATGAAATAAATTTTAATTATTCTATTATAAGAAAATTTTTATTCAGTAATTTTAGGTTGAAAATTTCTTCTATACTTTGTCAGTAGAATTTATTTTTTTAATAATGAAGCAGAATAATTAATTGAAAACAATTTCTGGTGTCGTTTATTAAATTAAAAAAAAAAAAAAAAAAATTATGTTTTTAAAATGAATTTAAATACAAAAATATTTTTCGTAAATTTGATAATAATTTGTACTTTCTTCGGTTATGTACAAATTAATATTAGGTACGATTGTATCGGTGTATTTGGTTTGTATACAGTTATTAATAGCTCAACAGGGCATCATACATTTATTATAGATTTTAATCAAATTATGACAAAATCAGTATTTAAGTGAAATCTTTATTAGAGTAGAGAATCATGATTATGTTATAGCTTCAATTATTATTACAAACATTTTCTGTACATGAAATCTCCAACTGGTTTTTATGTTAACTAAAGTAGATTTTTGTTGTTCAACAACTTCAAAGAAAACTAATTATTGATTAATTTCTATTTTTATATACACATACACTGTGTGTAATTAGTAAACAACAAAATTCTATTAGGGATCACCTAGTGTAGTGGGTTGAACAAAATTTGATTTATTTATATACATTTATGTATTTCATTTGGTTTTGAGTTAAAAAAGAATTGCTTAAAGTTAGGATAAAATTTTCATGTATATATATTCTATCACTCATAGCTTCTCAGAATAATATAAAATGATAAAAACCTGCTCCAAGTTTTCAAATGCAAACTGTTTTAGCCAAATAATGAGTAATGACAAGTACGACGTGGTTTAATTAACTATATCGAAGAAGAAAATCGACAGAAAGCAGTTGTCTTGGCTTAGACACAAAAAAAAAATTAACCGGACTTAGATTAATAGAGAATTTGTCCACGCATATGCCATAAGCAATTTTCGATATTAGTTCAATTAAGAATATTGAAGAAGAAAATCGACAGAAAGCAGTTATTATGGCTTAGACACAAAAAAAAATTAACCGGACTTAGATTAAAAGAGAATTTGTCCATACAGCCATATGCCATCAGCAATTTTCCATATTAGTACAATTTCAAATGAAGACTTATCGAAGTAGAAAATCAGCAGAAAACAGTTGTCCTGACTGAGAAATAAAAGAAAGTGAGCCGAACTTAGAGTAAGGGAGAATTTGTTCACGCCATAAGCAATTTCGCAGACTAGTTCAATTTAATTATTTAATTAATTTTTGGGGTTTCATGATGGGTTCATCAACTTCTTGGATTTTGTCGGAACCAAAGTATGTTTACATTCATTTTTTTTTTTTAAATCAAAGCAAATTTAGTTTGAGAGCGTGTCATATGCCCGTATTTCATTTGCCTGTTTTCTTGCAATTTGCCTGCATTTCATTTGTCTCCTTTTAATTTGACTGAATATTATATTCATAATAAAAATGTCATGTAGCAAGTTTTTATCAATCAACGAGTATCAAAACTACATCTTCTAGGTGGTGACTGGTGAAAAGTGGCAAGTTCAAGAAATTGAGCAGCCTCCAGGAAAAATAGTTCCGGGACCTGTCTCACAAAGCCCTCGAGTTTTTTTTGTAACTTGTCTGACACCATGCAAACAAGAAGTCCGGCGTCTAACTAAAACCTTGCCGTCTGCGTTTACCTGATGCCGGCAAAAACAGGGTAGCAATAAATGAGTACCGTATAAAATCAAGAGGTCCGGCATCCTAAGTAGTAGAACCGAACTTGTTTTTTTGTCATCAGTATTATGGCTTTTAAATGTAATGAAGACAATAAGTCCGGAGTCCAAGGAATTGGGGTCAAAACTCTATATTATGTGTTTAAATTGTATTTTTCTAGAAAAAGGTTATTAACAATTATTATAAAAAGTTTTTAAAAAATTTTCGGATAGATCGGCGCTACAGAATTCGAGACTAAAGACCTTGAACAAAAAAATTGTCCAAAAACCAAAATGTCAATAATGTTCATTACGTATCAAGATAAGTATAAAAAATTGGTTTTGGTTATTATTTTTTGTTCAAGGTCTTTAGTCTTTACTTTCGAACCGTTGGACCAATCCGAAAATTTTTTTAAAATTATTTATAATAAATATTATAACAAGTTTGATACTTAATTTGTCGCACAAAAAATAAGTCCCAAGAATATTGTGTACATATTGGGATGATACATCCCAGGAACCAACTACATGTTGGTTAGTTTGTTTGTTCGCCATCAAAGAGGTAAATGTGTGTGAGTTTGATGTGACCTATGCGCAGTCTAATCATTATGACGGAGATTTTACTGTTTCGTTTTTGGAGATTTCTCCATTTGAATACATTCGTTTTGCAGGTCCTAAGCTTATTTACAAACAGTTCATTTTGCAAGTATTTTTTTTCCATATAATTTTGTTGCACAGGATTTTACAACTCTGATAATCTAATTTGTGTTCGATATATCGAATTATTCTCTTGTAGCTTATTTTGCCAATACGTCAGCCTATTCATTTCTGGCAATATTCGCATATCCAGTTAGACAAAGAAAGTCTACTACATTTGGATTTTGCGGAGTAGCTCATGAGTTAATATTGTTGTAGAATGATTGGTAGTACGAAATGAGGGGGCATGTGAGCTACTTGGAAAGTTAGTAAATTTAGTTCAATTTATGATGATTAAAGAAACAATAACAAAAAAATGCAAGTGATCGCTTAGCTTCTACAGGGAATAGTAGCAGTAGAAGAAAAATATTCTAACACTAAATTTAAACTTTGAGTGAAATTTTTGTTTACTATCCATATCGGATTGGAGTACAAATGCAATAATCAACAATAATGAAATATTTATTTAAAGTATATGGATCGCAAATGTTTGTAGAAGTTGTTTCTGGAGTATTTGTGAAAATATTGAGAAATATGCCAGATTTCAACACTTTAATAATATCTTTCAAGCCTTTTGTCTTGCATTATTGGTAATATTCTATATATCGCAAAATCTTTTACTATTTCAACTCAACTTAACCGAATATCACCATCGAGAATATCAGCAAAGTAGCAATTAAGATATAACTGTCTTTTTTATGCTAATTGTCTCCCGGTTGGTAGATAAGTGTAAGATAACATTTTTCAGTTCCGTCCTACACATTTGTATAGCCAATATTAGAATTGTTGTGAAAATTCGACCAAGCCAGTTAAAGACTTTACTTTTATTTTTGTGTTTCGAACTATGTTTAGGTTAATATATTTTGAGAGAATACGTAGTATGTGGTGAACACAAAGAAGTTTTCAAAATTATTTAATTTTTTTAGTACCAATTTTAAAAATAATAAAATTTTGTAGAGGCCCTGTTATATTTAGATAAAGTGAGATTCGGATAAATGCCACACGACAATTTCGAAACAATTTGAGTAATAAAGCGGGGTACAACAATTACCTGACCCCGCGTATGTGCCTTATTAATTCACTTATCCGAGCCCTTTTTTGTAACCTAAATGAAGTTTATAAAAGAAGAATTATGACAAAATTTGTTCTTTCTCCAACGCAATTAATTGTTTTTTAAAAATGACTTGTCGATAATGTGACTTGAAAGATCTGATAACTCCTCGGTCAAGGTATTGTAATATTGCATGTGTATTTTGTGACAAAAACTAAACATTTTATATTTTGTAGCTTTAAATTGATCAAACGATTTAGTAAGTCCTTCCTCTAATTCTTTGAAATTGCTTGTTCGCAACCGTTTGCTTTGAAAATATTTATAAGGTCAAACAATGTCATACATTTTGTTTACATTTCTAATTGTTCTGTTGATTGTTGAAATATCGCATTTGTACTCCTTTGATAATTCTTTTTTTGACTTTTTTTCCCATATTTACCTTCTACGTGCAATTTGGACCTTAAAACACAAATTACTAAAGCGATGCAGAAAAAAAGTAGTACTAAAAAAGTTTAATTGATAGTTATAGGACAACAAGGCGATTAAAGTAGTTAGTCGGGAAGCATTTGTCTCCGTTTTACTGTAAATAACTTCTTAGATTCTTGTGTGAAAAAAAATTAAATGGAAGTTATCCCACAGACAAAATGCACGCTCCCAGAGCAATATGAAGTCAATTGGAGGAAAACCAGGACATTACTTCTAGTGGAAAAACTTTCGGATTACTGACTTAGTCACTATTAACAACGGTGTAAATCCTTTGAAACTTGCCAGTACAGAAACGTGTAAGACGGTAAGATATCAGAATAATTTTTTGTGACTCAGAATAATTCTCTTTTGTGACTCAGAATAATTTTCAGAATAATTTTTTGTGTCAGAATAATTTTTCGTGAACCAGATTGAAGTCCTTGAGTAGTTATATAACTGAAAAATTGAAAGATATTAGATACCCATTCAGAATAAATTGATTAGGAGCATTTTTATTAATTACAAAAATTATTTCCCTTTGAAATTATGAGCCTGGTAGCAATCTTGACAAATTTACTAGTTGTCTTATGAAACAAAATAGTTGCTTAGTTCGTTTAAGAAATCATATACAATTTTTTTATTTCCAGCAGGTTTATTCAATAGCGTGTTGTTTTTAGCATGTTCTACATACCTATCACAATATGTTCTCATGTCGTGATTGATATAAATTAAAAATGTCATCATCTTTATTTTATGCGCAAGGGTAAATATTTTTTTTTTAGATCTGTTTCGAATTTGTTCCAGTTTTTTTGTTTTTTTTTTTTACACTTTATTTAATTTTAATAATACTTGTTACTCATCTCTGTGTGTATGCCATGAACAGAGAAAATAACAACAATAATAAATCTAATAAAATTAATACGTCAGTTTTGTAAATAATAAAAGCACACTCACACACACACACACAAATCATTTCATGGCATTTAATACTTATATAAATTTTCATTTCATTGCGTAACAAAGTATAATAATAAATTATTTAAAAAAAAACAAAAAAAAAAGAATTTTCTTTGTTCTCTTCCTATTAAAGTTTAACTTTTCCACTTATTTATGCTCATTTACAACATAACCTAAATTTAATTCCTCTTTGATCTTAATATAAGCAAAAACAGAGTAGGATGTTCATACCAATGTATGACAATATATTAGTGCTGAAGAATAATAAAAATTAACTACTCCTGCTACTATCAACATTCAAAACTCATCCCACTCTTTCCACTTTTCCGGGTAAAAATATTTCCCGAATATTTTTTTCTTTTTTTGTATTTTTTTTTTGTGATTAAAGTAACTGGATTTTATTAATGAATTAACAATTAAGAGAAAAAAGAAAATTTCGAAGTAAATTTCTTTTAGGCTTATGCTTCATTAAGAAATTATAGCGAATTATAAATTTTGATTACAATGTAACAGCTTATTAGATATTAGAGGGGTTTAACAAAAAAAAAAAAAAACAAAAACAAAATGCAATTATAATAGAATATGAAAATGGAAAATTTTAAAAGAGAAACAATGAAAATTTTAAAAGGAAATTTTATTTAAACTTTTATTTAAAGATAAGGTCTAATAAAATTATAATGTTAAAGCACAGGGTATGAAAAGAATGCTTGTTAATATTTTTTGGAAATTTTGTAAATAAGCGCTAATAAAAATTCATCACATCCATTATTGTTTTGCGCGCATTGTTTTACCTCATAAAACACACAATATTTTTATTTGACTAAACAAATCCAATGCCTAAAAAGATAAAAAAAAATTGTTGAATAAAGCGATAGGGATATTATTTTAAATACAGAGTCTATTGTTGTACATTATAAACTTTCATCGATTACAGTATGTAATGATTTTGATTCAGCCTAATTATAAAATATTCGAATCCCTCTTAACATCGGTTCGGACGTTCGGTCAAGTTTTCAATATAAAAAATTATAAAGCTTCCAATCCAGCCTCTAGTGAAACATAATCAGAATATTATCATGAAGCAGAAGAAATTATCGTATTTTATATATACTTGTTGTAAAAAGGGGTTCTCAAAGTAGATAAAAATAATGCAATAGCATAGTCAAAAATATCTACAGTATATAAATATTTATAGTATCATTATAAAACTAGCTGTACCCGATTCACGTTGCTAAAACAGGCAAAATTTTGAAAAAGGATAATAGACGTATTTGTTCATTTTTGAAAGGGATACTTAGTACATATATTTGGTCTGCAACCTCTTTGGTTTTTTAAATATTCCTAATGAGTACTAGCATATAGCTGTCAGTTGTCTGAACCAGTAAAAAGGATAATATGCGTATTTGATTATTTTTGAAAGAATATCTGGGGTAAATACATTTTCAGGGCTGCAGCACCTTTGGTTTTTTTTGAATATTTCTATAATGAATGCTGACATGTAACTGTTAACTGCCTGAACCAATAAGACTTTGACGGGGATGTAAAATACGTATTTTGTTATTTCTGAAAGGGTACCTATATAACACTTAATACCCGTATCAGTACACAAAATCAAAACAATGTCATATTGAAAAATTAATATTGCTGGACCCATTCGAGATCACTTTTGACCTAAGTACGATGATTGTACAAATTTTAAATTGTTGAACATCAATTGGAAGTGAGAATTACTCTACGGATACGAAAACACAAACAACGTATGCAGTTGATTATAATATATAGATATTATATACATTACTAGCAAAGTTACCCGACGTTGTCCGGGTCGACCACAAAATGTATCGAATTTAGTTCAAAGAAGTTTGATTTATGAATCGAATTGAAAAAAATTGGTTAATAAAAAATATTCTAATATTTTTTTTCACAACTATAACAAAATATCAACAATACTACAACGTAAACTATACCTATATTAAAATTATTTCTGTGTAAACAATATTTCGGTGGTCTTTTCTGATGAAGTATAAGTAAATACGTTATGTTCGCCTTTTCCACAGTCAATTGGAATTTGTACTTAAATGAAATGAGGATGCCAGGTTCTTTTTCTTAATCTTGTACCGTAGCTTTGGCTTCTTCAAGTTTCGTAGAAGCAATATTGAAGCTACTACTTTTAATTCCAATTGATGAGGTGGAACAACTTTATTTTCATCGATAACTGTATATATCGATTTGTACACATGGACCCTCTGGAACACTCTGCAGTATTTTCTGATTAATAAAACGAATCGTCACATTTTTGTGGCTAATTTACATAGCCACTTCACATAGTCATGTAAAAATTTTATACTGATTCCTAAATTCGAAAATACTTTTTCAAGACAATACAGGTTTTTTTATTTTTCATAGAATACCTATGAATAAATTTTCAAGTCTGTAACACAATTTTTTTTTTGAAACATTTCTGATAGAGTATGTAAGTGTAAATTTTCATGCCTGTAACACTATTGGTTTTTATTCCTGAGACATACATGCTAAGAGTTGTACGGCAGCAACCCGAACCAGTCCAAATTTTTGAAATCGGTAACAGTCGAATTTCTTTATTTGTGAAAGAGAACCTAAATGTAAATTTTCATATCTGTCACACACATGGTTTTTAAAATATTCCTGAGTCTTGGTAAGAGTTGTACGGCAGCAACCCGAACCTGTCATCTGATGGCTTTGTAAAGTACCGCGTTATTTGCATACCGGTACCATGAATAACTGTGCAAAATTTCAGAACTCTATCTTTGAAACTGTGGGCGTGTATAGCGAACAAACAAACAAACAAATAAACAAACAAACAAACTTTCCCTTTTATAAGTATAGATTATATAAAAAATTTTCGTATTCAAAGCGTCGGAACATTCCTGATAGATTATATCCAAGAAACTAAGTATGCGCCGTACTTTGCCGCTTTTTCTAGACTTAAATTTTTTTATTAAACATGTTGGTACTGAATTACATATATTATTACTGAATTGTATAGTTGATAGTAGTTTGCACTGGTTCACACAATAATCCCACATAACAATTTTATTGCTATAATACTCTTACACGCTCTTATAACACTATTATAAACACTCTTATCGCAGTATTAGTGTTAATTTTAGTGCTTCACAATTGTTGCGAAACGTTATAAATTAAAAACGTTATACGACTAGAATAGATAGAGAATAGATAGAGGTATATTACTTTCAAGCTAAAATCTTAATTTTAATGAAATTTTGTTTATTTATAATTGACAAATTTTTTCCAAATACCTATACATATAATATAATTTTGACCAGTACTTGGATAATTTTTTGATTAAATTTACATGGAACCATAAAATTGAATCAAAGTGATATATATTTTTATTTAAAAAAATTACTTAGCGTCGTAAGGGTTAATATGGAGCAAAATAAAAAAAAATTCCGTATAATGGCCTCTGTTTGTTTAGTTTTCTTATAAGATAAGAAATCTTGTTATGAGATAATTACTCTCATAAGAAGAGTGTTACTCTTCTTATGAGATCAGAAGTCTTGTTATGAGATAATTACTCTTGTTATGAGATAATTACTCTAATTATGAGAGTATTATTTCTTTTGAAATAGCATTTTGTTTTGCTTACAAGATTAAATAAATAAAATTTGTGTTTATTTCAAAAATTTGTTTAAGCTTATTAAATAAACGAGACTAAGTTCATTTTAATAAGAATATATATTATAATTAATAGTATCAGATTTATAATAGTACACACTTTTAGTGCTTGTTGTCTTATGTTAAACTGAAATGCCCAATTTTTTAATTCATTTCCAAAAACCTCATTTTTTTCTAATTCACTATCAATATTCTTCATAGAGAGCTGATGTTCTTCATAGTCATCATCATCATCATCATCCCCTATATAATAATCCTGCTGGAAAGCTATATTGCAATTATCTCATTAACTATTTTTTCTGTTAATTTAAATAAACTTATACATTGATTCTGTTGAGTTATAAACAGGACGGCATTCTTCGACATCTGCATTTGAGTGGTTCTGGATCAAATTACTGCTGTTGAAATTCTAAGAAAGTTTTGCTTTGATGTCAAGCATCAAAAGATCATTAGATGAAACTACCGCTGATTGCCCATTATAATTTACTCCTATGCTTTTAATATACCTTAGCGTTTTCAATTCAAGATATGTTTTTTCAATTTTTTTACGGAAGCTACCTTATTTTTTTACCTTTCTCCAATCAAATTTTTCCATTTTGTCTATATCGTTTTACAATCATAATGATCTGATTTGAAGGAATTCAACATTTTACCTCTCATAACAGAATTTTAATAAGTATTATTATTCTTAAACTCTCACAGCGTTCTTCTTACAAGTGTTCAACCCTATGAGAGCATTATGAGAGTTAAACTCTCATAGTAAGTGTATTTTGATAAACTATTTTTATACTTAAACTATTATAACGTTCTTATTACAAGTGTTTAACTCTATGAGAGTTGAACTCTCATAGCAAGTGCATTACGGTAGTCTTACTATGAGAGTAATACTCTATGAGTGTAATTATCTCATAAAAAGAATGTTATGAGAACTAATTTAATTCTTGTAACAAGAGTTAAAGTTATGAGAGTTTCAAGTGTGTTATGAGTGTCTTATGAGCCCTTTTTTGTAATTTTGTAGAGTCTTGCTTTTGGACAATGTTACTTGGGATTAGTGTTAATTTTAGTGCTCCGCAATTGTTGCGAAACGTTATAAATACGTTATAGCACTAAAATGAAGAATCCTATAAGGCACCGGAGCAATTGCTGTAATAATGTTATAGGATTAGTGTATATGTTTTTATTTTGAAATTCATTTGAAATAATTTATGTATGCGAGAATGAAATAGATATTATTTCTTATTTTAAAATAATAATTTGATGAAGCTAATATTTATTTTATTACGCACTTTTAGACTTATAACAACATTACTGTAGCCCTTGCTGAAAAACCCATTATAACAACTTCTGCAATTGTTACAAGAAAATTTTTATAGCTACATTATTCCCATAAAAACTTCATTATAACATCTTTAGTGATGACCGGGAGTCATATAGGATTCTTATAGCACTAATTTTGTTTATATAACAATAAAATGTTACGCGGGAATATTTATAATTATGTACAAAGGACTTCAGACTAATAATTTTTCTAAAACTAAATTTATTAAAAGTGTTTAATTTGAATATGAATTATTTGTTTCTTTTTAAAATAGTTTTTACCATTTAACATGACGGTGACGGATTTATTTGAATATTTTTTGAAAATTTCAAATATAACTATTATTTTAATTATACCTATTTATGCAAATGTTTATTCGCTTTTCTTCAGACATAATTAATATGAAATAATATATAACTTACCAAAAATATTTCCTTCAGCATCATCCATTATAATAAAAGCGGTTGCATTTCCCAATTGTTCTGGTTCTGTTGTATTACCGCTACTACCATTAATATAAATTTGACCACTTGTTGTATTCAAAAAAATATTATTTACTGAATTTTGTGTTAATATTGTAGAATTTGAAATATCTTGAGAATTTTTTGTTAAATTATTTTCATTTAAATTTGCATTTGAATTAAAACTTGCTTTTATATTATTTCTTTTTTGTGGAATTTCTTTTAATGTCTCATAACTTGGAAAATCAGCTATAAATTGTTCTTTTTGAAAATTACTATCAACAGCATGCATTACAATTTGTTGTTGTGATAATGTACCATCAGAATTATTTAAATCAATATTACTATCGGTATTAGATCCAATTTTATTTATATTATGAATACTTTGTGAATTAAAACCATCATCATCACGACTACTACTATTACTATCATTATCATCAATATCACTAGCATCATTATCAAAATTTTGTTCATTACGTAATCTACCAACTTTACGAATTCTTTCATCACCGAATGGATATGATGATTCGAATACATAACGACTACCAGCACTACCCGATGTATCATCATCTGAAATTAAATCACCTCCATATTGTATTGCACCACCATCAATTTGTTCAGATTGCTGCTGCTGTTGTTGTTGTTGCTGTTGCTGTAATTGTTGTTCTTGTTGATTTTGATCTCCTATATTTGTTGAACTTGGTATATAATCAATTTCTTTCAATTCAATTTGTGGTGGTAGTTCACCTATAACTGGTACACCAATAGACATTTCAGGTATTACAGCTGGTTGTATAATAACATCAGATAATAATGCACCACTTGTATTTTCACCATTTATATCATCGATTGGTGCACCTTCACCAGCAATAATCATTCCTAATGGAATATCAGTATTTTTTTTCGTACTACTTAATAGATTCGTAGAATCAGATAATAATGCTGGGGCATATGTTATTAAATCTGATGGTGGTATAGCTGGATTTGCATTTGTTGATTCTTCTATCTCAATTAATGTTTCACCAACATAACTAACATCGGCAGCCGATGAACTTATTGGAAATGAATTATCTGAATTAGATGCAATCAATGATATTCCAGAATTATCATTATTATTCAGTTTTTGTGAAGATATTTCCATTTTTAAAGGATCAAAATTACTTTTAAGTGGCGATAAAATAATATCCTCTTCATAGTGATCAAGTTCTGATTGTTGTTTTTGATTGTATGTAGAATTTTTATTTTTACCAACATCTATTCGTACATCTTCTTCATAAATTGTTGGAAAAAATTGTGATTCTAATTTTGAACGATTAATTTCAGCTGCAGTTTTATTCCTATGACGATACAATTCAAACAGAGACTCCATATCATTATTATGTAATGTATTTGGTGTTGGTTTTGATTCAGCTACTTTTACTTCTGTATTTGAAATATAGAATATTGTGTCAGAGTCTCGATCCAAATTATCTTTACCAAAACTATCTAAAGGACGATTTGATTCTTTTAATTCATCAACTGATTCTAATTTAAGATCTGGTATAAAAAAATCATCATTATCACGATTATGATTCATATTTGATTCGCTATGTAAAGTAAATTTTGGTTCATTAAAACTTTCAATGCCAGTACTATTATCAATAGCAGTTATTTCTACTTGAAGTATCTCCTCAGTTTCGTTATATCTGTTTTTATTCAAATTTTGATTTGTAGATTTTAAAAAACTGTTATTCATCATTGACATAATTGGTTTTATTGTGATTGAATCAGCTGATTGATTTTCAACTGAACGTTGAATTGTAATTTCACCAATTTCCTGAAAACCTGGTGGTGGATTTTGCATTGTGTGTGCTACTTTAATGGGCTTAAAAGCATTCTCTGAATGCATTTGTCGAAATGAAAATTCTAAATTTTCATTTTCATTACCAAATCCTTCTGAGACATTAATCTGGATTTCAATTGGTGATGATTCAGAATTTTCTTTTTCATTCATTTTAACATTTTGATTTGTTGTAATTGTTTTTGTGATTTCAAAAAATTCTGGTACAGATTGATGATTATCAGATTTTGTTGGTTCAACAAGTTCAATTTCAAGTGATTTGGTTAATGAATCAATATTTGAATCACTGCTGCCATCCGATAATTCACCAACTAATTTTGTTTTATGAAACATTCTATCTGATAACGGAATATTTTCTATTGTTGTTGGTGGTACTGTTGAACGGCTAAAATCAGTAAAATCAAAATGTTCAACACTTTCTATTGGAATCCATTCTAATTTTGGAATTAATGATTTTTCATAATTTTTATGCTTTATATATTCACTTTCTGTAGTGGTTTTAGTTCGAACTGTTGGTGTTGATTGTAATTTGAATGAATTTTCATAATAAGTTCGACTCAAATATTCGGGTTGTGCATTCTCTGCTATTAAATCAATATCCAACATAACAGTTGAATCATTGTCCAATTCTGTTGATGTTTTAAGTGAATCTAACGATTGTAAAGTTGTAGCTTCTGTAACAATTGGTAATTCAGTTGATTTTAGATCTTCAGTTTTCATAGTTGTATTATAAGCTATTTTAGTTGGAATTGTAGTATTTTCTTTGTGTATTTTAGTTTTAGAATAATCGAGGGGACTAATATTAGTAGTGTCTTCAATTTTAGATTTAAGAACTGTTTCTTTCATTCGTAGTGGACCTAATTTGTGTTGTTCTATAACAGTTGTTATTTCATCATCAAGTTTTCCAGTTACAGTTTTAAAATGTTTTTCTAATAATTGTTTCTTTTTAGTTGCTTTTAATCCGTCATGTCCAATTGCCGTTTGGTTGGTATTTGATTTGATATTATCAGTATTTTTTGTTGAATTTACAAAGATTTTATCGTTAGTTACATTATGTGAAATATTACTATCTGATTTTATTAACTCCGATGAATCGATATTTTCCACATCAGTTAATTTTATTAATTTTTCTGTAGTCGAAAGTGTTACAGCATCTGTTACAGATTCATGGGATGGAGACAATGGAATATTTTCATAAGGAACATTTGTCGTAAAAATTTGTTGTTGTTGTTGTTGTTGCTTATTCAATATATCTTGCTTCATCTGCTGATTTCTATCATCTGATGTTATAGTTGATGTTTCTGCTGTTTCTGTTGTTTTTATTGTTGCTGTTGTTGTTGTTATTAGTTTAGGTAAAGTTTCCTCCTTTACTCTTGTATCCAATATTGAAATATTTTCCTCCACAGAAGATCCTGTAGTCGTATGTACTGTACGAAAAGTATTTTTTAATGTTGAATAAAAAGTATTTGCTTTTAATTTAACTGGGGCGGAACTGGTGATAATTACAGGAGCATTTGTAGAAATTATATGTTCATTTTCATTATGTTTTTCTCTTGTACCAACAGATGTTGGTATTGTTATTGTGGATGATTCTGTAACAGTTATTTTATTTGGAATAATATCCTTGAGCTGAACAATTGTATTAAAATTCACGTTTTCATTGTTGTCATTAACGGTAGCACTGTCCTTGTTATTTATTTTCTTTGAATTTATACTTTTGTATTCGTTTATTGACTGTAAATGATTTTTATGTTCAAAAAATGTGGGCGAAATTTCTGTTGTTAATATTTTTTTTTCTGTTGATGTTGTTTTCATCACAACTGGTATATTCTTGGAGTCAATGGAAGAAGGACTAATAAATTTAATTTCTTCCTTTTCCTCTTCAATTGTTTTTGTGGCAATTTTTGGATAGTCTGTAATGAATTTTGTTGTTACCAATTCAATATTACTACCATCATCATCAGTAGTATATTTCAATTGACTGCGTGCCATGAATGTTGTAGGTGATGATGAAGTTTCAAAAGATTTTGTAGTTCCACGTAATGGTATTGAACTATATGTTAGAGCTGGATTTGTTGTAGATATTAAAATTAATTCTTTTTCATTTGATGAAGGTGATAGTGATGTAGGTTGAATTGTATTTTCTGTGTGTAAAGTTTTAGGTGTTGTTATTGAACTTCTAGAAATATTATGTTTTAATGTATTTGTATTTGTTTCAATATTTGAAATATGTTCAGTTGAAAATTCGAAATACTTTTCTTTTAAAATTTCTCTTTGAGAATTAAATGATAATAATGGTTGTATTGTAGCTGATTGTAATGGCGATGATGATGATGAGGATGATGATGATGATTGTAATTGTGTTGAATAAGTTGTAATCAAATCATCTGAAGAACTAACATATTTTGGAATACTATCATCGACTGGTCCAACTGATGAGAGAGGTGGAATTGATGTTTGTTTTAATTTTAAATGTATATTATCAGCCGATGTTGTTTGATGTGTTGATGTTGCTGAAGCCATTGCTAATGGTGTTTCAACTGTTGTAGTTTCCAAAGTTGTAGCAGAAACTGTATCACTTACTGAAATATCATCGATAACATCTTGATGTCTAAATGGATTTACAGTTTTTGTATTTAATTTATTAAATGGATCTGCACTTGATGTTGAAATTGATGCTGATGATGTATCATGTGTTGCTGGTAAAAATAATGGATTTGATATATCATTTGTTGTTGGCAAATATGGTATTGAAGCAGATGTAGTAGTCGAGCTTATAATTAATGTATCTTTGTTGTCACTATTTATTTTCGAATAATTTGAATTACGAATTTTTTGTCTTAATTTCTTTTTATATGTTATATTTGATTTTTTATTTTCATAATGTTTAAATTTTTTCGCTTCGTTGGGATTTACAAATTTTAAATTTTCAGATGATGGTGATTCTGTACTGATGATTTTATTTAATTTTTGATTTTCATTAGGGATTTTAAACCCTTTTTTAATTTCTTTATTTACTGGATTTTCGGTGGTTTTAATTTCAGTTTTTTTTAATTGTAAAGCTTCTTCAACTTTTTGATCGTTCAATTTTAAAAGTTCATCGGATACATGCGATTGAGATGTTGCATAATATTCAGATGTATTTAATTCGGGATTTATTGTAGCTGTAAATGTATTTGTAGTTGTTTTTAAGTCGAAATATTTTG
This sequence comes from Argyra leucocephala, assembly GCA_963942445.1. Taxonomy (NCBI): domain Eukaryota; kingdom Metazoa; phylum Arthropoda; class Insecta; order Diptera; family Dolichopodidae; genus Argyra; species Argyra leucocephala. The sequence goes on along the minus strand of OZ012678.1, from coordinate 38,687,638 downwards.
TTGGCATTGATGTTGTTGTAGCTGTTGTTGCTGTGGATTTTTCAAAAATTTTGGTTGGTATTAATTCTTCACTTTCTGATTTAATCATCCCTTTTATAGAATCTGTAACTTTCGGTGACTCACTCAATTTAAGATTTTTCTCTTTTAATTTTTTACTTAATTGATTTTTTAATTTTTTTGATTTTTGAATGGTTCTTATTGTTGCAGAAAGTATTTGAACTGATGATGGTGTTGTTATTATTGGTGGTTGTATTGTTGTCGCAGCAATATTAGTAGCAGTCGTAATTACTGAAGGTTCATTATCGTTCAATGTTTTATCTAAAGTTTTGGCTAATTTTAAATTTTCTATTGGGATAATCGTTGTTGTTGAGATTTCAAATTGTTCAAAATTATCACCATTTTGTTGTTGTTGTTGTTCGGTTGTTCGGTCACTTAATAATAATTCAATATTTTGATTATGTTTTTGTTGCGAACTCGTGGACGGCGACAATTTAGACGGTGAAATTGTTGTTGGTGCTGCATTTGATATACTTAAATTTAAAACTAAAATCGTGTATAAAATTAAAACTAATTTAAAATTTCTAATTTGATTTAAATTTCTTAGTAATGGCTTCATTTTTATATTTTTATTCTGTTTTTTTTTTTGTTTTTTTTTTTTTGTTTGTTTTTGTGCTTACAATTTGCAAGTTTTTTACGAAGTAAATTTGAAAAATTATTTCCTTCCTGCTGACTTATTATTATTTTTTTTTTTTTCGATTTATATGAAAACTTTTTATATTCACAAGTTCTTATATATTGTATTTTGTTTTAATGCTTTAACATCGAAAAAAGTTTGTTATGTGTAAGTTTTCCAATAACATAAAAACTTTTTTTTTTATATTCTATATTTATCTAAAAAAAAAAATGTTCTTTTGTTTTAAGTTATGTTTTGTTGGAGGTGGTTTTTAGTTGTTTCCATTTTTTAATTAATGTATTAACGTGTCCGTTGATATTTGTAATTTACTAAACATTTTCTTTTGTATGATGAACTACCTTTCATTAAATTTACTTAAACGCTTAATGGTACCTGTTGTTTTTTACCTTGTTAACTTTTCTCAAACTTTCTATTTTCCCACAACGACTAATATACAGTATTAGCAGATTTTTATGAAGATTTTGAACTTTATTTTGGCAAATAGTTAATTATTTTTTGACACAAACTTAAGGTTAGATTTTTTTTTTTTTTGGCACTTTTGAGAATTTTATAATGTAGTTTCAATCCAGTGTTGATGAGTTATTTCAATGGTAGTAGAATTCAAATCACGAATTACACAATTCGATCAGTTTTGATATTGAATCTGTAAAGAAAATAATAATAATGTTAAAAAACTTGTGTTAGATTAAATTAGTAATACAATTAATTAAGGTATTTGAACTGACCGAACGTAAAGTGAACTAGGTACGTAAGTGAGGTAATATTTAATATTTTTTTTATTTTATTTATTTTTCTCAAAAGGAGCAATATCTGCTCATGTAGAGTATATTTATTTACATATTTATATTATTGAAATATTATTAATTCAATTAAAAGAAAAGTATTTAAAAACTAGCTTTGTAACCCGTCATAAATGACGGAAGCAAAATAAATCTTAGTTTCTTTTTTTCTTTCATTAGATTCTTTATTCCGAAATTACAGTACTTATGTTTATATCACTTTTTATTTATTTTTATTTATGTTTATATTGGCCTAACACTAATCTTTTTTTTTTTATATAACAGAAAAAGAAGTACCATCCCAACAAATTTGTATAAAATGTTTGTATTTTTGTATGGTATACTCGTACTCACTTCCATTTAGTTATAATTCGTTAGTTGGGTTCCATTTAGTATAAATTATACCGTATTAGCGTTATTGTGGCCTCTGGGAGAGCAAATTTAAAAATGGGATCTTATTTTCATATAAATTTTGTCTTTTGTATACTGTATAGGGATCTTATTTTGCTATATGAATAAACTGTTATTATGGTATTGTGTTATTTTTAAAAAATATTCATAATTTTGTATCTAAATTGGTAAAATTTACAAAAAATACAAAAACATTTTCATCAATAATTTTCAATTTAAAAAAAACAATGTTTTATTATCCGGCGTATAAGTAGAGTTAATTATCCTACTCTACTTCTATCAAGTTCTATTGATTGAACAGTGAACCTGAACAGTGAAGTGAACACTTAACACTGAAAATAAAATAATATTTTTGGAATGGAGCATATAGAACATACAGAATACAGATACAGCAAATAATAAAAAAAAAACAAAAAAAAAACAAAAATAATTTTTTTTGAGTGAAGTGAGTTACGCACACAATAATGACAAAAATAAAAGGTATAAGCAATAAAGTAGTATAATGTATAATATTATACAATACAAATATGCTGATACACATGTATATTATTGTGTATAATTTTAAGTAATAAGAATAACCTTTGAGTGAATTATGTTTTTTTTTGTGTTGTGCTGTTTGCCTTTTTTTTATTATACCATATTAAACTATTGATTAAATTTCTATTAGTCCTTATTATTATAAATCAAAAAAATTGTTTGTTTTATTTATATTATTATTATTTTTTATTTTTCCTTATTATTTGCGAAGAAGACTAACATTAAATTAAAAAAATATAGTTCATGCAAACAATTTTTTCTGCAAAGGTTCAGCATGGTAGACAGGGGTTAAAAAAAGCATCAAAGCAATTTGTATATATATGCATTTGTATACATATGCAATTTGTATATGTGTTGGAGCGTTCCGTCGAACTTACAAACATCCAGATAAATGCAGAATAATAAATATATAATGTAACCAATAGAAGAAACAATGTTTAATTAATATTTAAAATTAAAAAAAAGGTATTATACATAAGTAAATTTTTTTTTTTTTTTTTATATAACGCAATGACGTCAACATGAATGCTTGATATAATAATATAATAATAATTATTGTAAATTTCATAATAGGTTATTATAATAGTTATTTATAGATATGTTAAAAGCTTTATTATTATTATAGTGTTTTATTTCATTTAGTAGACTGTTGTAGACTTTCACGGTTTTGTTGTAAACAGAGTCGTGTCTGAATGCCGTCGGTACTCGGTTTGTGTGTATTAGATTTGCTGATCTCGTATTATATTCGTGTATTTCGTGATTTATAGTTAGTACAGTATTTGTATTGATTGACTGATTGAGTGTTCTATGTATTTGTGTCGCTAGCATTTTATCTATGTAAAGGTTTAAAGGGAGAATTTTGTTATTTTTGTGAATTATTATTTGTTGATGTTCTAATATTTAAATCGAATAAATTTTTAATTGCTTTATTTTGTACTCTTTGCATTGTTGTAAGATTTTGCTTAGTAGTATTTCCCCAAATCATAATGCAATACTTGTTTTTGATAATCAGATTTGTTTTTAGTGATATATTTAGATATCCTTTCACTAATTATTTGTATTTATTTTGCAAATATCGATATTTCGGAAGCAACTTACTTCGGAAGCAATTCTATACGACCTTTTGTTATCTGACTTGAAATTTGTTCCTTCCAGTTAAGTTCTGAATTCAGTATAATTCCAAGATATTTGTAGATAAATATATATATTATGTTATGGAACTGCAGTTTTGATGAAAAGTAGTATAAGATTTATTTGATATCAGTTAGCTTGGGTTTGCACTACTGTAACCTGTGGCCTATTTCATAAAAATTGACAGGTGACAACTTTGTAAATTACAAAATTTGTAAATTACAAGTCGACAATTATTGTATTTAAAATAAAATTGACAAAATTGTAAATTGTCAATTCCTGTTTCATAAACAAAGGTAAAATCTACAAAATTTGTCAAGGTTTGTTCACAATAAACCTTGTTATGAAACCAAAAATAAAATTGTATTTTACAAAATTGTTATAATTGTCGGACAATTCATGACACACGATTTCAAATATGTAAAGTTGAAAATTTAATTTGTCATTGCATTATAAAGACGCTTTTATCGATTGAATAAATTTTATCGATTGAAAATAACTTCGATAAAAATTGATTTTTTTTTCGACTTTATTTCATTTTTAATTTTATTTATTTTAATTAAATAATAAAATAAGGTCGAGAAATTTTTTTTTTTTTTCTATAATATATGTATACATATTGTATATAAGAATAGTTTAACATTTTATAAGTGTCTAGATTTTAAAATTTTTTTTTGATAATAAATAAGTACCTATGGCTTTGTTTTTAACGTTGCATTTTATATTATTTTATATAGATAATAATATGTTGTTTTTAATAAAATATTTGTCAATAAATACAATTACAAAATAGACATGACAATAAATTTATAAATAATAATTTAGAAAATTCTCATGAGAAATTTTGTAATTTATAATTTATTATTAATTACAAAATTTGTCATGGCAATTTTGTCACACCTGTAAATTTATGTATAAAAAAATGTCGGACAATAGTGACAATTTAGTAAAATTGTCACGTGTCAATTTTTATGAAATAGGCCATTGAACTTCATTACAAATCAAATTTACTTCAAGGTAAAAATATCTAAATCACTCCAGATAATAAAAATAAGTATGAAAAATAGTGGAAAACTCTACAGTAAGCTATTTTAATATTTTGGCTTGGTTAGATTTCGTTTTTTTGCTTTTTTTTTTGTAATACAGAATACTCAACAGTAAATTTATTGATGGTAATCTAGTAATTAAAATACATACTATAATAAACAATTTTTCTTCAAATTGTAATTGACTGCATTTTTTGAATATACGTGTAAGTCTTATCCTATGTATTTATAAAATTTATATAATGTATATTATAAATTTTAATTTTGCCGCATTTCAAACAGTTTTACTCGTTTTAATCTCCGTGTTATATTATTATTGTCCAAGAGTTACATAGCTTCGGCATTGATATGTTCTTTTAGTCTTGACTTTGTGCAATAATTGTTTTGATGTCTATCATATCTAAACCCAAATCTTTATATAGATTATTATTGCATATGTATCATGCGGCATTCATTATACCACATAGTACTTTGTTCAGAAACGTTGTCCTATATTTTTATTTCTTTGACTGGTACAACCCCAAAGTTTAACTTCATAAGTCCAAACGGGTTTCACAACTTGTCAATACAGCAGAAGCTTGTTTTTATGTAGTTGATAGCACAGAGTGTCTACATAGTAGTCAGTAGATTTTTCGGTGCTTTAAGTTTAGTTCTTCTCGTTTTTTCTTCACATGTGGTTTCCACTTGAGTTTTACATCAAGTTGTCATATGTTTGGCTGTGTTTTCTTATTCAACAATTTGTTCATTAACATACACAGGTTCATTTAGGAATGTATTTAACAATAAAATTTAAATTATAGATACCACATAATAAAACGACGAGAAAATGCACGTAAAGCCTTTATGGCATCAAAACAGCTCTTTTATGCTAAAGTCAAAATCATAGGCATTGGTAAGACGAATTCATTATTGTAAATTATAATTATTATTGAAAATATTTTCACGAAAATTGTACAATATATGATATTTTTGATTTTTCGTGAAAATAAACATTTTATTCAACTAAAAATTTATGGGTTTAAATAAAATTTTAAAAATTTTAAAATTAAAAAAAATATATATTTCTTTATTTTTATTTATTATTTGCTCAGATTCATTTAAAATGTTTTTGAAGCAATCCCCTTATTAAAATAATGAAAACAATTTACTACCATTAGTATTAAATTTGGGACTAGAAGCTAAAATTTTTTTTTTTATTTTCTTATACAAAATTTGGCTATAATAATTTTCATAGTCGGTTTAGTAGTCGGATAATAGTTATTTTCACTACGGTACGACTCAACAATCATTCCCCAATAACGTAATAATGACGTTATTTGAAAGTTATTTCAACGTCATGTAGCCGACCAGTAGTTATTTAGCCAAACCATAGTACGACGTTGTTACAACATATTTGTGTTACTTGGGAAGAGTAACAGAAACTATATCAGTGAGGTATACAGCGATACAGGAGTAGAACAGTCTTTTATAATTAGAAGCTGATGTACTTGTTAATCTATAGTTTTATGCGATTTTCTTCATAGCTCCAATTTGTATTATTTTTATTCGGCATTATATAGACGGAACATAAATTTTTAGCATTTTATAGTAACGCTTTGAATGGTGGTATCATCATATTTTATTATGTTAAAACCATACAGATTTTTTTTTTTTTTTTTATTTATTCATTTATTTACTCAAATGAGCTCCATTGCTCGTACAGAGTGTTTTTAGTTTTTTACAATTTTACTTATAATTAAAACTAATTAAGTTTTAATTCAGTGCAATTTTAATTTTAAAATAAGGAATGTTTTGTTTTTTACAGAAGATATTTAAATTTGATTTTTTTTTATATAATATTAAGTATTATTACTATTATTTAATTGATGAAAATAATCTCTAATTTTACTTTTGAATTTAGATATTTGAGCAGTTTCTTTGATCTCAACTGGTAATTCATTATACGTTTTGTATGCTGTATTGTATATTGTGTCATGTTTGTTAAATCTTTTTGTTGAAGATGTTACCCTTATTTGAGCTGCATTTCTAGTTGAGTATGTATAAACTTCATTATTCAACATCGGCTTAATATTTGTATTAATATTCTTAGTAAGTATGAGATGTATTTGTGTGGCCTGTTTGCATTGTGTTTTATATCCAAACAAGTTCTTTATCGCTTTATTCTGCAGTTTCTGTAATGTGTTTAAATTTGTATTCACAGGGTTTCCCCATATTTGAATTCCGTACATAATTGCGCTATGAAATAAGCTGTAATAAATCGATCTCTTATTTTTTAGTGGTACTCTTTTATTTATTAGTTTGAATAGTCCTGCAATTTTTCTTCCTTTTTTTATTAGTTCTTTTATATGCTGTTCCCACTTTAAGTTCTCATCTAATAATATTCCCAAATATTTGTTACTGTTCACGGGATCCAACTTACATTTGTTATAGTAAATATTTAAGGCATCACCTGTCTTTCTTTTAAATAACATATATTTTGTTTTAGCTGTATTTATTGTCAGCTTATGTCGCTCCATCCATTGGTGAACTTCACTCATGTCCCTGTTGATTAATTCTTCCAATTCTTTGTTTGTTTTTTCTTCGTAGATTATGACCAGGTCATCAGCGAACATAAATGGCTTACCATTCAGTTTTGTGCATAATAAGCCATTTATGTAACAAGAAAATAGTGTAGGTCCGAGTGAACTTCCCTGTATTACACCAGCTTCACTTTTCAACCCATCACATTCTGTGTACTGCATTCTTTCCGATAAGTAACTTTTGAACCAGTTGTATTCCGTCCCTTTTACTCCGAGTTCATATAATATTCTTAGAAGTGTATTTCTATCTACTGTATCAAAAGCCTTCCTAACGTCAAAAAACACTGCTACCACTTTCTTCTTTTTATCCAATCCCGAATGAATTTGCGTTATTACATCAAATAATGCTGCTTGGGTACTAGATTTCTTCTTGAACCCATTTTGTTGATTACACATTAATTTGTTCTTATGGAGATAATCTGTAAACTTGTTATTGACTGCAGTCTCAATCAGTTTACTAAATACTGAAGAAATCGAAATAGGTCTGAAGTTATCAATATTATTAGAGATTACCTACATACTATATATTGGTATAACTTTATTATTTTTTAGACATATTGGACGTACCTCTCTTAAGTGACTTATTTAATAATTTCATTACGTTAACAGCCATATCATCTTTTACCATTTTCAATATATTTGCAGACATTAAGTCCTCCCCTGAGGCATTAGTATTAGATAATCCATTTATCAGTTTTTTACATTCAAAAGTGTTTAACTTTTCAAATTTAAATTCCTTATCTGTTTTTAATTTTGGCAAATATATACTTCCAAAGTTTTTTGCCAAACTCTCACCGATTGTAGCATAAAACTTATTAAATTTTTCAAGTTTTTCGAGTTTATGTGTTACACTCATTTTACTATTGGCTCAAAATTCGTTTACTTTCTTGAACTCTATACCAGAAACACGAAAAGGTACTTTGGTTGGAAATCAAAATTATCGGCATATAAAAACAATATTGACATATATTCAAACATTGAAAATAGTCTGAAATGATGTAATTCGATTATGGGGTTGTACTAAAAATTCCACACTAAAGTATCCAAACATTTCAAAGTAAAGTATTGCATTATAGAATTAACGCCCCCTTATATTTTAGCAATACTGATATTCATACAAACCTGAAGATCTCTTACATAACAGACGAAATCAAAAAATGCGCTGTCCTGCATAAGATTTGTTCTATCTCAATAGATGCCAATATTCAAGCTTTACGAAGTTAGTTATACTCCTCAAACGTTCGAAATTATGTGAGCTAAGTTAGAATAAAAACGTTGATCTTTCCCAAAACTTCTTATAGGTTTTTGTTGAATTAAATTTTATCCTTTTAGGGTTATAGAAAAATTAATGTTTAGTCATATTATATTTGACTAGTTTTAGTTGTGTATTGAGTAATAGTTTGTAGTCGTTATCTGGTTAGAGTTGGTAGTAAGCAAAACCTTTCTTTCTTTTCTCAAGATTTTTTTCAAACAAAAAAAAAATGTTGACCACAATATTATACATTTTAATTCTTTGTGGATTATAATCATTCAATTAACAAAATTCTCTACATTTTGTTACTACAATCTTTTAGAACAAACCGGAACCAGAAAACCATAAATTTTAAAGAGGAACAAATTGATTAGGTTCTATAAAAAGTGGATTAATTGCCTACGAATAGAAACTCAAATTATTGGTTTCAGAAATGTAAGTTTTATAAGATCTCGTATGCAATACCAGCAAATTTTAAATTGCATAATTTCAGACTGAACAAGCCATTCATAAACTAAAGATGATGAAAAAGTGAATATGGACCTCCATATCAAAATATATAGGATTTTGCGATAGAGCCGACATAGCTTGCAAAATATTCTTAATACTAAATTTGAGCCTATTGACTTTCATATTTCAGATCCTGTGTATTTTAGAAGCCCAACGTTTTAGTTGACTGTGTATGGTTGACATTTGTTTTGCAGTATTATGTCGCTTACATTTTACTTATTCTTTATTCATCCATCCGGATACATAATCATTTTAGTTTTTCTTCTACTTTTAACCAATATAAACAAATAAAATTTTACACGCTTGTATGGTTCCATTTTTCGGGGATTCAATCTTTGAGTAGTATTTTTTGCAATATATAGAACTTTCTTAGGCACCAAACAGTAAATCAGCAATGGTTAGTGTACATTGGTTTTAAAGCAAAGACATGAATCCATTATGCCAATAAGTGAATATTAGGACTTTTATGTATTACATTCGCTTTTTAGAGCAATTAATTCGTCTCCGTTGCGCCCGTAATGTTATTTATGTTGTTTAATTGTCTGAGTAAACTATAGACTATTCTTCTTTCTACTAAGAATATCCCATGTTAAAATCTGAAGAGCAAAATAACCTCGTCACAATTTTTTTGTTAGAAATTTTATATATCAACGTTTGTCCTATTTCAGTAGCAGCCAGACGATTGGACTTACATAAATACTTTTACTTTTTCGTTATGTTATAAAGAGAAGAAAAAAAAATGTTTTCACAAATCTCACAATCATATTAATTTTTTTATTTTTAATAAGACAATTTTGAAAATTATAGCAATAAAATGTATTGATTTTTTATTCAATTCATTTATTTCTCAAGACCATTTTGTAATTTAAAGCAAATAACAAATCAAATCACCTCACAAAAGATTTTTCATTTATTTTTTTTTTTTCTGAGTAGGTAGGTACCTTACTGTTTTCATTATTCTCTTCTTCTTGTACACTGTGTCAATATTGTGAACCTAATTTGCTTTAATATAAAGTAAGGCAAGGACAGGTAAATATCCTTTTGAAACTGAAGAGATGAAGGCATTATCTTTGAAGATATTAAAATGTTGTTCACAAAAAGTTTTCTACAGGACGTTTTTATCATTTTATTTCTATTGAAATGAGTTCTATAAAAGAAAGAGGGTAAATAGAGAAAAAAAAGAAAAACAAAAATGATAATTCTAAGGCTATAGAGGTTATTTGACCAATGTTTAAAAGTCAAATAAATTGAAGATTATTATGTGAGTTTTTGAAATAAATGATTTTTAGTTTAGTTTTCATAAACTTGTGCTCTGTGAATTTGAATTAGAGAGCACTGAATTTTTTTTAAAGGATCAGTTAGTAAAACCATCCTCATATTGGCTTGTAGGGATGTGTTTAAATTTATTTTCACTCGTTGGCTTTATTTTTTGATTTTGGCTTTTAATGCGTTTTTTTTTTTCATGTGACAGATAAGTTTGATTTTTTTTTAAGCTGGAGATATAAATTTTATAAGCTGTAGATGAGATAATGACTATCTACAATTGTTTATAATTGAATCTGTATAAAATAAAGATTAAAATATTAAAATAAAACTAAAAAACTTAAAAAATGAATTCAATTTGAATCTTTACTTCTGCAATTGTTCATTTTCGGTAGATGGCAGTTAATTATGCACTATAAATTCTAGTTCGGTGGCCAGAGCTTACTGGATTAATTTTACTAAAAAAATATCTTTGAAATTATATCTTTTAGAACCGTATATCAGATTAGAGTATAAAGTGGTAACAACTTAAATAAAAATGGAGCTATTTTATATAAGAAGACTTAGTTCCTAACAATAGCAGTAGTTCTCACCATTTAATGAGTTTATAAGATAGTAATTTGACAAATAAATGCTGGGAAAACCTTTTAGATTGTAACAGGAATAATTGAAGTAACAGGAATAATGGTTGGAAATAGTATTGGTACATTTTGTATGATAATGTTTTTCTAAACTTGTAAATCGTTGTACCAATATTTTTTCCATTGTATTTTCCCGTTGGTAAAAGGTATTTACTTATTCATTGGAATACTCATTGGATATATTATTGGATACTAATTCAGCATTTTTTCCAGTACAAGGAATAATTGTTGGAAACATTGCTGGCATAAATAATGTGAAAACATTTTTTTTTTGATAGGACGTAATTGAAGATTTTTTGTAGGAAAAGAATACGGTACTTTTAAAATAAAAATTTTTTATGACGTCGTACAGAATTTTAAAGGGTACTTCTTTTCTGTATTCGTAAGGAAAAATTATTGGTACTATGTGGGAAAAATTCCTTGTGGTACAAATTCTGAAAAAATTCATGTAAAATTCCTAATTTGAATCTGGAAATTTATGTTCATTTAGGTACATTTGGTACTGGTACAAGTTCGGAAAAATTCCATATAAAAACCCTTAATTTGAGTTAGGAAATATACGTGGTACAACTTGGTACTGGTATAAAAATTCCAAGTTTGGTCAACTGGGCTAGTAACAACTTAAATCAAAATGAAGCTATTTTATATAAGAAGACTTAGTTCCTAACAATAGCAGTAATTTTCCCATATTTATTGAGTTGATAAGCCAGTAATTTGACGAATAAATGGTCGGAAAACATTTTAGATATTGTAGAATAAACTTGCATTAGTGAAGAACGAAAATGTTTATTTATTTATTTATTTATTTATTATGCTCCATAAATTGTACAATTACTACTTTTAAAACTAATTTCTTAGATTCAGATATTATCTTTACTACAGTTGATTTGTATTTTTTTATTTTTATTTAGAAAATTTACGAGTTTAGATACGAGTATAAATTTAAAGGCAAATTGGAGAAGAAAAAACCTTTTTGAATTTGTGGTTTGTAAAACTTAACCCTAACTTAAACAGTAAAACCTACGAACTAAACTAGCCTAATTTTTTTTTTTAAACTTAATTTAAATTTCTGATCAAAGGATTTTCTGACATGAACAGCTCCGAGTAGAACCTTACAGTTAAATAACTTATTTTTTCTAAAATTGTATTCATCCTGGCTTTGTCAACCATCTGCGAAGATTGAGTACAAGTTTTAAAAGTTTATTCTGCATAATTTGCAATTTTTTAATATGACTAACTGCACAATCTACCCGGACTGGTGTCGCATATAACATTAATGGCTGAAAAATTACCTTAATAAGCATGAATTTGTTTTCTGTAGATTGAGTTTCTGTTAATAAGGGGATATAATATGCGAGTACATTTGTTCACTTTATCAATACTGATAGAAGTTTGCTTTTGAAAGGTTAACCTTTTATCTAAGGTAATGCCTAAGTATTTAATAGTATCGGCCCAGTTAATTTTGTCATTTTGCAGTTTTAATGATATAAAAAGTAAGAGAGAGGCTTTCCTTTTTATTTGTAAAATAAATAGATACTGTTTTTGAGGCGTTAATTTCTCCATTTTGCATATTTAGAGAGTTTATTGAGTGAATTTTGTAGGTTTGTTAATATGTAATTGGGATTAGTCCCAGCACAGTAAATTGCAGTGTCATCAGCAAATTTTGATATTTTTGTAAGCTCTATTCTAGGGATATCTTTAGTGTAAATGTGCCTGCTTTAATTTCATACAACTTGGAGGAGTATTATTAAATATCACACGAAATACTCTTTGTTGAAGAAAGTTTTGTATGATTTTAATTAAATATAAAGGAAATTTATACACTTCTAATTTATGAAGCAATTCAGAGAGCCACACAGCCTGTACTAGGCAAATAGATTTGCGTTCTTCTAACTTCGATTTAATGTAATTTTTGACACGTAGAAGGGGGGTGAATGGTACTATTTTTTGCCGTAAATCCAAAATGTTCGTTTGGAAGATTTTTTTTTGCTGAAATAAACTTTTCCAGTTTTCCTATATTTAACTTTATGTCTGTCGTTTATATATGACTTGCACATACGATTTATTTGAATATAAGGTATGTTGATGGTGGTCGCGCTCACGCAACGAAAAATATATTTTGTTCATATTTGCATTTTGGGAAAAAATCTACGCAGTTAAAAAGCAGAGGCGCTAGTATTCATAGCTGTCGGTGTTGCGTCAGCATTAAACAGCAGTTATTTGGGGATAAATTGATAATAAAATTTATTTTAACTGAAAACCTCGCATGGCTTGTAATTACGTTCAAACTGAATAAAACCTGGCAAAAAAAATTGTTTAATGTACTGCGTCAATGAACAAAATTACTGCAAGTTTTTTGTTCATTATTGTTAGGTGAAAATATATCCACGATGCTGACGCATTTTTTACGACACCTCTCAACACAAAAACCGTGAAATATGTATGCTTTTAATAATAGTGTTGCGCAAATAGTAAAATGTTTATAGGTCCAATTTTATTAACGGCGGCAATTAGTTAAGTTAAGTCTTGGACTAAACTGAATCCCAAAAGACGTAACTACAACTGTTTTTCGGTTCATCAATTTGAATTAAGCCTTTTGAAAATTTTTACTACTATGTACAAGGTTACTCAAGGTATACAAAACCTTCTTAATATTCAACGCAGTGTTTTGCTTGTTACTTTTATTTGTCTCGCAACAAAATACTAAAAACATAAAATTAAAACTTTAAAATTTTATATTTTGATATTTTGTTCTAACCCCAATATAAATAAAACCAACTTTTCAATTCCAAATAATTCTTATTGGTTTTAAGGACATTCTACGATAGACATTTTTTCTAATAAATTTAAGAAATAAGGTAACACACACAGACACACAAATATGTCAATTAGGTTGTCACTTTTTTTTATTTTATACTTTCCGAAATAGTTCAGCTATTTTCTGGGTTATGCAAATATAACAAACACAAGCAAATGAAAAATGAATAGCTATTCAGTGAACAAAGCAGAGATTCAACAATTTTTTATTTATTTATTTTGCATATAAAAAAAAAAAAGTTTCAAAGAAAAGGATGTTACATAAATGTAGTCCTTTTAATATATATATATATATATATATATATATTGAAGAAGTTGTAAAAGAAGAGAGCGAAAAAAGCAAAAACAAAATAGAAAAAATTATTTTTATGAGACTATAGTGATATAAACAAAGAGGAGAAGAATATAAAAAAGGTCATTTTGCTAAATAGAAATCAGGGTATTTTATTTAAACATTTTGATAGGACATTTAATTCTCGGCGTCACCACGTGTAAATAAAAATAGTGTGATATATCATTAAATCTAAGTACAAGTTTTTTTAAAATTATTATTAGAAAGCTAATTTGAGTCAGGTTTAATTAAATTTAAAGGGTTTGTTCATTCCATTTCATTTTCTCTACTTCTCTTTCTTATTTAGTGTCTTAAAACCCCTAAAGTATATTTTTTTTTGTTAAACGATGATTATCTGACAATTACTTTGCTAAATGAAAAGTACGATACGTATACAAGAAGCAACTATAACAAATCAAATTAGTTCAAATTGACCCCACTCATTTTTAAAATAAAAAAAACTTATTTTGAGTCAATTAAGTCAAACAATCAGTTTATGAAAGCCTGTTCTAGTAATTTCTAAACACAAAATACAAAAACGGGATCAAATTCGATTGCATATCAAGTAGTTATCTTTATTTTAATTATTTAGAGCCACGTTCAACTGATTATGCATAGAATTTATTCCATCGTTTATCGGAACCATACGTTAACAAAGGGCGCAACTATAACCATATATAACTTCTTCACAAGTTGTGTATTGGCTGAACATAAAAAAAAAAAACCACAATAATTGGGACAATTCATTCAAATAAACCTGATCTGCCAAAAGGATTTACCAGCAAACCACAAATCGAGAAAAGAAATGTGATTTCTTCAAAGTTTTGTTTTGACGAGAATCTTACGTTGGTAAGCTACATTCCAAATAAGAACGTCTTGTTACTATCAATTTTGTATAATGATGAATATGTTGACTCTGGTACAAATAAACCCAGCATCATATTGGATTACAATTTAACTAAAGACGGAGTTGATTCACCACTAGACAAATTGTAAGAACAGACACTTGCAAAAGGAAGACTAAACGATGGCCAACGGTTTTATTTTTTTAATATGATCGACACCGCTGGTGTTGCATCGTTTAATTTGTATAATATTGCAAACCCTGTAAATTGTTCTTAAAGGAGCTGGGTATGCAACTTGGTGGAAAAAAATTTATTAGTTGTGTATCCAATCCCAGAGCAATGAAAATGTTTTTAAAATCGCTATGGTGAAGATAGGGTTTAAAGTAATGTAGCTAAGACGCATTGCAACAGACGAAAAAAATAGCTACGAATGCAGCCAGTGAACATCTATGGTGTCATATTTCTACTCGATCTGCTGATGTTAAAACCCGAACACTATGTTGCATTTGTAAAGAAGTATTTTGTGCAGCACATTCAAAAATTATCTGCATAAGCTGCATCAACGAGGAAATGATAAAATCCGTGCAAGAAGAAATCCAGATTTGAGCATCGGACCATATTTAAGCTTAGTATATTTTTCTTCATTTTTGTTGTAATTAAATTGAAATTTGTACTTAAGTTTTGTTTAGTTTTATCTTAATTATATTTATTTTGCTTCATTTTGTAAATAAAATCGATATAAAAAAAAAAAATAAAAATAATTTCAAATTTTTTATATAAAATATATGAAAATTCATATAGGATCAGATGGACCCCAGTGTACAAACTACGATAAAAAAAAGCAGTGAACCATAGAAAGACAGGATTCATTTTATTTAATTTCTACAAAATATTAATATTGTGACATAAAAATATATTTGTTTTGTTGTACAAAATGTTGTGCCTACAAATTTTATTGTGTAAATGTTGTACAAATTTTTAGCTGCTTGGAGTTGCATGATAGTTACCCGAACCAGGTAAAATTTTGAAAAACGGTAATAATCCTATTTGTTTATTTTTTTTTAATTTTCAGCTCTATAACACCTATGGCTCTTGAAAAATTTGTGGCAGGTGATAGGAGTTGCATGACAACTACCAGAATCAGTCAAAATTTTGAAAAAAAGTAAATAGCAAATTTATTTATTTTTGAAACGTTACCTCAGTATACATTTTCAGCTCTGTAACACCTTTGGGCTTTAATGTATTTTTGGCCAGTTGCTAGGAATTATATGACAACTATCATGTGAGCCAGTGAAAACTTAGAAAAACATTTTTGAGAGAGTATCTGTGTACAAATTTTTAGTTCTGAAGTACCTTTGGTGTTAGAAATATTTTTGGCGGATGCTATGAGTTGTACGGGTAAGTGCTATACCCGTACAGATCAAAATTTTTAAAAATTGTATAAGACGTGTATGCATATTTTTGAAAGAGTACCTGAGTAAAAATTTGCAGCTCTGTAGCACCTTTGGATTTTGAAATAATTTTGGCGGGTAATAGGAGTTATATGACAGCTACCTGACCCAGTGAAAACTATAGAAGGGTGTACCTGTGTACAAATTTTTAGCTCTGTAGCACATTTAGTTTTTAATAAAAATAGATACAAGCTGGATGGCGCAGTAGGTAGAGCGCCTGCCTTTCAACCAAAAAGCAAAAAAAAAATGCTTTAAATGCTTTATGGATTTTTCGACCTGGTCCAGTACCCTTTGTCATTGGGATATAATAAATGACAATAAATAATATACAACTCAGCAGCTACCGGAACCAGTTAGAATTTTGCAATTCAGCCTAGCCTGTGCTCGAGTCTAGACAGACTATCTTTCTGCAAAATTTGGTTGAAATAGCTTAATGCTTTTGGGAGTAAACATACATACAAACATTGCTCATTACACATCAAGATGAACAAGTTTTTGTTGCCCATATTGATGAAAATTATTTGAAAAAATAACAATAATAAATTTTAAAAACACATTTTTAGTAAATTTTCAATATTTTGAATATTTCTAAATCGATTTAAATAAAGCAGATTGGTAAATAAAAATATTTAATATACATCGTTGAATAAAAGTAATGATAAAACCAAGGCTGCTAGTCAAATTTTAAATAATTAGACTTTAGCCCTGCTGCGTGGTTCGTTCCAAATAGCATAAACGATGGAAAACATTAGGAAATAAAAATATAATTGATTGGAGTAATACCGAAATACCAAAACTTATACATTGAAGAGCACACCCGGTATTAGGATACTCTAAAGAAAGATCCCTAGCATTTCCATTTACTAGAATTAGGAGACAAATTTAATTAAAATTTGATTGTTAAAATACATATTATTATGTATAGTTTAGCCAATATAAACATCATACGTATTTGATTATTGAATATAATTATACAAATTGTAAATAAAACAGTACCTAAGTAGAAAAAAATATAAAAAAACTAATCTTAAGACAGATCAAACTTTTAATATGCAATAATGAAAATATATAAAAATCCTCTCACTACTGTATCCGACGGCTTATGTTTGAAATTGCTTTCAGTTAACCAAAATAAATAAAATTACTATGACGATCACTCACATCTTCTCAAACCTCCAATTAGCACGTGCGTATATTCTGTCTTAAAATATGGAATCATTTTCCAAGAAATATTTTTTAAATATAAAATAATCCTACCAAATTAATTGTTTTAAATTCAGCTTGATATACATTTTCTGGCTTCTAATTAATAAATTTTTTCCATTAACATTCTTCAAATGCCGTTTTACTTTGTAAATACAAATCCCATAGGTACTTCAAATTAAAATTTTTCTTTCTTTTTAAATATTACTGATCCAAAACCCCTCCCTAAAGGAAAACGACTACACAAATTATCATTATTCAACAGTTATTTATAAATTTGAAGTTCTAGTAGTGGCATCAAATTAATTTTCTGTACCTACATTAAGAATAAATCAAATTTCTGGAATAATTTGAACATTATTTGAATTTTAAATTTTTTTTTTTTTTTTGGAAAAACCTTAATAGAGGTTGATAAAAATAAAAAAGAAACAAAAATAAGAACCAATCAAGAAACGAATAAACTTTTATAAGATGTTGTCAAGTGAGGGTGTAGTAAAATAATTCATAACAATATCAAACAGAATTGTTGAAACCTATGAAGAATAAAATTTTTCAGCTTATTCAAACAAACTGTCTGCTCACAGATAATTATTGAAAAATTCTGAGATTTAATTCAACCTTTAATTATATTTCTTAAATTATAGAAAGAGCACCTGGAAGCATCAATGTTAATACAGTTACATTAAATAAGATTCGAATTTTAAATGGCAAACAGTGTTGTTCTTTTATGCGTAATGTTTAATTGTCTACACTTTGAAATGGACTTTGGTGTAGAGACAATGTAAACTATGCTGTATACTGCTCTATTGCAGAAAAGTTGGTCCACATTTAAGCTGATCATCACAATAAAAAAATGTTGTAGGGGTAATTACTATATATAAAAGATTTGATTTTTACTGAGATTTTATGGAAAAATATTTAAAATACAAACAAGGTATGGGTCAACTTGCAATAGTCAATAGATAGAATAAAAACAATGTCAACTATGATGTAAACAATAATTATATTTTCAGTAAATTCGGTTCATTTCAAGAATTTTATTAAAAAAATTAGCATATTTAGATAAAGTTCCTGGTAGGAAAACATTGTCAACAATTTGGCTTGATAAAGCATATAAAAAATCTATTACATCCAGCTAAGGCTATTATAACTTTAGAATCAGTTTTACTAATTAATGGGTGGAAAAATAGTTCCATCAATGTTAAAACTACTGTTTTAATGTTGCATAATGCTACCGAAGAGCAAGGTTTTTTACATGCTTAGGACTTAACTGGAGATTCTGAAACAGCTGAGAAATTGTCTGAAATTTTTGTGAAATCTGTTGATATTACAAATTATTTGCATTCAACTGTGAGATAGCAACTGTAACAGCCACTCCGGCAATCTATTTATACAAGATGTTTTAAAAAAAAAAATATCGGATCAAGTGATATCTATTTTAAAAGAATTTAAGTAAATTGATTTGGAAAAATTTTTTGTTGATAAAGATGGAATTATGATTAAACTATGTATCCTAGAGTAGTCAAATCAATACATAAGAAAATTTGATGATGCATTCATAGAACATATTAAATAAAATATAAAGCTTTTTGTACCAATATGTGAATTGATTAATACTTTGTTAATCGTTGGAGTGTTTCAAATAACAGAAGATCCGAGTCGTCCTCGGATTGAATTAATCTTACAAATTGTATAATAATTATATATCACAGTTCTCTCTCTGCTTGCATTGAGTGCACTTTTCGAGATATAAACCCGTGTATAAAAAACCGTAAAAATAAGATCAAAACGTAATTTTTCCCAAATTAATGATGCATATAGTGCATCGATAAAACCTAAAATGTCGCGCTTAAATATAAGTGCGAATACAGTGAAAGACATTATTAATAAAAAAAAATCAAACTATTTTTTACCGTTGCAAACAATTGATGATAAAAACTTAGATATTTCAGGGGAAAACACTAATGTTGGAACTAATCCAACAGAAAAAATTATAAGAATTCCTCCAATCACAGTCTTGAAAAGTAATCCGAAATTTATTCATGAATTATTAAAAACTCATGAAATAACAGAGTACTATGTAAAGGCTGTATCAATAGGTATAAAAATATTTCTAAAAACTGTTAATTTTTATAATAAAACACGTGAACTTTTAACACAAAATAAATGTGAATTTTTCTCATATGACACAAAAGATACAAAACCATACAAGGCACTATTATCGGGCTTAGAAAAAATGTCTAATGATGGAGTAAAAATTACTTTGAATAATTTAGGTTTAAAATGTATGGAAGTAAAAACAATTGAAAGATCAACTAAATTTGGTCTTAAAATTGTAATTTACGTTATATATTTTGAAAATAAAAGTATCACACTACAACAGTTAAAACAAAACTACTGTTACATTGACCACACCAAGGTTCGGTGGGAGTACAAAGTTAAATCCACAAGCAAGCCAACTCAATGCCATAATTGTCAAATGTTTGGACACGGATCCAAAAATTGTCATATCCAAACTGGATGTGCATACTGCTCCGGTAACCATGCAACAATCGAATGTGCCGAGAAAGAAAAACCACGATGCGCGAATTGTAAAGGTGAACATTATTCTACAGATACAGCATGTCCATGTAGAACAACATATATCAGTCTTATGAGACGACGTTTCTCCAAAGACAATCAACCACGTACTGATTTGGCTAAAAGTTTTGACAGTAGTCGCAACTATAATATAAACTTTCCAAACACGCTCTCAAAAAATACATCTACAACTAATCAGCAATTAGATAGCATTTGGGTAAGCAAAACCACTAGCATAAATACACCATCAACCTCAACTTACAAAAATACATACAATGATGGATTAAGTAATAATACTGGTAATACTAACAATACAAATAATAACAATTTAAACAATAATACTAATAACAATTTGTTTTCTGCTGAACAAATAACTACACTAACAAATGAGCTGCTCAGTAAACTAAGCACATGTATTAATAAAGAGCAACAATTTAAAATTATAACCGAACTAGCGGTAAAATACTTATATTCAAGTAATGAATAATAATATTGATAAATTAAATTTAATAATTTGGAATGCACGTTCCATACGTAAAAAATATTTTGAATTTTTTGATTTCATGTCAAAACATGATATCCACATTGGTCTTATTAATGAAACGTGGTTGAATACAAACGATAAGTTCTCCCATCCAAATTATATAATATACCGAAAAGATAGAATAACATCAATAGGTGGAGGAGTTGCCATAGTTATAAATAAAATGATAGAACACAAACAACTCTCTGCGTTTAATACACATGTTATAGAAAATATTGGTATTGAAATTTCTCTATTAAATATTAAATTAAAAATATTTGCAACGTATTTTCCTGGAAACTCTTCAAAATGCCTGAAACAAAACTGCAAATTTTCAAAAGACAAAAAGCATATACAGAGTATGTTCAAGTCGGACCTTTTAAGATTCTCACGAATACAAGAAGAATACATATTAGGTGGGGACTTAAACTGTCGAAATAAACTTTGGGGCTGTCTACGTGCTAACTCTTGGGGTAATATACTTAATGACTTGTTAACAACGGACAGATTTAAAATCCTATTTCCAGCAGAACCAACTTATATTCCTTTTAGCAACAGAAATAACCCATCAGTGCTGGATATATTTCTTACCAATAGGTCCAATATGATGGAAGTTCCTGAAACTATAACTGATCTACAATCTGATCACCAACCGGTTTTTCTCAGTTTGTCAGAAAAATTAATAACAAACGAACACACCCATTTAGATTATTCTAAGGCTAATTGGAATGTGTTCCAAAAATTCTTAACTAAAGAATTAAATAATCCTGGCAACTCTTTATCAATTAACTATAACTTAACAAAAAATGATATAGATAATATGATAGCATTGCTGAATAATAAAATTCATGAAGCAATAAATATTGCTGTTCCAAGAACATGTAAAAACTTTCATTCAACGAGGTTGCCAGATAACATAACTAGTCTAATTAAACAAAGAAATGTTATCAGAAGGAAATGGTTAAGAAATCGTTTACTTATCTACAAAGCTCAAATAAGTTTTTTAAATGAAAAAATTAATGAAGAGATTACTCTTTTTCGCAATGAAAAGTGGAATGGAAAACTAAAACAACTCAACAAAGCTTCAAAACCCTTTTGGAAAATAATAAAAGTTATTAAAAATAAACATCAAGTGATGCCACCACTTAGTTTTAACAATGAAATGTACCTGACACATCTTGAAAAGGCTAATCTGATAAGCAAACAATTAGAAAAAAAACATCAACTCACTGATTTGTTCTCCGATAGTTATACAAGCAATTTAGTAGACTCGTGTAGTAGACAGATTGAAACTATTAACTACTCTTTAAAAAACGCAGAGCTAATCAAAAATTGCGAAGTTAAAAATATCATAAAAACATTAAAGAGGAATAAATCTCCAGGTTTGGATGAAATCTCAAACATTTGTATTAAAAAACTGCCTAGGAAAGTAATTGACTACTTAGTAAATATTTTCAACAAATGCCTAGAAATTGGCCATTTCCCAGATGATTGGAAAATCGCGAAAATAATTCCAATATTAAAACCAGGCAAACCACCTAATCATCCGGATAGTTATCGCCCGATAAGTTTATTAAAAACATTCTCAAAAATCTTCGAAAGATTAATAAAAGATAAAATAGTTCACTTTCTTGACCGCAAAAACATTTTACCTAACGTTCAGTTTGGCTTCAGAGCGGAACATAGCACACTACATCCTCTTCTTAGAGTAAAAAATTTTATAAAAAAAAACCTTAGTCAAGGCAAGTCAATTGGTATGGTAGTATTAGATATTGAGGCTGCTTTCGACACAGTATGGCATAAGGGTCTAATACATAAGCTTAATGTAATCGGTCTTCCAATATTTTTAATCAAAATCATACAAAACTTCCTGAGCAATAGAAATTTCTGCGTTTCCATTAATAACATTGCATCAGAACTAAGACCTATAGCAGCAGGTGTCCCACAAGGCTCTGTATTAAGTCCTGTTTTATATAATATTTATACTCACGACATTCCTTTAATAGAGAACAGCTCTATCTCAATTTACGCAGATGATACTGCCATATATACTTCGAACTCCTCCCCGCAAATCGTTATATCAAATTTGCAGATGTACCTAAATAACCTAAATGACTATTATTACAAATGGAAAATAAAATTAAATTCAGAAAAAACAAATGCTATATTTTTTACAAAAAAGAGAAAAACCTCCTTGTTGCCACAATCCAATCTCTTTCTTAACAACACTGAAATAAAGTGGGTGGACACCGTAAGGTACTTAGGCTTGCACCTAGATAAAAAGTTAACGTTTCAATATCATATATATAAAACAATTGACAAAATTAACATGACCATAAAAATACTATACCCATTTATAAATCGGAGATCATTTCTATCTTTAGAAAATAAAATAATAATTCTAAAAACTATTTTTTTCCCAATTTTAACATATGGAGCGCCAATCTGGGCCACTTGTGCTAAAACACATAGAAATAAATTACAAATTTCACAAAACAAAATACTAAAGCTAATGATGAACTTACCATTTTATTTTTCAACGAAAAAGTTGCACGATAAGACCAATGTGAATATGGTTGACGAAAATATTAATATTATAAAAGAGAAATTTAATAATAAATTGCAATATTCAAACAATATTATGATACAAAACTTGTATGTAAATTTGTAAATACATATAGATAATAAATTAAAATAAATATATATCTTAGTAGTAGTTAGGTTAGTTATGTTTTTAGTTTTAAGTTTAATTAAATGTAAGTTTTATCTAAAAAAAAAAAAAAAAAAAACAAAAAAAAAAAAAAAAAAAAAAAAAAATTATTTGGATAAGGTTTTTACTATCCTGTTTTCCCTTAAAAATTTAATATTAATATGAGAATGTACCATTTATTTAAAATTTTAAATGTTTCAGCTGTAAAGAGAATATCTCTAAACTCTGTAAAAATCTGTGTATTTAAAAAAAAAAATGTATATTTAAGGAAATAAATGAATTGAATTGAATTGAATTATATATCACTGAAAAAAAGCACTAGGTAATATTGACAAAAATCTGGGTTAAAATGACAAAAACTAGGTAAATATAGCGTCAACAAAAATGATGAGTCAATATGACAAAAAAATACAAATTTTTTTTCATTCTGTAAATATGACAAACAGTTGTCTATATAACAATTTATATCTGAAGAAATGACAAAACTAAATTTCTTAATATGACGAAATGAATTTTCATTATTATAAAATATTTTGTCAATGTAATAAAATAATATGTTGAAATGAAAATAATATTTTGTTGATTAGAGAAAAAAATATATCAATTTAAATAAAGTTTTTATTAAATCAACAATTTTGTTTTGTCAAAATAACATCTATTTAGTTGTCGATTTAACAGAATTATTTTGTTAATAGGGTAGTGTATGTATATACAAATAAATAACTTTATTCTTGTTTTAAATTTATATTATATTATAAATAGCTTTATTTTTGTTTTAACATATTTTGATTATAAACTAATCTGTAAACTATTTATTTGTATGCATACCGTACTCTACAAGTTAAATGTGGAACCATATCTTATATTAGCAAAACAAGGCAGTCCTTATAAGCACTAGCACTACATAATATATGTGGGTCTGAAAAATAAATGCATGATATTATTATAGTTAGAAATAAAACAATAATAGTCTTGTTAACAATTAATTTATTTTATAACATTTCTATTATTTGAAAACAAAAAAAAAATTAAATTCATTATTACATTCAAAAAATTTAAAATAAAGTTAAAAAAATAAAGTTTTTCTTATCACATTACATTTTTCAAAATTATACAAATAAAGTTCAAAATATTTAAAAAATGTTCAGACTTCAGTTTCTGTTTGTTCCAGTTCTTTGGTTCATACTGTTTCTTCAAATTATTTATTTAATAAAATAGTAAAATTTCTTTTTTTCCTTCTTCAAATTATTTACTATTTTTAATAAATGTTTTAGTTGCAAGATTCAACTAAAACTAACCAAATTTATTAACATCGCAAATTAAATAATTCACTAGTTCTGTTCAAATACATAAGTAAATAAATTTTAGCTTTCAATATTTCACATTATGTATTTAGTTTTTTAACTTAGAATTAAGTTATCTTTTTTTAATTTAATTTTTCAACTGCCTTTTTTTATTTGACTCATCACTTTTTTTTAATTGAACTCTTTAATAAGCAAATTCAAAAACGCAACTTCACAGAAAATCGAACCTTTACTTTTATATTATTTTCAACTAAAATGGAAAAAAAATTGTTTGTGAACTGTTTACAAAATTCTTTTGTTAATCTGACTATGACAGCATCAAAAATTATAATAATAATTTTCTTATTGACAAAATAGATTTTGTGGAATTAACAAAAATTTATTAATTGCAATGAACTGCATAGTAAAATTTTTTGTCAAATTAAGATAAATTTTGTCAAATATACAAATATTGATTTAAAACGGGTTTTTGTCAAGATAACAAAATATTATTCACTTTAATAAAAATTATTCTTAGTCAATTTTACAAAACTTATTTTCCATTTTACAAATTATAAATTTTGGACAAATTATAAAAAAATATTCACAAATTAACAAAAAATTGTTGAGCAAACAAAAATTTTTGATAAAATCGAAAAAAAATTGTTGTATGAATAAAAAATTTTTGTTAACAGTTTACAAAATTATTTTGTCAATCTTACTAGGAAAAATTTTTTCAGTGTATAAAATAATATAATTTTTTTTTTTTTCGTTTTAAATTCAGTATTTTTATTTAACTTAATGGTAATTCATTGTTATTTAATTATATACATTGTCTATGCAATGAAGTAGGCATGATGGTATTGTCTACAAAGTATTGTCGACGTATAGAGAATAACCTAATATACATAATGTAGTATACGTCGCACAACACTGGGCAAAATGGTAGAAGAAATCAAATTACGTAAAATCTTATATAAAATATTGTCAAACAGCAGGGAATAAAAAATATTACTATAATTTTGCACGACTATGGAACAAAGTCTTCAACAAACAACTCCATCGTTCTACAAATTTTATTAGAGAGTCGAAATATTGTTTAAAGTACTTACAATTTGTTACAATTTACTTATTTTTAGTGAGGTAAACAGTTAATTAAAATCTTTTTCATCCAATTCTGCCGGTCACAGAAGAGTTCTGTTTCAATCTCCAGTTGAAGATACAAACATTTTTCATGTTTACCGATATTTCATTTTGCTAATCAAAATTTGATTTGAGACGAAGATTTGATGGAGGCGAAGCTACTCAATAATCAATGAAATTTTCCACATTTAAATTAGTTGATATAAATCAAAAATGCACGGAAGAAAAAAATATTGAATGTGATTGTGCGTGTATTTTTGCTTTTAGTCTCTGCATAAAGATAAGTTGTTCTTCCCAAGCTTAAAAAAAAAGTCTGATATTGTAATATGCGGCTGCTTCAATCTATATTTGGCCGGTACTATATTTTTCAAATTAGTTCAAATAACATAGTATGCCGACGGCATTGATATCATCAGCAGGTGAAAACGGGCGGTCATCAAGACTGTTATCCAGATTGAAGAAAAATTGGAACGGATGGGTTTTAAAGTAAATGCGGAAAAAATAAAATATAATTATGTTGACAAATATCTAAAAAAAGGCCTCTCAACATGATATTGGTCAAAACGTCACTCTTCAGCACATATAATTTCGACGTAGTTCAAAAGTTTATCTTAGAACCGGTGTTAACCCAACAAACGAAATCAATGTGGAAGTACGGCGAAGAATAATCTTTGCAAATTGTTAGTGCTTAGATTTGTCAAAACTTCTTTCCCAAATCATCAAATTTAAAATATACACTCATACTTCCGGTTCTGCCATACAGATTTGAATATTTGACACTTCCGAATCAAAAAATTAAAAGTATATTTTAAACGTACAAATCGGCAAATACTTATATGTTGAGAGAGAAAAAAACTGAACAACGATATTAGTAAAATGTTAGGGATGCAAGATATTATTCCTTGTGCAGAGATTGAAAGAAGATCGATTCACTAGATTAGACATGATTGCCTGGCAAAATTTAAATCTGCTACTAGAAAGCAACTTAAAAAATGGTACCAATGCTTGATGTCGGTATCACAAGCTTAAAAATATACTTACGAGTACAATAAAATAAACAGGCAACATTACCTTAATGAAGAAGAAGAAGAAGACATCATATCATATTAGATTAGAATAGATTTTTAGAACAGGGTTATTCATTTATTACCGGTTTCCTGCTCCATTGAGAGTTTAAAATTTTCTTAATAATTAAAATCTTCTTGTTGAAACCCAACAATTTCGACATCTCTGTGGCACCTGTTTTAATATTGAACATATCGCTGGAAAATTTATGGAAAAGTTATCACAACGTTCACTGTACTTTAGTTGAAATTTGACGAACTTTTTTGAATGTCGTAAACACTTATAACATATCCAGTTATTTTAATTCATCATGTTATGGTTAGAATATTTATTTTTCCAATTACAACACTGTTGGCATATTTGATATCATTATGGTATACACGAGTCATTCATTCGATCATGATTTTTACTACGATTTTTACTGAATCAAACCGTGAATCGATTTGGTAGAATCAAACCTCTTCAGTATTACAAAAATCTATCCCCACTGTAAAAATCAATAATATCGGAATGAATCACCCTGTATTAGATAATTTATGGAAAATGTACGTCAGGAATATAATGTAAACATCGGCGTTGCACGCACCTTAAAAAGTCTATAATCTAGTTGAAATCGTTCCGAGAACGAACTGTTGTGAAAAACTTAATTGTTTTAATGAAACTCAAATAATATTTCGAAACTATGAATTCATTTTGGTCAACTCATTTTCATTATTGTTAAATTTTTTCTTTGTTTGTTGTCATAATGGGCTATTATGAGATGACATTATTTTATAAATTATGTGACATTCCCACAAAACAAAAATTTAAAATAAAATGATAAAAAAACTATTTAAAAAAAAATAAAGCAATAAAAGCAGAAATTATTGGAATAAAATACAAATAACAAAAAAAAAGAGACGAAAGATTTTTAAAATGTCCTAGAGATTTTTTTGAATTTTATCTTTTTTTTTTGTTATCCTGAAATAAATTTTTTCAATTTTGGTTTTATTTATTTTATTCCTCACAATAGACCATCTATATTGGAAGTAATATTAGCTTACTAAAAAAGTTCTGTTTTTTAATGCGTTTTGTCTTGTTGTTGTTGTTTTTTTTTTTTTTTTTTGGAAAATAATAGTCATAAATTATGTTGAATGGTTCTTAATAAAAGTTTCGAATTTTGTCTGTAATGGATCATTAAGCTTTAATGATGCCCGTTTTGTTCTTCCATACAATATTTATACATATTATATAAATAATATATTTATACAGAATAAAGAAAGACATAGTATATAAAAATGTATATAAAAATTTTCTTTGAATTCCTTGAATTGGTTTTGGGTGATTTTTTTTTTTTTTTATACAATATATAAGTACATAGAGATAGATTATACTAAAAACAAGACAAAAACAAAAAATTGAATGTTCATTTAATTTATAATAAAAATAGAATAAAAGAAAAATTAAAAAACAGAACATAAAAAAAAAATAACAAATATATATATTATAGATACATAATACTATATCTAAATATATATTCTGATAAAATTTGCAAATTGACTGTATAAACGTATATTAGGAGCTATTATAAGGTAATTTTGGTGATTTATGCACTGTAAAAGTTCACTTGATAATTCTCTATTTCAAGGAAATTTCCTTGAATAAAAAGTTAGTTATGTAAAAGTTGGATAATTAAGAATTGAAAACAAAAAAAAAAAACATTAAAGGACATGCTGCAAAGACTATTAATTATTTTCAATTTTTTGTCTGTCTTTTGGATAATGATTTTTATTTACATTTTGTGACAATTTATTTTAGTATTTTAATTGTGTTCTGAAGTAGAATACATAATTTATTGAATGAAAAAAATTGAATTTTCCATCATTTCCAGCAGAAAAATGATAAAAATCTGAAATGAAAAATTTTATTTTTTATAGACTTTATAATTTTGAAACTCACACTTTTAAGTAATATATAGCTTTGATAAACTATGTTTTTTCTTAGATATCGAATGTTAAAATTATTGCAAATGCAAAAAATTCCAAATTTTTTCTTTTTTTTTGGAAAATTTATGATTTTCTTTTTTCATATGCATCTTAGTTTGTTTTAAAAGCCATTACCAGCCCCAGGCTTGATATTCAAAATCAAACTCTATATCTATTTCATTATGAATTGTTTTCCATCATTTCAATTTTTGACACTATATTATAATTAGTTTTATAGATTTATCTTAAACAACAACCGCATACGTAAATATATTGTCAAGTTCACGCTTGTATGCTTTACAGGATATCTCAATAGTCAATACCTATGAATAGCTTACTTGAAATAATAAATGGTAGAAACAGTGTGGTACACGTGATACTATGTGTAACTTAATCAAGCCACGTAGTACTACATCCGGTAACCATATCTGGTTGCTTGTTTCCGCCATTGGTTGTGAAGTACCATTATATAAACAGTTCTAAAAGAACTTCTCCTCTCTCTTGCTGTTTAAACATCGAACAAGACACATCGCAATATTTGGTACAACGTGTTATACACACATTTAATAAAATAATAAAAGTGATATAATTAAAAGATTGTTAAATAATAGAATAAGATTTAATAGAAAACATATTGATAAAATAATAAAAATTAAAAATAATAAATTTAATATATATATACGTAAATTCGTAAATTTAATTCTGGCGAGAAAAAAAAAGCACTCTTCATTTGTGAGGTGCGGAAACTTGATAAAATAAAATGTTTGTATTTTAAGATTTGATATGTGTCATAAACGCAGAACATGTGCACGATTGCAGATTTTGTGTTCATAAACAAAGTCGTTCGATAGATTTAATTCTTAAGTTAAAAAGCATGTGCTAGAGTTCGTAATCGTCAGTATTGCGTCAGCGTTGTTAAGATTTTGCAGGCAGAAAATTCGGTCTGTTTTTTATCTGCAATTAATTATTTGTTATTAGGTCTGCAATTAATTATATGTTTATAATAAAACAAAGAATAAAAGATCGCTTCGCAAAATAATATTTGAACTATTAAATATGAATTATATTATTTTATTTTTGGAAGTGTAAATATAAATAAATAAAATAATAATTGTAAAATTAATCTTATTGAATTTACATATAAAATGTTTTAAAATTGAAAAAGGGTAAATATTTTAAGTATTTAGACAAACAGAAGGCGAAAAATTTTGAACGGACGCTGAAATAAAATTATTAATTTCAGTAAGAATTTAAATGGACTCTGAAATGAGATTTAAAAAAAATTCAGCAACCTAAAAGCAGAATAAAAAATTTTCCACTGAAAGAGATACCACAACTTGTGAATATTTCGAAATGTTCGAAAAAGTATATGAAACACGCCATTCATAATATAAACCCTCCTCCACGGCTTGTTCTGTAAGTGTTCTTTCTGAATGAAAACAATGAATTTTTGAGATGAGCCACAAATTAAAGAGCATTTAAGTGATTTGAAAAAAATATTTAAATGATGTACCATGTACGACGATAAATCGGTTAGAAACCTCTCGGAAAATATTCCCATCTATTAAACGTTAAATAAAGTAACCTTTTTAAATTAATTCATGGTCTACTAGTGTTTTTAATTTTCCACAAATGTTTTAATTCCTTTTCTAATTTCGAAAATTTAAATTTAACCACAATTTTTACTCTAGCATCTAGATTAGAAGTGTGCATTTCAAATAACATAACGATTCCAATTGTTATTAATACAAAAATTTGCACAAATTTTCTTTTGATCTGCAAATATTTTTGTGTTCGTAAAAAACAGAGAAAAACATCTATGCAGTACGAAAACAAGGTATACTTTATACAATGGGATACAGTTTTAAATTGAAATTTCTAATAAAAAAGTAAAAATTTAAAAAATATTTTGTTTCACATTTCGCTACGTCCCTTTTTAAATGTCTGTTATTTAAAAGAATAATAATGAAAATCGATTGTAATAATTTGACAGATTAAATATATTGATTATAATTTTTATTTAATTATATTTATTTTCTAAAAATTTATAATAATTAAAATCAAAATTTTTGTGTGCTAATTGAAACGAAGTTTGTTTGTATATGGATTATATTTCAAACTTTGTAATGATAGAACTGATGGTTGTTTAAACTTTTGAATTTAACAATATTTATTTTTTCTCAGCTTAAAATTTCAAAATTGTTACGTATTTACTGGTGGTATTTACCTACTGGTAACTCAGATCCAAAAAAAATTTTAAATTTATATAATGAATAATTTATTTAAATTTATTAAATATAGACTATGGCTACGCAATTTTGTTTTATTTTTTCCACACTGTAACCTTAAAATAATATGCAATGACTTAGACCGAATTAACTTTTTGTGTGAATTACCTTTAAGTATGGTACTGCAATTCAATTTTAATTCAATAATGTTTTACATCTCATGTTTTTGAAGTAATTATTTCTGCAACATAAATTCATGTCATTTGGTGGAAAACTACTACTTCTGTCAGGATCTAAGACTTCTTAAATAGCTTAGTTTCCATTTTATTTAAGTGGTTGATACTAGTTGAAATTCGACTTTAATTCTTAATCATGTTTAGATTTGGACTAGCTTAGTTCTAACTTATTAATGAAATAATTACAAAATTAAATTGAAATCAAATATAAATTTTTAAGGGACCTAAATAAATCAAATAATATGTAATAGTAAATACATATAAATTTAAGTTCTGTACTTAGTAAAGTATAGTAGTAATTTTACTACATCGATCCAATATCAAATTAATTACATATGAAGCATAAATATTGGTTCTAAACGAACCACAAAACCACTGAATAGAAGGGAAATTTTTATAACGTCGAATACTATCTGGGCATTCTACCATCCTACACCATTCATCAAAAATGCATCGCAAAACTGTGCTGCCGTTGTATATTTTTTAAATTGAAAGTTTTATATTTATTTTTTAACAATTCAAATTATTCATTGATAATAAAAATTAAAAACATTTGCCATAAATTTAAGTTGAAATAAAGTAGAAAAAAAAACAATTAATAGAATTGACTGTATAGCATTATACTCGCTTCAGTCTAAGCTGCTACTTAATAATAAAAGAAGTGGAACATATTAAAATAGTCTTATTTGCTGTGATGCATGTTTTAATAAAATGAGTAGAAATTTTAAGAAGGTAATTCAATGGCTTAGCGGTAACAAACTTAAATTAAATGCAACAAAAACAAATGCTATGGTCATAAAGTCGTTGAATAATATTATAATATTAGATTATATTAGACAGTTATTGAGTTAGTTAGTGAAGTAAAATATTAAGGGTTTATAATATTAATTTTACAAAACATATTGATTATTTTTGTAAAAAAAATTTCTAAAAAATTTAATTTTTTTTCTAAGGTTAGAAATTAATTATCAATATCAATAGCGCAATTAGAATTTTTAATACGATGATTAAGTCTTGATAATAGCTTTTACATCAAGTTCAATTTTGGATCGAATGCAAAAAATATTAAGTCGAGGAATGAGAATTATACAAAAATGTAACAGATTTACTCCAGTTTTGGGGATGCTTATTTCATTAAAATGGCTTTCATTTAACCAAAAGTAAAATTTAATGTTACTGTTTGATTTTAAAAATAAAAATAACTTAGCGCCTAGTTATTTAAGTGATAGATTGGTTATTTATGTGATAGATTATATCAACAGATATAACGGTTTTTATACAAAACAACAAAACAACAAGGATACTTTCAAATGTTCTTTTCGTCCTTAAAGGATAAGATGCGTCACTAAAGATATATATTTTTGGAAATCTATCAATTTCAGCTTTCCTTACCTAAAAGCTTGGAATTTCAGCTATACTTGGGATATGGTCATTAATTCCTACGCCGATACAACATCTGCTCCGAAAGTGCAAAAAATACATAAATGTATGCAGATTTGAAGTTATTTAATGAACTAACTAATGCAATTAAATTTAAAAATTATTTATATATGTATATTTAAAAACCCTTTGTTGTAACATGTGAAAATAAAATTTATTTGAAATATCCTTTGCACGGTTAATTTGTTTGTTTGTTTATAAAATTTAAAATGCTTATTGTTTATATACTTTAGTAGTACATCGCATAGCATTTTTAAATAATCTATTTTTTTACTAAATAAATGAAATAAATAAATAAAATGATCTAGGATCTAAAATTTCAATTTAATTTAATTTTTATTAAAACGATAGAATATTAAAAGTAATTGTTTCAATCAAGTAGTTGATGTTAATATTACTTGTGATTGTTTTTGACTAAAAAATACTTAAATTATAAAATCATTTCGGAAATATGAAAGCATTTCACTTCAAATTTAACATTATTAACTTTTAAT
Organism: Argyra leucocephala; assembly: GCA_963942445.1. Classification (NCBI taxonomy): domain Eukaryota; kingdom Metazoa; phylum Arthropoda; class Insecta; order Diptera; family Dolichopodidae; genus Argyra; species Argyra leucocephala. The sequence goes on along the minus strand of OZ012678.1, from coordinate 38,654,482 downwards.
TTAGGTGAAACAAAGTTTATTACCATCTCATAAATACTTAATCGCACTCTATTCCTTTTAACAAACCCTATTCCTTTAAAATATTTGTGAAGCAATGAAGTAATGAGAATTTTTGATGTTATAATATTATTTTAATCGATATATCGTGACTTAAAACTAATTAAATATAAATGTGGTAGAAGTTTGAAGTAGTTCTTACTGGATACGATCAAAAATCAAAATAGTATAAATTAGTTTTATAAAGTTTGAAAAATATTTTAATTGCTCAATGATTCTCATCAATTTTTACATATACCAATACCAATAAAAATATAATACCAATACTTTATTTTAGTTTGTTTTTTTTAAAGTGCAGTACTTACAAAATATTTACAAAGCTATATAAATATATATATATATATCACTTAGATATAAGTTTTAGAAATTACCTTAGAATAAAATTTTATTTTACTAATATTTTTAATAATTTTATTTTCAGCCTCAGTTACTAGACCTATATACCTAGTTCGATATTAATTCTTTTCGACTTTGTTTTATTTTCAATATTCTAGAAATAATTCATAATAATTACAAAACTTTGTCGAACTCATTAAAAAATAAATGCATATAGTTTTTATGATTGTATTCAATTAAAATAAAAAATAATTCAACTAAAATAAAAAAAAAGAAGAAAAAAAAACAACAAAACTCACTTTAACTTAAAAATAAAAATTTAAAATTCTCAAGTGGCTACTTATTTTCTCTTCTTTTCTTGAATTTATTTTTATCCATTATTTTTTTTTTATTTTTTTATTTTTCCATTCAATTTAACATTTTAATTTAAATTTTTTTTCGTAAAGTTTGTTTTTTCCTCTGTTGAATACTTCAGAAATCATCGCTAGGTATACAATCTATAGCCTAATGCATTAATAATTGCCTAACTATACCTTTCAATCCACTTTCATATAGTACAATTATTATGTAATAGCTTTGCTAAAATATATATAATAACGCTTAAACATAATGAATAATTTGAAATTTTCAGAAACATTGAAGCAGAAAATATACCAAAGGTAAAAATCATTTATAATCCTACCTACTATAAGTTAAATCTAAATCTGAACTTGATTTCAATAAAATTTAATGTCAAATAATATTTTAGGTTTTCGTGAAAAATTTTTAATTCCCTTTTACACAATGGACGACGAATCCCATAAAGTATATAATGAAAAATAATAAAAACAACAACAACAAAAATAATAAATAACAACTTATCATAAGTCGTTTCCTGATTATTTTCCGTAGGATTTTTATTATCTGTTAGAATAAAAGGAAAACAACAAAAGCAAAAAAAAAACATAAAAAAACAAACAAAATTCAAATAACAAACAATATAATAAAAGGTAAGGTATTCAAATATTGAGTATAAGATTCAAGAAGGATAATAGAAGAAATGTAAATTATTTATTTATTAAAAAAAAAAACAAAAAACAAATAAAAATTAAAAAGTAAGACGAAAAGTTACAAGTCGAAACAGTTCACTTGGGTTTCTTTTGTTTTTTGTTTTTAATTTTTTAAAAATTTATTTGAACTCATTAAATATTGTTCATCGTTTGGACAAGGACAACTTTTTGTATACTCATTTTTGAGATATATATATATAAACTAGCTTTGTAACCCGTCATAAATGACGGAAGCAAAATAAATCCTAGTTTCTTTTTTTCTTTCATTAGATTCTTTATTCCGAAATTACAGTACTTATGTTTATATCACTTTTTAATTTTCTAAAACACATAAAAGAAATATTTTTTTGTAGTCAAAACTTTGCCAATTTTTTTTTTTTTTTACTTTTCGTAGGCTGGTGGGGATCTTCAGAAAGATACAATGAGCCCCGTAGCTTGACACTGTATGTAGGATTCTTACCTACTAAACCACACCCTTCCTTAAAAAAATAATTTTTTTTGAGTCAAGTGAATTACGCACACAATAATGACAAAAATAAAAGGTATAAGCAGGTATAAGTAGTATAATGTATAATATTATACAATTCAAATATGCTGATACACATGTATATTATTAATAGATGAACATATTCGTTCAATATATTTTCTATCTTTTTAATGGAAATTATTTTGATTGCTAGTGTTAGTACTTTTTGAAAATTTCATATATTCATATATTACAAACTACTGCTACATTTTCAATATTTCAGAAACGTGAATAATTATTGTTTTTTTTTCAAATAATTTAATAACAATATTTTTCTGTGTAATAATAGAATACGGTAATAAAGTAAAAGAAAGTTTAAATTGAAAAAACATTGTTATTTTTATTAAGATTGATTTTGATTCCTTTTATTTTATTCATACACAAAGATTTTACTAACTTTCTATTTAAAAAAACTATATTGGCCTAACACTAATCTTTTTTTTTTTATATAACAGAAAAAGAAATACCATACCAACAAATTTGTATAAAATGTTTGTATTTTTGTATGGTATACTCGTACTCACTTCCATTTAGTTATAATTCGTTAGTTGGGTTCCATTTAGTATAAATTATACCGTATTAGCGTTATTGTGGCCTCTGGGAGAGCAAATTTAAAAATGGGATTTCTTTATTTTCATATAAATTTTGTCTTTTGTATAATGTATAGGGATCTTATTTTGCTATATGAATAAACTGTTATTATGGTATTGTGTTATTTTTAAAAAAATATTAAAAATTTTGTATCTACATTGGTAAAATTTACAAAAAATACAAAAACATTTTCATCAATAATTTTCAATTTAAAAAAAACTATGTTTTATTATCCGGCGTAGAAGTAGAGTTAATTATCCTACTCTACTTCTATCAAGTTCTATTGATGATAACAGTGAACCTGAACAGTGAAGTGAAAAGTGAACACTTAACACTGAAAATAAAATAATATTTTTGGAATGGAGCATGCAGAACATACAGAATACAGATACAGCAAATAATAAAAAAAAAACAAAAAAAAAAAACAAAAATAATGTTTTTTGAGTGAAGTGAATTACGCACACAATAATGACAAAAATAAAAGGTAGAAGCAATAAAATAGTATAATGTATAATATTATACAATTCAAATATGCTGATACACATGTATATTATTGTGTATAATTTTAAGTAATAAGAATAACCTTTGAGTGAATTATGTTTTTTTTTTGTGTTAAATGCTGTTTGCCTTTTGGTTATTATACCATATTAAACTATTGATTAAATTTCTATTAGTCCTTATTATTAGAAATCAAAAAAATTGTTTGTTTTATTTATATTATTATTATTATTTATTATTTTTCCTTATTATTTGCGAAGAAGACTAACATTAAATTAAAAAAATATATTTCATGCAATCAATTTTTCCTGCAAAGGCTCAGCATGGTAGACAGGGGTTAAAAAAAAGCACCAAAGCAAATTCTATATACATGCATTTGTACACATATGCAATTTGTGTATGTGTTAGAGCGTTCCGTCGAACTTACAAACATCCAGATAAATTCAGAATAATATATATATATAATAAATAAATATATTTCTTTTCCAATAATTTTTTGAAGAAGATTTCGCTACTTATTGTTGATGTTTTAAGTTATTTTTTTAATCTCAGCGTTTATCAAGGAATCTTTTCTGATGAGTTAAAAGTAGCTGAAGTAATTCCCCTTTTTAAAAAAGGAAATGTATGTACTACAGACCTATTTCTATACTGCCTGGTATTTAAAAAATTTTTGAGAAAGCTATTAAGTCCAGAATATTACAGTTTCTTGATAAAAGTAAATTTTTTAGTGACGCACAATTTGCTTTTAGGAAAAAACGAAATACCGAGGATGCACTTATAAAGTGTTCTGCAGTGAAATTTATGGTGGTATTAACGATGGTAATTTCTGTAGTGGTTTATTTATTGATATCACTAAAGCGTTTGATACAGTAAGTCATGATTTACTATTAACTAAAATTTATAATGCGGGTTTTAGAGGTTTTATTTTTAATTGGTTCGAGTCATATCTTAATAATAGGAAGGAACGACTCAAATTGAATGAAAATTTCAGTGAACTTCTTAGTATCAAGGTTGGTGTACCATAAGGTTCAGTATTAGGTCTGTTTCATTACTGCAACAACAGTTCAAGGGTATACCTACAGCTTTTGCAGATGACACTGCTTTTTCATACAACAATAATAATCTACCTGACTTATTTTGCGATTTAAATTTTGACTTGGACCTAATTCGAAAATGGTATTATGTTCATAAATTAGTTATAAGTAATAAAATTAAAATTATGCAATTTAGGCTTAATAATTGTCTCCTCGAGAATTTTAGTATTTGGTATCATTCTCCTGATTGTCCTAAATTTCCTTTATTTCCTATACAGTCTCTAAGCTCTTTTGTCCTCTGTGCGCCTTTTAGTATTTCTTGTTTTAACATTGAAAGTGTAGATACGTTTAGGTACTTTAGGGTTTTTTATTTGATAATAAACTGAATTGGTCTGCAGATACTTGCTATTTAAATAATTATTTTGAAAATGTTTTGCGAAGCATTTACCACTTAAATCTGTATTGTTCTTTATAAAAGTTATGCTAATGGTGTATTTTGCTCTATTCAGTTCTAAGCTGCAATATGGAATTAGCTGCTGGGGTGGTTCTTATTTTAATAAAATTCAACCTCTTCTCATCGCTCAAAAACACTGTATAAGGATAATTTAAAAAAAAAAATAGACTAATGACCACTTAGACATTTATATCTGTTTAAAACGTTGAAATTTTTTTTCAATAGGTCGGGCTATGTCGCTCACCGATTTATTACTAGATATCATCTTAGAATTTATAATTTATACCTTGTAAATGTTCCAAGAGCTCGTACTTCTCATTTTTGCTGCTTTTATGATTATATAGCTCCAAAAATTTTCAATATGTTACCTTTATCTTTAAGATCGGACGAACACCTGTTTCATTTTGCAAAAATCTTCGATTTTGGCTTTTTGAACTTGATCACCTTCAAATTGAATCTGTTTTTAATACGATTTAGTTTTAACTTCAATTTAGTTTTTTTTTTCTAACTGTAATTTTTTTAATTTTCTTTCAGTCTTCTAGTTATTTATTTACTTTTTATTTTTGCTATAATTTTGTATTTAATTCTGCTTACTCTCGTTTATTATTTAAATTTTTCTTTAAACTTTATTTTTTTCATTATATAATTTTAAGCTATTTTAGTTTTTCCATATTTAGCTTTAATTTTCTACTTTACTATGCATGTACCCAACAATATTTTATATTTTTATGCCTGTATTTTTGCTTGCAGTTTCATTCATCACATATTCTAATGAATATCCGAATGATCCTATATTTATTTTTATTATTTTTTATTTAGTAAATGTATATTTTTAAGTATTATATTTTACTATAATATGAAAAAATGAATTAAAAATATAAATCTATATATATCTTTATTATAGTTTTTAAATATTTCCACTTCAGCGTTACTTAGGTTTTAATGATGATGCCAGAGTAACAACTTGAGTATTAGAATACAATAAATATTTGCTTAACTAGTGTAGCTGAGTGTTCCATCACTTGATTATGGAATTTACAAACTACTATAGATTTTGCAACCACAGCCTGAAAGTTTGACTATCACAGAGCATGATTAATTTTTTTCAGAATAGAAAATTACTGAATATATTATAATTCTCTGATAAAACCGTACTCGCGATCAATTAATGTTATTTGAGCGTGGTGCTTGTTATATTACTTTGTATTAACCGTGAATTGGTATTGACGCGCTCTTCAAAGAACAAATCATACTCAATTTCATTATAAATTTTTTCCCATCATTTCAATTTATTTTTGGTACTATAGAATTTTTTTTATTGTATTTATCTTAGACAATAACCGCATATGTAATAATTTATTGAAAGAAAAATGTAATTTAAATTTATTTCTGGCAAGACAACAAAAGGTACATTTTAGAGGCAATTTGATAAATTAAAACTTTTGTATGTTAAGATAATTTATGTGTACACTTTGCTTGAGGTGAGATTTTAAATAGAAATTTCTAATTGAAAATTACAAAAATTAAAAAAAAAAAATATTTATCTTCGTTACGTCTCCTTTTAAATGTCTTTCATTTAAAAGAATAATAAACAAAATTGGTTGTGAAATGGTTTAAATATTTTTTACTCTTTTAGTTTTTAATTTACAGATTAAATATAATGTACCCGGACTGTTAGTGCGTGGCCTGTGAAAAATAATATGTATATACCCGGGCCGAAAGTGTGTTTTTACCATCGTGTAAGCATTTATATTTATGCTGTGAGAAATAAAAAAAATGGTGTTTTTGATATGAATCATTGAAGGTATTATCATTATATATAATGTAAAATAAATTGTTACTATTACCATTACTTGTAAATGCTACTTTAAAATGAAGAGCATTACCATTAAAATAATAATACATAGTTTACTGAATTTTTGAAGCATTTGTCATCATTACTTTGCACTAATTTGTTTTATTTTGAATTACTTACATTATTTTGCATTTCCTTAAATTTTTTTTAACAATAGTTATCTACTAAAATATCAAATTCATTCGAGGGGCTGGAAAATAATGTCAAATATAGCCAAGTAATACTAATAAATACTTAAATAATTCAAAAGTATAATTGAGTAATAATAATGTATTATTTTAATGGTAATGCTCTTCATTTTAAAGTAGCCTTTACAAATCTGTGCCAACAAGTTATGATCGTTGATATTATATGAAGTTAATGTTGAAAGTAAAATCAATTTTAAAGCTTAAAAAAATAATAACGGGAGTATAATACCAGTTTTTTGTTTTTTAAAGTCACTTAAATTATGTAAGAATTTGAAATTCAAAAACTTTATTCTGTAAAAATTGCTTTCGTTGTTGTAAGATTTTAATATTAACCCTTACGTGATAGACAATCCAAACACCTTCATCAGGGTGATAACGTACCTGTGTACCTCCATATATTTTGTAAGAAAAAAATCTCTTTTACCTACTTATATATTGTAAATATTCATATTTTGATGTGTATTATACATATAAATATATTTTAACAGATTTAAAATAAATCTATAATACAATAAAAATAAAATTAAAATAAAATAAACATTCACAGTTTTTATAAATGGTTACTACAACAAGAAACTGGACCACAGTGGAGGACAAAAGTAAAACAGTACATAAAGCTGATCCGGCTTTGCATGGAAGAAAATTATTTCACCTTTAGAGGAAATTTCTAGAAGCAATTAAAGGGGGCTCCAATGGGAAATCCCCTTTCTCCATTCATCAGCGAAATTTTCATGCCTAAATTGGAGTCAGATTTAGCAGCAGAAGAATGGTTACCAAGATTTTGGAAAAGATACGTAGATGATATTTTTGCTGTAATAAAGGAAAGAGACTTAGAATCAACCTTAACTACTCTTAACGGGCTCCACAGGAATATACAGTTTACTGTCGAAGTAGAAAAAGAAGGCCAACTACCATTCTTAGATCTACTGTTAAGTAAAACAGGAACATCTCTAGAACTAGAGATTTACAGGAAACCTACGGATACTGACAGGGTCATCCCGAATACCTGTAACCACTCCTATCAACATAAGATGGCATCGTTCAACAACATGATCCATCGAATGTTAACACTTCCCATCCCCACAAAAGGTTTAGTAAAAGAAACTAAACACATATTTAAAATTGCGAGAATAAACGGATATCCGGAAAAAACCATCACGGCCTTACTTAGTAAACGGAAAAGAAGTTTACAACGGAATTCCCTCACTAACCTACTCACTGATCAACAACCCAAAAGAAGAGTAGCATTGGAGTTTAGCAAGATTTCTCTCCCACTCAGAACGAAATTAAGAAAACACGGGTTAGATATCGTATATAGTAGCAGAACTAACCCACTCAAGTCTGTTCTAGGTTCAACTAAAGACCCAATCGAACAAATGGAAAAATCAGGTGTATATAAGGTAACTTGCAGTCATTGCAACAAAGTTTATATTGGGCAAACTAGGAGAAACATGCAAACACGACTCAATGAACACCTGAAAGAAGCAGAACTGGCTAAAAAGAAGAACTCAACAGAGTTCCGATCCAAAGTAGAAGAACACATCATCCAGGAGAATCATAGCATTTCGAAAGAAGACATTGTAATGATAAATTACATTAGAGATTCTAGGAAACTAGATTCAGCTGAAAGCATCGAAATTTACAAAACTAAAAATGACTCACTCCTAAATAAAGACCAAGGCAATGGATATTCTTCTTTATTTAAATTTTTAGTGAAATACAATAAAACAAATAACACCACCCCTACCTGTCACCCTAACGTCGGAAAAATTATTTTAAATACCAATAATAAAATAAATAAAAATATAAAAGATATAATATATAAACCTGTGCTAATTCATTGGATAATAAACAACCATGCAGCTGCGAGAAACATCAAATTGTTACCTGTACGAATAAAATAAATAAGACAATTTTAGATTTCTTTCCTCCGTCGAGTACAAAATACTGAAGAAGTCTGCAAGTAGTAGACGAAATACGCGTACATCTGTATGATAAGCATATTAGTAAAATTAAAAGGAAAATATTCGACTATTTTCACTGTTATAAACATTCACATTTTTATAGCATATATAATAATATGGCTTATAATTATACATTGATTAAAGATTAATTTATGTTAATATTCTAAGAATTATTTTCATTAAAGCTATTTTCATTTTCATCTCTGAATAATGCAATACGTTTTGTATTTTTTTATTTCATACCTTCGGTACCAATTTTGTTAGCAAGTTAACAAGTAATTAAATAAATTAAAAACTTTTATAAAAAAGCATAAATTATAGAAATAATATTAACGAATTTTGTAAAAAAATAAGTATTAACAAAATTGGAACAACCAGATGAAAGAGTATTAGAGTATGCAAAGATATAATTCTGAAGAAATTCGAGTACAATGAAAATTGTGATTAAGAAGATTTCGTTTATTCTGATGTTGAACAAGAATATATTCCAGAGATTATTATAGATGCTGATGAAGCATATCAAGTTGAGGTTATACGTGATTTGGAAATTGAAGAAGATGATTACGATTCTGACGGCAGTATTGAGGTAGAAGAGAATGAATTGCTTAGTAAGAATGGTACGCATTGGAACAGTGTACTGGTACAAAACAGTCGTTCAATTGTTCTAAAGGTACAAACCAGAGGTAGAAGTAGTCATTAAAGCTAAGCCCAAGATCATCACATATTGCAACCAAACGAAAGGAGGTGTTGACAATATGGACAAATTATTGGGGGAATATTCTGTAGAACCAATGGTTGATATCGCTGGACTGGTAGCATATATTATTTATATGAATCGTCATCCAAGATTTTTCACCACTGATTGCCGCAGAAGGTTCCTGAAAAATTTTGCATTTGAGCTGTGCAAATTAAATATAAAAGCTCGTGCATTAAATACCATAGTCGTTGGCAAACCATTCATTTTTTTTTCTAAATATTCTATGTAATTATTATATATAGTTTGCAAAATAAATTTTATATGTAAAAAAAATAAAAATAAAATAACAATGTTCAACAATAAAAATAGCTTTAAAAATAAAATATTATAAAAATAAATGAAAAAAAAAATGCCAATATATATAGAATTCCTTACAAAATGTATAGAGGAACACAGGTACCTCGTCACCCTTGTGAGGGTGGTTTTTCAAAACAAGGGTAGATATCGACTTCCATTGATTATAAAAATCAAAATCTTTAAAATTAGTAAATTTACACCTTTTTAGGAGTTGTCAGGGAGTTTGAGCTCGTTAGCCCTTCCAGAACCTTTTTTTTGTGGTTTGAAAATGCAAAAGGTACCCGGGTAACTCGTCACTCACATAAGAATTAATAAATAAAAGTTTGTAAAAATCGCTTAAGTAAAATAAACCATTTAAACATTTGAAAATTTGAAAATGATATTCCCAATTTGTAAAAAACGCTTATCAATTTATAGGGTACATACTAACAAATCAAACCAAAGTAGTTTGATATAGGGAATACTTTTGAAAATTCAAATTATTTTATCTGAATTTTTTCTTATGTTGACATAAACGGTTATGATTTATTGGCACAGAAATAACACTGACGGTAATTAATTTATTTTGGGTAACATGTAATTTACTACTTCAATAATTGTAAGGATATCTGTGCTTTTTTACAGCCCTATTTGTGATATCCCTAAAACAATTATTATTAAAGACATCTTCACCATTATTCAGCAGAAAAAAAATATATCAGAGTCATATACAATTTTTCTCTCTATACAAAGCTTCTGTCTTTAAATCTGTATAAAGACTGACTTTAATGCTTTCTACGTCATGTAATATAAATATTGTAATATTCGAGATATTACCCGTTGACAGACCATTAAATGTTTTATTAACGTAGTATTCATTATGACATGTAAAATGGAGGATAAAACTATTTTTTTTTTTTAAATTATAATTTTTTTAAAATTGTATTTAAAATTTGCCGGTTCCTTAAGTTAAATTTCAAATTTGCCTCCATTTTTTTTTTATTCATTATGCATTTTGACTTGACAATGAAAAATTTTGTTTAATTTTTAAAATGTGTTAAATCAACTATTTTTTAGTAGTAATTTAATTATTTATTTGACGATAGACCACGCTGATGTACATCATTGTCGCGTTGATTCGTAATATTATGCCTTTGTTTGGTAATATCAATACTACGTTTCGCACGGTGAATTCTAGTATATCGTAAGTCGATTTAAGACCTACTAGAACTATATGCGCATTTAAAAGATATCCGTGGAATGCATCTACTGTCAAAACTTGCAAAACAATGAATTAGAATGTACACTGTAAACATTGAAGTGGTAGTAAGTTGATATACGATATTAATAATTGGAGATTTTTGCAAAAAATATTGAGTAAGTGAAGTTACGATAAGATATGCATGTTTTTTTTCTAAGTTGAAGGTTATAAGTATATGTTACGATATTTTCATTCATTACTAATAAATAATTTCGTAGTGGTATGTACAACTTACGATAAATATGTTTGGACAAAAACAAAATAAAAATATTTTCGTATGTATCTTAATATAATTCTTCGCCGATGTCAGCAAGTACCGTTATAATTTTTTGTTTGAAAGAGAAATATTGTTTCTGTTTCATGTATACATTTTGTTTTTAACATAAATGAAGAGGAGAATTTGCAATCAAATTGGAAGAGATTTTTTTCTTTCTTTCTTACACCTCATCAAGAATGCCTTTAATAGAGGAGAAAAAAATCAAACTTTACTCATATTTATTAAAATGAAATCGGTACACATTTTTTGTTATTTTCTTTTGTTGTTTTTCTTCTTAATACATCATAGTAGAAAAGAATATTCATTAATAAGAAGATATCGACTGGGGTGGGGAAGTCAAGATATTTTTACTACTCGATTTACAAAAACACCTCATTAGTTAAAGAAGCAAAGAACTATTGTTTTTGTTATGTAATCAGTTGTGAGAAAGAACGAGTGCGAAAAAAATCAATTAAAAAACCACTTAATTTTTGCAATATAATTTTAAATAACCCAGCCCACGGGAAAAGAGATTTTTCATGTGTATGGTCCTCTGAAATTTTGTGTTCGATTTTTTAAAAATTAATGTATTAAATTTATTAAGGTATGAGAGTAAAGAAATTTTGAATGATTGATTTTTTTCAGGTACCTACATAACATAATATTGGTTTCAAAAACATATCTTATTTCTTAAACATCATATTATTTTCTTTTATTGTCTTATAAGGGAAGTAAATTTTTTTTTTATTTCAAACAGATTATAATTGATGTATTTTCAATATATAAATTTTTTCAGGTATTGAAACAGGTAGTTAAAAAGAATACCAAGAACCAATCGTTTTTTTTATGAATGACTCGATGCATTTTTATTTCCTTCAAAATTAAATTTTGCCATTTAATAATCAATGATAATTTATTAATTATTAATAATATTAGAATTTATAAATAGGAAGGAAATTTGAATATTAATAATGTTTTTTATTGCTATGCATTTGAATCCTTAATTATTGATAACTAAGAATAAATACAACAATATTTCTTTGAGACAAAAAAAGTCGTTCGATAATTTTTTCGCACTTTGTGTTTTGAGTTTTTATCTCTCTCTTACAAATGAAATACTTTCTATTTCTTACAATTTTGGAAATCGACTTGAAAAATGGTAACCAATCATTAATTGGCATAAGTGTTAGCATTTAGAGCAACGTTTACACATAAGATTTTATTTGATAAAAGTTACTTATTTATTTATTTAAGGTTTGTTTGGCTCAAATAAAAAACAATGATTTTAAATATATAGAAATTAAAAATTATAAACAAATAATATAAAAAATAAAAAATACAACAAAATGAAAAAAAAAATGTAAAAATACAATTAAGAAAAAGTTGAAAAAATCTTATAAATGTAGGTAGTTAGTATCTACTAATTGTTATTATCAATACTATTATTTATAACAATCAATATAACAACAAAAATAATGAAACACAACAAACATTAAACAAAAATTCCAACAAATGACAAGAGTCGACTCCGATTTAAAGGAAAAATTTAGTTGCTGGAAACTAATTTGCTTCAAAAATGTTTGATAATAATAGGATAATATTCTATTTTTTTCATTAAACAAAGTCGGATGTAAAAATTTGTGGAACAACGTTTACAGGACAGTCAAACTTTCAATAGTACAAGCTAGATCTTGATGTCCAAACGGTATCTAATCGTGAGTACCTAATTTTAGCGGTTTTTTATTTGTAAATAAAAAACAATAGATATATTAGTTTACTTTATTTTTAATATTTTAGTGTTTGTTATTTTAAAAAAAAAATAAACAGTAGTATAGATAAATAATAAATGTACCTATGTAATATATGAATATATCCTATATCTATCTATTGATATTTGATATTGTAGTCTTTTGTATTTTACAATAAAAAAAACAGTAGTTTTTATTTTTTTTATTTTCCTAATTTATAAAAAAAAATAAACAGTAAGACGCCAGTTTCCCGTCCGAGGTGCCTTTGCAATGACCATCAACAAAGCGCAAGGTCAAACTCTCAATAAGGTTGGTATTTTACTTGGCACCAGGTTTTTTACATGGACAACTATATGTCGGGATTTCGCGCACTACTGGGAATATAAATCATTTGAAAATTGTCACCGAAGAGAATAGAACTGTTAGAAATATAGTTTTTAATGAAATATTAGTTGATTAAATATTTCAATCTATATCAATCCAAATATATAGTCTGTCTGCTAATCTACTAATTTAACTAAAGTATTATTACTAAAATATTGTTGATAGGGGAATTTTTGATTTTGATAATTTATAATGTAGTACAACCTAGAATGCTCTAATTTTGATTTTTCACTATATATAACGGTAGCAAAAAGTTACAAAGTAACGGGTATTTAACTAGTAGAAAATAATAAGTCAAACTGCAGTTTCTTTTTTAAAGAGAAGAGTAAATAACGGATTTTTCAGGACTAAATAACGGAGAATTCGCGAGGCTTTATATACAAGTCTTCGCGAGATCTTCGCGAGTAATTCGCGAGGACTTTAATACAAGTGCAACTAACTGGTTTCACCAGAAAAAATGGACCAGCATTAAACTGTCGTCAAAAGTGATTGAAGAGAATATTGAAAGACAAAAAAAACTTTGATAAATTTTATAATCTATAAAACAATAATTTACAATGGAGATATATTCTTAACCAAGTAAAAAAGTCAGATAAAAAAATTACTAGAATATCATCATGTCGCCGCACTTGTACCAACTATTATTTTCTAACAAATGTTGCAGAAAAAAAATTTCAAGTAAAGTGTGCGCCAAAATGTTTTTGAGCACTTTAAACATAAGTTGTAAAATTGTAGAAACAGCTTTTTCAAAACGTTTGCCTGATAATAGAAATGTTTGTAGAGATAGTCGAGGAAAATATGCGAGAGTAATATCAGAAGTGGATCAGCTTCGAAGAAATAAAGTTAAAGGCCATATAAATACTTTTGCACCGATAGAATCCCATTACTTAAGACAGCAGACCTCTCGAACATTTATTGATAGTAATATGAACATTGCGAAAATGTACAGATTGTATTTAGAATAGCTTAAAAAAGAATATAATACCGATGAAGACATATACCTAAGGCAATATAGAGATGTATTTAATACATGCTTTAACGTTTCTTTTTATATCCCAAAAACGGATAGATGCAACGATTGTACAAGATACCAAAATTTGAATGAGAATGAAAAAACAAAGGCAAAAGGTTCGTATGAGCTACATATTGTTTCTGAACAAATAGCTAGATAATTGAAAGAAGAAGATAAAATGAAATCCAAATGTGACGAAACATGAACCTGCATAATATTATAGTACTAGAGAATATCACAATTTTTTTTTGTTTTTCAGTAGAGATTGACCACCCAGATATACTTCGCTTATAAATCTGCTTGTAATCGCAACTTCAACACGATTTGAATTACAAAGCTTATAATTAGTTTTAATTAACGAAGATACAAATAACGTTTTTTAATTCTTGAGAGTTCAAACTTTCGTGGGATAATTTTGAAGTATTTTCATCAAGTTGTGATTAAAAAAAAATTTTTGAAGTTGTTGTTCATCATGTTCCATATTGACATGAAGTATTTCAATCTTTATAATACCAAAAAAATTTCTTTCTTCTAATGACTACTCTATGTAGTTTGTAGTAATTCAGTAAACAGTGATAGCAAGACATTGTTGATTTATTCGTGACAGTTAAGTCAATATTCCGTTCGTGACAGTTCATAACAGTTTTCGTAACTTAAGATCAACATATATTATTTCTAATCTTTGATGGACTATGGAACATTGGAAATTTGTAATAATAATTGTTTCTGAAAAACCTCAATCAAATTTTTTAACCTATTGCCAGTATCTCAGAATACCTTTTCGCATATGCATTCCTTGTTACGAGAGGGAAACAAAAATATTATTTGGTGAAAAGTTTTTAACATATTTTTTCTCATCTATTCAAACATACACAGTTTAATTGTATTAATTTGATTTTGATTTCTACGATTTCATTCAAAACAAAAATTTGTTTAATATTCAAGACACACAATCACAAGATATTTTGTAGTCCATCAACCATGCGTTAAGTATTTAAAAAAAAAAAATACGTGCCGTGCCATATTTATAGAATAATTCAAGAAAATTTCTGTTGTTATAATTTTTTCTCTCTCTCTTTCTATTTTCTATATCCAAGTACATAATTTAATTGGCTTCAATTATTAAATTTTATTTGCATTTTCATTCTTTATTATTTCAATTTATATCATTATTTCAAGCTATTATATTGAATATTTTATTTCTACTACTATTATCATGCTAATGAATCTTATTTTCTTATTTCCTTTCTACAATTTCAAAACAATGAAAAAAAAAATAGTTATTTGAAAAAGAAGAAGTCATAAAGAGAAATAATAAAATTGAAATTTTAAAAATAAACCGATTCATTCTATACACATTATTACATTTTGTTGTTGTTTGTTGAAATTAAAAACAAAGAAATAATAACAAAAAATAATTGGAATCTAAAAACATTAAAATGAAATGAAAAAAAATTGAAAAATAAAGTTTTAATAATGTAGAATTTTGTAATGAGGATCTTGTAATAAAATCGTAATATAAAATTAAAAAAACAAACTATTTGAAAAATTAAAATAACGGTATAATTATCATAATTTAAATAACTTGAAGTTTACTTCAAGTAAATATTAATTGGGGATAAACTGATTTATATTATTAATATTTGCAACTAGATGATCTGCCGCAATACTGAAAGACACTATCAATGAGTTTCTTGATTTCTCAAACTTAGTGAGAGTGTTAGCCCTTAAATACATGATTTTTTATTTCTGATAAAAAAAATAATTTTTGATTTGTATTTGATACGCAAAACACCAAAATAATTTTAAAATTTTGATTTTAGGTTTCCGTGGGCTCCTGGGCACATTTTTTACTATGTTGCATATATGCAACAACGTGTAAATAGGCAATACAATAATATATTTAATGAAAACAAAATATATAATATTATTTGTATTTAATTATGATAATTAACAAAGCAATTTTTAATTTTGTTGAAGCAAAGAAACATTTTACGTTTGGAACAGGATATAAAAATGAAGTCATTACAATTAGGAATTAGGAATTTTACACCGCGTACGTTTTTCATTCCACTGAGGCCAATGATCAATGTGATCTGCCCTAATGTCCTGCGAAGGCCCAACTGACTTTGGATGTTTTCTTTTTTGCTTGGAGTCTCATGTGAGTTTCTGATTCTGATTTCTTTTTGTTGTCCAAGGATACATAGCTTTCTAGCAACTTCAATACGAAAATCCTTTTGTGTCAGCTTCTGAGTAGTCTCATTGCAATTTTTGTAAGAGAATCCAAGCATTTGTAAGGTACAAATTGAGTAAGTGGTAAAAAACTGTGAAATACCATTTCTTAGATTTCAATGAAGTTTTATGTCGGCCAATCCCCCTATGTGTTTATTATACATAGTATGATGTATAATACTTCGACAAAATACTTTGATATATTATTTTTTTTGCTTCTTATCATATATTTTTATCGTAGAAATAGGATTAACGACTGATATGGTTGAAAGCAGTATGGCATTTTTAGTATCTTTCCAAATTACTGATTTTATATAGACATTATCAATCTGACATAAGTATTCCATTGATATGTCTCGCGTCCTTTTTCTATTCTTTATCAGAAGGGAATTTGCAGTTCGGTATTCGATTTCTCCTTGCTGTTCCTAAAGTGAATATTTGTCTTTGCTTTAAAAACGTCAGTAGAGGGAGAGATGTATAGTAATTATCAAAATACAATTTGTAGTCTTGATTTATAGATACATATGTCTCATAAGTCTTATCACAACATTTGAACTTGCCCCCAAGTCAGGCTAATTTTTTAATCTAAATTCTGAATCATTTTCCATGCCGTATACATTTTGAAATTATAGCAGAATCCCGATATGCCACAAAGATTATAAAATTTATTTCCCCATTCATGGGGCTTGTTTGGATTATAAATTTTTTGACGAATTTTCGTTGCACAAAACTTGTTCATCTATATTTTAATTATTTCTAACTATTCCACACAATGTTGCAGATATGCAACGAACTTTAAAATTTGTATTTTACAGAAATTATATAAACTAAGTTTTATTTGTCAATAGAAATTTGATGTTGAATACTTGTTTTATAAAATTCTTTTTTTCATGTACATTTGATTAGGGGATTTCCCCTACAATTTTAAAAAAAAATCTTCAAAATAACGATTATTTTATTTTCATTCCACATTAAATAAATTTAAATATTTTACCATAGGAAATCCTAAGAAATTTTGTAAACACGTTTTAACATAATCTAATACAAAATCCTTTTTTGAATAATAATGAGGTCGAAATAAGGCAAAATTACACGACTTTTAAATTGATTTTGCATACATGCAACAGTATGCATTTCAGGGTTAACAATAATTTATAGAATGTTGATGTGTTTTATAGTTTCTAAGCAATCTACATTGCCCATTTAATAGTATGGTAACGTTATCATGAATATGTGAGTTACGACGGAAAGCTGATTAAACTTAGAGTAGCATCTTCTGGAGCACAAAATACTATTAAAGACTGCCAAAAAACCTGTCTTGAACAATAACTTTTTTCAACAACTGGTGAAGAATAAATAATACTTCCTACATAGATGCAATTTATTCTCAACAATAAAAAAAATTAAAAATACCTTTTTTTAGTTTAGTTTTAGTTTTAAAATTCTTTATTCTCAAATTTACAATTAAAGTGCTTACAAATAAAGATCGATTTTTATATAAATTTTCTTTACAAATAAGAGAATAGTTAGTAACACTTTTTATTAAGAAAATAGTGTTAAGCGCCACTTCAATAAAAATTTACAATTTGAAATTTACAAAATTTTTTATTGTGGGGTAACAATAAAGTATTAAAAATTCAATATACCCAAATAAATAAAAAAAAACAAAAAATTAAAAATAATACATTAATTAGGTAATAAAAGAAAACAAAAAAGAATAAGAATAAAAATAAAAAAAACAAAATAAGTAAACTAAGATAAAATAGTATGAGTATAAGCATGTGAAACAAAAATCAAATTATTCACAAACAAAATATAAGTTCAATAATTAAAAACTCAAATATTCAACTATTGAAAAATAAATCATAAATTCAATTTAAATAATAAAAACAAGTATTAAAACGAAATGAATGTAATAAAATATTTTAAGTAAAAGCTAATAAAAGACAATTAAATTACAAATCAAAAGAAGGAAAAGAAAAAAGGAACCGGACGCGGTTACTTTACAAATCCATCAAATGACAGGTTTGGGTAGCTGCCATACAACTCCTAGCACCTATCAGGAATGCTTCAAGAACCAAAGTTGTTACAGATTTGAAAATTTGCACTTTGGTACTCCTTCACAAATAAGGAAATACTGTTATAACCGATTTCGAAATTTTGGGCTGGTTCGGGTTGCTGCCGTACAACTCCTAACACATCTCTGGAATATTTTTAAAACCAATTGTGTTACAGGCATGAAAATTTACACTTATATCTTAGGCATGAAAACTTACACTCTTTCGCAAATAAACAAATGCGACTGTTATCGATTTCGAAAATTTGTACTGCTAAATAAAGAAAACTACAATTAGCAAAAGAATGAAATAAATACTTCTTTAAAACATTAATAGAAAAATTTGTAGAGTATCGACGTAATTCAATAATATGACATAAATTCTGGAAAGATGATTGGGAGTTTAAAATTTACATTCTTGTTGCATAATCATAATAATATATATTTGGGTGAAGATGGTTAGAGCATATGACTAGTCAACCAAACTGAGTACATGAAGAACATCGTAAGGATGGTACAAAAACTGAATAAAAAAATTATAAGATTGAAACGAAACGAGTACATTGAAGCCATCAGTTGAAACCATCTTTAGCTAAAATGAGAAGAAGAAAAAGAAGAAATATTATGTCCTATTCATACTACAAGTATGTAACATGTTATCGAATCCAGATAACTTTTCATTTGACAATTACGTTGTATATGCATAGAAGAAGTTGGAAATGTTTTATTATTTCTTTATTAATCAATTTAGTTAGTTTTTAAAATTAATTTATTTATTATACCTTGTTACATATTATCTTACTACATTATCATAAATTAAATTAAAAAATTTGCAAAACATTAATGATAAAATTTATAGCAGAAAAGAGTAAAGTATACTATTTTAATGACTTTCAGGAAACAATATTGGTTTAGGTGGAAGACATTTCTTATGACTTTTAAAATATTTATGTAAGTGAAAAGTATGATCTGTCCACTTGAATTTATAATCGAAAACGAGACCAATTAAGATACCTGAAATATACAACACTATCAATCTTAAAACATGATTCACTAAAAGAAGAACTTGAGTCAAAAGTGTGTTCATCCAGGGACGGAATCAATGAAAATTTTTTACAGATAATTAACTGTTGAGCTTTCACTGGGATGATTATTTTTACCAAAGTGCATAATCTATGTTTTACTACTAATAACTAAGCTATGTACATAAAACCATTTCTTTATGAGGACCTGGTCATAATTTATATCACAAAAAAGATTCAAATTATTATTGTTACTGTACGAGAATGCAGTGTCACCAGCAAAGTGTCACCTGTAATAGGCAAATAATGAAAATTAGGAACAAGATTGGACCTAAAACAGAACCCTGAAGGACACCTACTTTTAAACTCTCACTATCACCAAAAATGCCATTACGTTTGACTCTTTGTTTCCTATCACTAAGATAAGACTTAAACCGATTAAATATATATCCTCTAAATCTGGTATTGTAAATTGTTTTTAGCAGTAAATCATGTTTTAATGTATCAAAAGCTTCAGTAATGTCTATAAATAGACTATTATGTCTATAAATAGACTCTAATAGAGCAGAATTTCAAAAGGTCGTCTTCAATGGATCTTTTTCCCTGAAGCCAAATTGGACATCACTGAAGAAATTTGTTTTATCCAAGGAATTTCAGTATTCTATATTTCATAGTCCCTTCAACAATTTTTTAAATGGACGATAATAAAAATATAGGTCTGTAGTTGTTCGGTTCAGTAGAAAGCCCCTTTTTGAAAATAGGAATAACTTCTGCCATTTTTAAATCACTTGGAAAAATTCCATTGTAGACACTAGTATTAAAAATGTAACATAAAACATCAACAACATACAAAGAAACATTCTTAAGAAGTTTACTGGAAAGTGATTTATTTGGCCTAGAATTAGAATTTTTTAGACCCAAAAAATAGTATACTTTTTTTTTAGCGCTGGAATAAAATTTGTATAACTGTTAAAAATAGTAGAAAATTTTTCTTTTAATTTTAGAAAAAATGCTTGTCATGCAGACACGCGTATTTCTTGTAATTTTCTACTACCCTACAAACTTCTTCAATGTGTTGTACTCGATTTTATTATAATGAAATTTTTTGCCTATTTTCAATAACATTTCTTCTTTTTATCAGAGACATATTTCGAGTTTTATCTCTTTTATTGTAGGGCTCTGAAATTTTGTTTCTATAATCGAAAAAGTCGAATTGAATTTTCCAGAAAAAAAAAAAACAATTTATACTTATTTTCTTGATTTCCATATAAAATGTTTAGGTATAACACTTTCTACAACAGATTAGTGCTGTTGTCATATCATAGAGCGTAGTATGAATAGGATATTGAACGCAATTGTAAAAAAGTATTAAACAATAACTTTTTAAAAGCTTTTTCAAATTCAGACTGTTCTTGAGTCTTCCAATATTAATGTTGCTATCCCCATTATATTCAAATTTGCAAGAATTGATATTATCTGTCCTTTTCTTCGTGGTGAAATGTTTTGCTGTTTTTCTTGGTAAATCTCAAAGTACAGTCCGAATCTATATAATAAAATACAGGTAGATTTTATATGAAAATCTGCTAAATTCAAAAATATTCCACACAAAATCTGTATCTACATATACAAGTACTGTACAAATAATCAAAAAATGTTGTTACCTACGCGAAGGTAAAAACTGTATGAACAAAAATAACATTCTTATTTCAGATTATTACAAATTTGAGTCAATTCGATTCAATCTGGATTTATTGTTGTAATCCACTTTCAAAACTTTACAAAATTTAAGAAAACAAGTAAAAGAAAATTCTTACTGCTGCTTACCAATCTAATGTCTCTCACCACCTTACCTTGTAAATCTTCTTCCATTCTGTTTGTCATTTTTACAACTACTATTCATTGTCATCTTATCTCTTTAGTTGACAATTGTAGTGTTGTTGTCCTCATTTTCACAATGTACCTATATTTCGAATTTCGCTTTCAATAGACAATCAATTTTCCTACTAATCTCTTTTTCTTGTATTGCTTCGTACATTCCCCCCCCCCACTAATCTTTTCTCTTCAGCATTTTTTCATCTTTTTTTCTAAAGTATTTTTTTTCCTTTTCATTTTCAAGTGGTAATATTTTATTTTAGTAACCGTTATTTATCTCTGATGTTTTAGAAGCTCTTGTTGTTTTGTCCACAACTTGAATAATATTTACAAATTCACTATATTGATTTCTGTGCGTATGTATACATACATATATATTAACTTATATATATATAATTTTATAATATTATTCAAAAACACTTTTATGTACGCGTATACCTAGCTACTCCCTCTAAAATTTCAGAGAAAGAATTCACTTGAAATATTCTGTTATGTTTGTCAACATCAATAAAAAATAATATGCGTGAACAAGCCTGATGATGAAAAACGAAAGAAAATCTTTGGAAAAATAAACAAAAACCGAAAATAGTTTGAAGCAAAAGAAGTAATTTAGTTTTGTATTCAGAGGCAAAAATAAAAAAAAAACAGAAATAAAAAACGACAGAAAAAGAGATAAAGTAAATAATATATATATATATATATATATATATATATATAAAATATATAAGTATCCTACTTGTCGTTAGAATATATCGGTTTCTTTGTTGACTGTACTTTAGTTGCTTTCAAATAAAAACAAACAACAACAACAACTTGGATATAAAGTACGTTATTATTCCATCCATAACCAAAACATATTGGTGTGTTATCAAGTAAATAAAAGAAAACAAGTAAAATAGAAAATAATATCGAATATAATAAAAAGCAAAAATTCATTTCTTTTTTTCTAATTTTGATAAAATTTTCAACTTGAAAGGCACAAAAAAACTTTAAGAATTTTTCCATTAAAATTTGAAACATATAGTTAGCTAGCTTGCAAAAATTAAACCTTGAACTTTAGAAAACTTAAAAACTTGAAATTTGTTAGTAAATTTTTTTTATTTGGATAATTTTATATTTAAAATTAGAACATAGTAATGTGCTTGGGTTTGAGTAACACAACGAAATTTGATATTAAAAAATTGTGAACCAAACGAACTTTGTAATTTTATCCTGAATTAAGGCTGACAATTTATTTTTTGTTTCATTTTAATTTCGATAATCGTATTAGGCTCATCTTTTAATAAAAAATCAATAATGGTTCTCTTGTAATCTAGATAAAAACAAAAACGATATTCTATAGAGAGAATTGAATTATAAAATGAATGTGAAAAATAATTTTAAATGTTATTAACTTTGTCATTCCGATACAATTAGGATAAGATTTCGTATAGAGTAAATAGTCAATATTTATTGAAAATTTGAAGGTTTCAATAAAGTAATCAAAATAAAGACTTAGTCACTTAACATTTAATGTTGTCCATTATTGTTATACATTATTATTGTTATTCGTAAACACATTTGTATTAGTATAGTAATTTAAGATGTTTTAATATGGAAAATTTTTTTTTTAAATTTATTGAATTTTCAAATTGTGATAGTATCAATTTTGAATTTTCCATATTATTTTCATATTAAATAAAAAAAATTTTCGATAATAAATTATTCTTTTTTTTTTATACAAATTTATGTATTCAATATCTTGCAGACCATAATTTTTTTAGTTTGTCATGAATGCATTCACATAATTTTTCCGAAATAAGATTAATAAGCCCAATTTTCAATTTGATATGAAGTTACAAACAAAAAGGGAAGTATGAAAATTTTTCACATTATATATATAATTTTCTGCGTTTGTCTGGATGTTTGTATGTCCGACGGAATACTCCAACCCAAATACAAATTGCAATATGTATACAAATTACTTTGGTACTCTTTTTTTAACCCCCGTCTACCATGCTGAACCTTTGCAGGAAAAAATACCACTGGATGAAATATATTTTTTTAATTTAATGTTAGTTTTCTTCGCAAATAATAAGGAAAAATAAAAAATAATAATGATATAAATAAAACAAACAATTTTTTTAATTTATAATAAGAAGGACTAATAGAAATTTTATCAATAGTTTAATATGGTATAATAACCAAAAGGCAAACAGCATTTAACACAAAAAAAAAAATAATGCACTTAAAGGTTATTCTTATTACTTAAAATTATACACAATACTAATATGTAGGTATAACAAATGTTTTTTTTTGTTATTGTTAAGATAATGATCATAGCATCATAGTTTTGCCATACCGTATGCATAGCCTGTATAGTACTATAGGTATATATATATACTCTAGCCAGAAATGTGATGCGATGAAGAGTTAAAATTGTTATTTAATTTTATTTTTTTTGTTTATTGTTTTTAATATATTTATATATATATATCTATAATATGATGTATTAATTTATGATCGTCTATAATATTTAGTATGTATTATGGGGTATGGTTTTGGTTCTGCTGATTTACACATGAAAACAATAACAACCTATACATTTTTAAAGAAATTAAATGAAATTTTTTACTATTATTTTTTATTTCTTATCTTTGTAAATTTATAATTTTTCGGTATTTTGTTTTCTTCAAGTAGAAATGTGTGTTGTAGAGAGTAATGAATTTTGTTTAATATAGTAGGTAGGTATATATAGGTATCGGTTAAACCATATTGATTGTTGTTCTTCTTTTTAATGTATGTTATAAATAATAATTATGTATGAATTTTAACATGAACAGTTCGATAATGATTTTTTTTAAATGAAATGAAATTTAAATTACAGATCAATGGTTCACAAGTTGTGAACAGTTTTGTAAATACCTATTTATTTGCAGTAAATTTCAACACGAGTTTTTATTTTATTCATCAAAGTAAATATTATGTGTACCTACAATATTATTGTTTTTTTATATTTACAATTTTATTTATTTTTGCTTTTAGAATGGTTTTCGTTCAAAGGTGTGGCTCATTATAAAATATTATTTGTTTGCTATAAACTTTGACGCTAAGCTTCCACAGCGAATTTTATTGAATTTTATCAGGATTAACTTAATTCTGAATAATACGATAAATTTTAAATGTTGGCAAAAAGGATGTCGCTAAAATGATCGAGTAAATGACCGTTAGGGAATAGAAAATTTTGCACCTTACTACAAATATTCTGTTTATATGGTAATTAAAAGCGTTATAATACAAAAATAAAGGTATGATAAATTAGTAAGCAAATACGTATTTTTCTTCAACTTGAAATAAAAACTGGAATGAAGGAAAAAAATGCTAGAATTTATTTTGCTTCTGTCATTTATGGTGGGTTACAAAGCTAGTATCTAATATTTAATAAGTTTAAATCTTTCCACCCAAGAAAAAAAAGTATTGAGTTGCTAACACAATTATGTGCTAATTGGCTTTTCAGAAACTTTTGTTTTTACATTAGATAGTTAATATTACTTAAAACTATAAAAATAAGAAACCCATTATCGAGTTTTAAATAGATTAATTCTTGAAAACTAAAAAATTAATGTTAGTTTATAGCTATAATACAGTGTAAGACTCATGCTTACAGCAGATATTTAAATTTAAATTGAATTATTTTAATTTTTATTTATTTCTTTACTTTGGCGAATTTTATGTATAGACGCAACCTTTTCTAGGTAGGTACATTGTATTTTGCCGTTTGATTGTTTAAACTTACTCTGGAAAAATGAAATATATTACTTTTTCCAAAAAATCTAGAAACCCTTCACAAATTTGTGTTAAACGTGACGGAAAAGGGTGGAAGTTTTGAAAAAAACATATATTCCTATATTCAAGTCTAACAGCAGCTATACATACAATAAACTAAATTAAAAGTTATGTAAAAGGCACATATTTCCGTTTTTATACGAAATATTGATATAACGTTATTTTGTAAAAAGAAGCAGTCGTACCGGAGCCGCAATTCAAATTTAATATGAGAAGAAGGTTCATCTTTTTTCAAACAGAATCTGTATCGGTCTGTATGTGATTTAAAACAATTTTTGACTTTGTCCTGTGATGAAATGTATCAGTATTTAATCGATTAATATTAATTTTCAAAAAGGATTGAAATTGTAAATGTATTTGGCAACTATATCCCATATATTATTGGTTTCTTCTTAAAATATTTTTATAATGCAACAAATATGAAACAATTCGATTATGGTTGAAATATGTAGTAAAAACTAGATATAAAAGAAATAAAATATGTAGTAAAAACTAAATATAAAAGAAATAAAATATGTAGTAAAAATATGTTACTGTCAAGAACATAAAAAATATATATATATATAATGACATATATATATAGATTTACCCTTCAATTTATTTCATTGTACATAAAGTTACATAAAAAAATGGAAAAAATATAAGATAACAAATTCTTCGGCTGCATCCCAAAAATAACACCAATAATGCTTATAGCACGAAAAATTTAAAATAAGGATTATAATTGTCGTAAAAACACCCATCAGCTCGATAAATTCATGACATCATTGTAAATGTACAGAAAAAGAAATAAACATTTCAATTTCAGGATATTCCTAAAAGCCAATAAAAGATGTATTGTAACTGTTATAATGCTAGTAGCATAATCAGCTATAATGTTTCAAGCAGCTTGCACTTCAATTTCTTTTGTAGTGCTATTATGACATTTAACAGAAGTATTTTCTCGAATAATTAATTTAATAAAGACGAAATTTCTAAAAATAATATTTTTTAACTTAAACAATGGATAAATTTATTTCGACTTATTAATGTTATTTTTTTTTTTTTTTTTTAATTTAACTTTTATTATGTATTATACCTTTTAATATACAAACTTTAAAACGGGGATTCTGAGGGAAATGTTGTACCGGCGTTACACCTAATGACCATATCCCAAGTATAGCTGGAATTCCTAACTTTTGGCTGAGGAAAGCTGAAATTGATAGCTATCCAAAAATATATATCTTTAGTGGCTCATCTTATCCTTTAAGGACGAAAAGGACATTTGAAAGTATCCTTTTTGTTTTTATGTTTTTGAATAAAAACCGTTATGTCTGTCGATGTATTAAATTAATATGTATTCAGTTATATATTTTAGAAAGATAACGATGCTCCAGATTTTAACATTTATTTGATGATGATTGGTTACATTTACTTTGAAGATTTTTGCTTTGTAAAAGACACATTCCTAGTATTATATAAAAAAAGGATACAATTTTTTTTTTTCAGAAATGCTTATATCTTCTAAATTATTCGACGCAGACATAAAGTATGTATGTACGAGTTATAGAAGAAAAAGATATCCTTCCAATAGTATATAAATATTAGTGGGGTTTTGTGGTAAAATTTTGAAATATTTGGTTTTTCAAGAAAGAAAATAAAGATTGTTTTTTTTTTCCAAAATTTTCTACTTTGAACTACAATATTTCCATAACGGTAGCACCAATCATCATCAAATAAATTTTTAAAATCTGCTCCAGACTGTTAAGAAGAACTCTTGAACAAATTTTTTATTAGTTAAATGTAAATTATTTGGCAATTTAATAACATATTTTTTCCAGTTTTTTTCAATGTTTGCACTTGTTTTGCCATCCATGTTCCATGCCATCAACACGGTTTCACACTTAATATAGTTTACTTTTAGTATCCATACTTTACAATAGTCCAAAATAATATTAAACATTTAAAGTTGTGTTATTACCAGATTACACTATAATATTATCAGCGAAAGTTAACGGTTTATGTTAGATATTAGAAAATTGCTCAAATTTTTATAAAATGCAATTTTTGTTTGATTATTTTCAAATGTTGGCATCTGTCAAAATTTCTGTCATTAGATAGATATAGATGATAAATTAGATATATAGAAATGCAGTCCACGATTTATTAGCTGCTAGTTCACATCCAAAAGGATGGATTATACGATTTATGTATACATTAATACAATTTTTATTATTAAGAATAAATAACATATTATAAGATAATAATATTAATTGACTGAAATTCAACTAAACTTACCTTGTATAATTCTTTATTTAGTAAAACTATTTTCGAAATGCGAGTTCTACTTCATTTATTTTCAAGTTAAAATTTTTCAATATTATCCTTAATATCAATAAATTATATATTGTTATAAATATAAATATTATAAATATTATGTTTTTTTTTTTTAATTTGTATTATTTTATAATATTGTATATTAAGTTTTCATTCTATTTCACTCAATATTT
Source organism: Argyra leucocephala (assembly GCA_963942445.1). Taxonomy (NCBI): domain Eukaryota; kingdom Metazoa; phylum Arthropoda; class Insecta; order Diptera; family Dolichopodidae; genus Argyra; species Argyra leucocephala. The sequence continues at coordinate 38,626,740 of OZ012678.1, read as the reverse complement.
TGTATGTATTTATATAAAATAAAGATACTATCGAAGCACAAGTGTTATAATGAAGAAAAAAATAACCAAAAAAAAAAAAAAAACAACAAAATAAGAAATAAATTACAAAACCATAAATACTTAATCCTTTTTCACCTTTCAAAGGCCTTGATATTATAATGTACAAATTGATATATGTATATACTATATTTTATTTAGTTTTTTATATTTTTAAATTTTCTTTATTATATTTATATATGTATATATATATATTTTTTTTGGAAATAACACATTTAAAACACTTTTGTAAATAATTTATTGGAAATAAATTTAATAATTTTTCTTATACATATGTGAAAATGTACATATACATTAATTTAGAGATTGCTTAATTTATATTTTCTTCATAAGTACAAACACATTAATAATTATGTATACATAATAATATATATTTGAAATTTATATTGGCAAGAACACTAAACATTTTTTTAATATCTTTAATTTAATCATGAATATTAGAAGGACCTTGTCCTTGAATTAGTTTTTTTTTTTTTTTTATATAAGGCTAAAAATAAAAACAAATTAGTTTATTTTTTTTTATTATTGTTATTATATATTTTTTGTTATCCTTTTTGAAAATGTTTAGGAAATAAATTATAAAAATGCTTGTTTTTTAAGAGTTACCCAAGTAAAATACATTTTAAGTAATCATACAGAAAAAAAGTAAATTGAAAATACAGTATATACATATATGTATATCTTCATATAATATTGTGTACATTTGAATTGATTTAAAGATTTTAAGGCTAAACTCTTATTCTCTTTTGTAGTGTTCACACTTTTTATTATACGTCATTCAAAATCTTGAATTTAAGTTAACAAATATTTCATTTATATTTTTCTTATGACCAACTTTATGACTTATACGGTTGCAAAACAAAGAAAAATAAAATTTTTGCAATTTCATTATAAATTTGAAGGGTTCTCAATTCTCATCTTTTAAACCACTCTTACTATACATGTTTCTTAATTATGTACTAATACTATTAAAATCTATCCAATTGAAATTTAAATTAAAATGGAATGCAAAAAGTTGAATGAAAGCGTCACGTTAAATAAAAATAAAAAGTAAATCAGTAAAACAGTGTCGTCTGTAAAAATGCATCCTTTTGCACAACCACAAAAAAAAACAATAGTGAAACTACCGTTAGACGTTAAAATAAATTATTTTTAATTATATTAATAAATAATTTATTGTGTGATGCCATTCGGTATCCTGAAAAAGCTTGAAATAATTTATTTAAGGTATTACCTTCTTCTTTAGATTGATCTTTTTAGATCTACAGTATCACGGATAAATATTTATTTATTTATGCTTAATACAAACATATTATAATACAAAATACAATTGGACAAAAGAAAAAAAGCAAAATATAATTTTAAACTTTATATAACTTTAAACTTTATAATACACAAGATGAACGACGTGGTGAGTAAAAAAGCAAGAATAATTGAATAATAGTAAATTAATTACACCACAAAAATATAAAAAATTTAGCAAGTTCTTTTTGCTGAATATTTAAAAAATTTAAAATATTTACACCAAATAAATGACGGTTATTTTAAAGTTGAGCGATAGCTATACTCTAAAATAAATTTCAATTACGGACAATTTTTAAAAAGGCTTCATAAAAATCTTGTCATTTTAAATATACACACAAACTTATAGAAAAAAGTACAAAAACAAAAACACAAACAAAAATTGAAAAGAAAACAGAAAAGCAAAAATCAGATCAGATTAAAATCAGACTCTTCAAAAACGATATGATAAATGTTAGTTCATTTCCTTCTGCTATTATTAAAAAAAATATATACAGTAAAACACGGTTATAGTCATTCGCCAAATTTCAGTAATATTTCTGACTATAACCGTTTTGTGGCTATAGGCGTAGTCAAAAAAAAAATTGCATCTTTATAAACAAAATCAAATTCAATAAAATATCTTTCGTACAACAATTGAGGACTGTTTTTTCAAAGTGCAAAAAGTACAAAAATTCAAAATTTTCAATATACATATCAAACGAAAGGATTTTTAGTTCTCTATCGATTAGTTAAAAAAAATTAGTAAAATAAAATTGAAAAAAATATAATATTTTTAAGAAACAAAATTTAGCGTTTTTTCAAACTTCAAAAAGTGTACTAATAAAAGCGAAATAATTACAGCAAACATACAAAAGTTTCTTGCTAAAAATAATATTGTTTCTTAAGAAATAGCATGATTTTTCATGTCAACCACAAAAGAGAAAAAAACTGTTTGTCTGATAGAAATAACGGTAAACAATATACTCTAGAAATAAAAAATTAGCAGAAAATATCTTCCACCTGAACTAAATTTAGAAAAAATGTTTAATATATTTCGGAGTGATAACGTAAGCAAAAATGAATCTAGTTGTTCCTTATCAAAATACAAACTTGGGCTTTGGAAATCCTAATTCGGATACGTGCTCAACATGTAAAAAGTTCGCCATTGAGATACAAAATGAAAAAGAGAACTTAGAGAAAAAGTAGGATCTTAAAAGTCAACAAAGATTGCATAATATGAGAGCTAAAATATTTTATGAAATAATGAAAAAACCTGTGTCTGATACATATGACATTGTTTTCGATATGCAGCAAAATCAGCCTCTTCCTAAATTATCAATTGGAGAAATTTTCTACTCTCGACAGGTTTGATTATATAATTTGGCCATATTGTTGCCCAAGAAGAAACAAAATAAAAATAATACACATTTTTACACATGGTTCGAAACTGAATCTAATCGCGGAGCAAATGAAGTTGCTTCGTGCGTAGCACTTCCTCGTTGAGAAAACTAGTGAATAAAATTAGCAAATAGTGCTCGTTATCTGCGAAAAATACAGTGCCAGTTGCTAAAAAGGAAGATGTTAAAAAATTAGTTAAATTTTTCAGCATACCAGAAGACGCGCAAGTTTTTATAAATCTATTTTGGAAGGTAATGTTGAAGAAGACGATGTTATGGAAATATCCGAGACTTCAGCTGTTGGAAAGCTATATGAAGATCACGAAGAAAGTTCTATATAACTTTTTTGAAAAATTTCATTTATGTAGATATTACGAAAAAAATTCTTAATTTTTTTTTTTTTTTTTAGTTTTGAAAAAAATTTTTAATAGTTTTTATAGCACATTTTGAGGTTTGCAAAAACGCTCGAATTTTGAATAGTATTATTTTAATTTCTAAAAAAGGTTTGAAAGAAATTTTTGGTTGTACTTATTTAATGGACTTAATTTAAAAAATAAAAAAAAAAAAAAATTCTTTAATTAAATAGTTTTATTCATAAACAGAAAAATGTCTCTCCTGAAAAATTTATTTTTTTCACTTTTTCCACTTTGAAAAAACGGTCTTCAATTGTAAACTTTATTTTATTCATTAATAGAAATTCTGTTATGTAATCATAAAATATACATAGGTTATTGGTATAAGAACAAAAAAAGACAATATATAAATCAGTTTTTTAATAAAATAATTCAGTTTTGACTTATTTTTTTTGTTTTATTGAAAAAATTGGCGTTATTTTTTAATGTGACTTATAAACGACATCGATTGTATGAACTTTGATTATAACAGAATTGTGTTGTGACTAGAAACCTTTTTGACCATAAACGAATGAAAATAATTCGATCTACTACGTAGAGAGTAATGGGATTTTGTTGTTAATAGTATTAATTTCGTAATAAAGTATTAGGTATTATACTTTAGTTTCATTATAAAGTATAAATATTCAAGAATCAAGCGATTTAGAAAACAACAACAACAATTAACCAAAACAAATATTTTTTTTTATATAAAATTGTGTCTGAAAGAACTACTTCTGTGCAATTGCATAGGGGATTCACTAGTATAATATAAAACTTTTAACATTATAGACGACGATTAAATTGACGAGAACAGCTTCGTACGGTCTTACATTGCTTATCGCATTAAATATAGAACAATAATATAATAAATAAATATTTTAAATATGTTCAACTTTACTATGCTTTACACAGTTGAATACAAATAAAATTGATTGAAGTTTGCTCTTCATAAAAACTCAAGCTTTATCTTATAAAAATTTCGTTCTAATATGTTATAATTTTATCCGTCGGTAAATATTATTATGTTAAGTTGTATATTGTAAAATTTCATATTGACTTTCCTATTTGCTACTAAGTAAGTTGAGTAAGTCTAAGGCCACACAAAATATTATGGTTTGGAATTGTGCCCATTGAATGCTTAAAAGTACGAGGTCTTTAAAAAACTAAATTTAATTGTATTGTAATCAAAAATAAAATTTTGATATGGGTATAATAAAAAATAATTCAAATTACTAGTTTGTTGATAAAACACAATATTCGTGATATTTTAATTTAGTTGTGAAATATTTTGCTGTTCTTTTAAACAGTAGTATAATAAACTTTTGTACTGCAATGTACTTAATAATAAGTAAACTTTTTTTCCTGGTTGTGCATTTAATTTATTGCACAATCAGTCACTCGGGAAACCCTTTATATCTTTGAATTTACCAAGAAGTTAGAAAATTGGGAGAAATAACGGCTTTTCAGAAAGTATTGCTAATCAGGCATTTAAAGGGAACTGCATCTATTTTTTTAATTTAAACTTTGACTTAATTCATTTAAATTGTTATTTCAACTGATGGAAAAAGTTTATGTAGGAGCTGTTGCCACAAATAATATTAAAAGCCGCCTTTCCTTTCTTTATTGATTAAAATTGTACGAAGAAATATGATGGATATGAAGTTGAAGTGTGATGGTATTCTGATAGGCTAATAAAATTATATTAATTTATTATACACAGTGATTTGGACCTATATTTCATATTTCAAATGATGCACGACATGGAAATATCACTGAAACATATTATGTAAGATCTATAGCATAATTCTGTAGAAGTTTGTAGTTACTTGGTACTGATGGTGTAGAATAGGTTGATTTGAATCGAATAAATTATGAAGTATTGCAATAAAATGAGAAAATTTGTATGTTGGGAATTATTTACTCAACATAATGGCATTATGTTGTGAAAATTTTGACTGCTCAGATCACATTAATGTCTACTAATGATTTCATTGACTAACAAAAAAAAAAAACAAAATGTCACAAAAAAAGTTAATTTTATTTAAATAAAGGCAAACAATATTTGATTTTGGAAGGAATAGTTAAATATCTTTGATTATACTAATGTCATTTGAAAAGAATACTAGCTAAACATTTCTAGATATTAGATAAAATGTTGTTAACGTAAACTATGAATTGAAAACAGTTACATTATCTATTTTTTTTATTAAATTTTAATGATAATAGATTTGAAATAATAACCTAAACAATTTATTGTATTAAAATTTATATGATTGCACCCTAGTGAACAAAAAGCTCGTTGTTTAGGATATCGTTTTGAACAAGGTTATGTTATTTATAGAATACATGTACCTTGTGGTGGCCGCAAACTCCCAGTACCAAAAGATTGCACATATGGTAAACCAAAAAGTCATGGTGTTAATGAATTAAAACCATATCATTGTTTGCAATCAATTGCTGAGGAGCGTGTTGGCCGTAGACTTGGTAGTCTTAGAGTATTGAACTCATATTGGGTAGCTCAAGATGCTTCATACAAATATTTTGAAATTATATTAATTGATATCCATCATAATGCAATTCGTCGCGATCCTAAGATTACCTCAGCTGGAAAGAGCTCAAGAGGTATTAGCAAAGGTTATAGATTCTCACAAACAATTGATGGATCGCGCCGGGCTGCCTGGAAACGCAATAATCGTCTACAATTACAGAGCAAACGTTAAAATGTTAACTTATATTTTCAATTATGATATCCTATAATTGCTAAAATAAAAATGCATAATACATATTTTTTAATATCAAACATAAATAGATATTAGATGTTAATGTAGAAAATATTATTATTTTTAGTTTCAATTTTAGTTTTACACTATTGCATTATTGTAATAAGTTAATAAACACTGTAAGATGCTTAATGCTATTTTGGAAATAAAAATTCATTTTTACTATACTTATGAATTCGTGTATCTTATAATCTTATATTATTAAGTTTAAAAAAACTACAAAGTTATTTTGTTTTCTCTCCGTAAATATCTAATATTATAAAAAATGACTCGTAGTTAAAAATTAACGTGAAAATTAGATAAATTAATTTACGATAATAAATGAATTATGTTAAAGTTAAATATAATATTAAAAAAATAATATAATGATAAATAAATAATAATAAAAAATACTTTATTTCATCAAAACCAAAAGCAAAATTTACATTAAATATTCAAGACTTAACTTAAAAATTTATAAAAACAAAAAATATTAAATATAGTAAAGTAAAAATTTAAAACTAGCCTAGTTGATTAAATGAAAAAGTTAGGTTCAATCTGTTATCCAAAGATAAGTGACGAAAGAACCTTAATTCTTAACGTTAACCTTAATTCTTAAAATTGACCTAATTCATTGAACCATTTATAAATATCAAAATAGAGTGGTTTTATTTTCTGCAGTGGTTTTGTCTTCTGACAACTAGCATAAATGTTACGACACCGAATATCGTAACTGATTGTTTTGACGACTTGCGGCATTCGATCTAGTTCCACAACTTTAAATATACATATTATATATATTAAATTTACTCCAAAATTAAAAATAACATATTTATGAACTTAGATATTGTTAAAACATCTGTCTGGGTGTAAATTAAAGTTATATAAGAATAACATAAATACATAAAAATAATTTTTTTTTATTTACAAATTTTTTAACCAAAATCAATTTCCAACTATGGTTTGTCTTGCACGCATTAGATGTTCATTAGATGGGGCAGGGTGCCATTCACTTCAATTAAACGATTCAAGGAACTGGTCTTACTTTTAAACAACTTTTTATTTTATTTTTGTCTATATTTCCAAATTTAATTACCATTAATGTGCGGTGACACAAATTCACTTTTCACATAACATTTTTATTTCTGTCGGAAACAAACAGAATATTAAGTAGTTGTTTTAAACAATTTTAAACTCTGAAATACACTTCCAAGACGTTTACATAACAAAAAACAAATTAGCCAGAATGTTATGTAATATCTATCAGTACTATTGCTTTGAGAAAATTTATTTCAAAATAGTCGAAATATTGCATTTTCACAAGCCTATGTTCAGTAAAGTCAAATATTTGGAAATGCAAAATAATTCAAAATATCATACCATCCTAAAATGTGGTATTGAAATTCATTCAAATTAAATTCACTAGGCGACCACTATGGTACAATGATTAATATAAAATGTCATCTGATTAACAACAGAAGGGGTTCGTTTCGTATTCTGATTGGGACATGTATTTTGTCAAAAGTGTGTTTAATTTATTCATCAAAATTAGTTTGGAAATTTTTATTTTTTTTATTTTTGCAACCACCTACCTAGGTCATTGTGTATTAATTTTGTACATACAAAATATAAATTAATATTTTAGTTTTATGAATTGAATTGGATTTTATATAAAATTTGTTAAATTCTGATTATCACTTGACTACATTAAAATTGATTTAAATTAAATAAATTTCATTATTGACCTTTAAATTATCAGTAAGCGATGTTAACACAAAATCATAAGACCTTAACGATCATAAAAGTATTCACAAATTTAATTTATATTTTAAATATTTCTTTTCCTAAATATAATTAATATTAAATGTTAACTTGTATCCATTACATTCCATTACATTTTAAAACGCTAAATTTTGACAAAAAATTTGTGAAAAATGTTAAAAAATTTAGAAGAAAACCGGCACGGAATTGGCTCTAAAAAATAGTGTGATTACCCTTAACAATCATATGGTATTAATTTTGTAAAAATCTAAGGATTAGATAATACAAATATTAGAATTTTGAAACTACCTTAAAAAAATCTAATTTCTTGTAGCGTAAATGAAAATATTTGCTGCAATATGGCAACATTTCGCTATAACAGACATATCTTACAATTTAAATTTTTTTTAATTATTTTTTAGATGCATAACAAAAATATTTCATTAATTATTTTTTAAATGTATTTTATCATCACAATAATTTTTTACGTATGCACTTGTAACAAAAAATGTGTGTGGTAAAAAAAAAACACAAAAACAGAATAAATTAATAAAATATATTTTTTCCTTTGTTTTTGTGGTACACCTATATACTAATGGTTGTGTCATAAAACAAAACCAAAACAATAGATATTAAATATGGATAAAAAAAATTGAAAGGACATTGTTTGATTTTGTTTTGATTATTATTGTTTTTTTTTTTTTTTAAATTTCAAATTAAATTTTTTTTTTGTTAATGAAATGTTATTCAAATGTGAGATAAAATATTTTTAAATTTTCGATTTTAAAGTCTACTATCCATATAATATATCTATTTATGTTATATCAATATATGTATTCATTCTGAATGAGTTAAAGAGCTTTTAAATTTATAATTTTTTGATTTCGTTTGAGAAAGTAAGACCCATACGGATAATAAAACAAAATTTATTTCATTACATATAAATAAAAAACAAAAATAATAAAAAAAAACTAAAAATAAAAAACAAAGAATTGTACAAAGAGCAATTTGATTTAACACATATTCGGGTATACACAATATTATTATCTTTTATTTTATTATTCATATTATCTTTATGTATTTCCATTTTTACATATCGCTTATATATACAAAAACATATATTGTATATGGATTAAACTCTAACAAGCCTTTAGCAAAAAAGAAAAAAAAAAACACAATTTTAGGTTATGTGAAAATTTTTGTTTTGTTTTTGTTTTTTTTATTTGTTTTGATAATTTTTTATTTTTACAAGACAAAAATAATGTTTTACGTTCTTTTACTTTTCTTTTGTTCTTTTGTTTTGTGTTTTTGTTTTTCCTTTAAATTTAATTTTCACACTGGTATTCCAAAAATATCCTTGAGAACACACAAGCGCAAAAAATTAGGTGTGTTTTTTTTTTTTTTTTTTTTTTTTAAATATAAAAATAAAAATTATAATTTTTAATTTATTTATTTAATTTGTATTGTATAATAAATATATTTTACTTTTTACATTTTTTATAATTTCCTTATTTTTATAAAAAATTTCACAGTTTTATCATTAAAGAATACTAAAGTAATATTCTTTTTTATTTGAATTTTGTTTTTTTTTTTTTTTATTATGTTTTGATTTTTGGTTATTCTTATTTTCAATTTTTTATTATTTATATTGTTGTTGTTGTTGTTGCTATTTGTGTAAAACCGCAAACCGATACAGAGTAGTTGATTACTCTTAAAAGAATTGGTTCGAACGTCCCAAATTTCAGATACTGACTGACTGAAAAATAGATAGAGATAAAAATTGTTTTGAAAATCCTTTACAGTTATTCTAATTTGCCTGGGGATTCACAGTTCACAGTGAAAGCTTTTTCTACTTTAATGCTTTTCCATTGTTGTTGTTATTTTTTTCGTCTTGTTTTTTGTATTCCTTTAAGTATAATAATTCCTATTTGAAAATAAGGAAAATTAAAGGATTGAATGTAGAGAAATGTAATGGGAATGAGTGACAGTGTTTCAGGTAACATAAATGTAGAATAAGGATGCTGAACTGCCTGAAACTGTCATGCGTATTGAATTAAATAAATATTATTATGTATTCTATATTTTTTAATATACTTTCAGAGAAAATCATTCTCCTATTTTAATTTGGATAAATGTGTATGTGTGTGTAAATTTTTGTATGTATTTTAAAATAAAAAAAATTTATTCGAATTTTGGGCACTGGGTATAGGATAACAATATTCTATATACACTACCAATTTTAAAATAATATAATTCCAGAATCGTAGGTCATTTGTTACAGTTTGAGAGTTATTTTGTTTTAAATTTAGAATTTATATTTAGCAGCTGTTTCAAAATAACAGAGTCAATTTTCTTATATTTTTATAGTACATGTAAATTTCGTGTACTTTTTTGTTGATTTTATTTCCTATAAAAAAAAAAAAAAAACAAAAAAAAACTGGTTCAACAGGACGTCATTTGTTATAATGAAGGATTTTTTGTTTATGAAAGTGTGTAAATTCCTGTATATATATGCATGTATATAGACATTATAATAATATATTAATTTGTGTTTTTGTTGTTTTTGGTTTTCTAATTAGAAAAAAAAGTCTTTGATTTATACTTATTCGACTTGTCTCTATTTATATCGGTTAAATTGTATTTTAAAGCGTTATTTGTGCGTGTGTTTTGTGTTAAATGTTTTCTATACATAGAGAAATATAAATTTGTTGTGACGATTATTAGAAATGTTTGAATGAATTTTAATATGTTTATTTTAAGCTTTAAATTTATCGTGGAATTTTTGTTCTTGTGTGTAATTATTGTCTTAATTTGAAGTTGAAAAACTTAAAAAAAAATTAACAAAATATGTTGAAGAAAATATTTTTGAAAAAATTTAAAAAATTTTATTTGAAAAAAATTAAGGACTGAATTATATGGAATATTACGTTACTAATACTGAGACAATAAACAATAATTGTTTCTAAATATTGGAGATATTTTTCTTAACCTTCTTTATAATATCCAACAACAAAACGTTATCCGTACAATTATTTGAGGTATACGCCAAAATGATTTTCCGATTAAAATGAGTTTTGGAATTTAAAATAAAATATTTTTTTTTTTTTTCCTGTTACTCCTCGTGGGAGCATAGGGCATCAACTTGCCTCCTCCATTGTTCTCTGTTGTACGCAATGATCTTTATCTCCTCGCAAGTTCGTCCATATCTTGTTATCTCAGAAGTCGCAGTTCGACGCCAGGTGTTGTTGGGTCTTCCTCGCCTTCTGCTCCCTTGGGGGTTCCGTTGATGCATTATTGGTTCTTAACCTGTTATCTGCCATAAGTCCTTATTGCTGATGGTGCTGGGCCAGAATATTCTGCATATTCTTCTTTGGCATTTGTTCGCAAATACTTGAAGTTTCTGACTGATGTTATTTGTCGTCATCCAAGTTTCACTGCCATACATAAGTGTTGACATTACACATGCTTTGAATATTCTAATCTTTGTTTTTCTAGTTATTTGGCCATTCTTCCATATTGGGCTTAGTTCACCGAACGCAGCTCTGGGCTTACGTAGTCTGTTGTTGACATCTGCTTCTGTACCTCCGTTTGTTCTTAGAATGTTTCCTAGGTAAGAGAAGCTTTCCACATATTCGACTGTTTGACCTTCTATGGTTATGGTGTTTGTGTTGGTGTTATTTATCCCCATGGCCTTGGTTTTTTCTATGTTCATTTCAAGCCCGACTCTGCGCGCTGCTTGCTGAATTAGGTCTGCTTTATGTTGAATGTCGCAGAATCTATACGCTAGCAGACATATATAATCCGCATAGTCAAGGTCCTCAAGTGTCCTTGAGAGATCCCACCTTATATCTCTTCCGGAAGAACCCGTTTCTTTCATTATCTCATCTATTACAAGCGTGAATAGAAGTGGTGAGAGTGGACATCCTTGCCTTACTCCAGAATTTGTGGTGAATGTGTCGCTTATTTGTCCGCAGTGGAGAACTGCTAATTCTGCATCTTCATACAAAGCTTCTATTAGTCTTATTAATTTTTCGGGAATTCTTTTTCTTCTTAATGTATTCCATATCGCAATGCGTTGAACCGTGTCGAAAGCCTTCTTGAGATCCATGAACAAGAGATATAGCGGAGAGCGCCATTCTACAGATTGTTCTATGATCAGCCGTAGTGTGTTGGTGTGATCTGTACAACTCCTTTCTGAACGAAATCCTGCCTGAATAAAATATAAATTACTAGTCGATAGGATCATTTTTTTTTATATAATATTTGTATCTGTAAGATTATTTTTGAGATTTATATCTGAAAGATGAAAAATTTGAGTGTGAAATCTATAATGACATACTTAACTCAAAAATTTGGAACTGGCAAGAAATTTTCCGAGCGACGGAAAAATAGAGGGTTTTTCAGTAGATCAATTTGGGCATTAAAGTTCAGTGCATTCAAGTTTTTCACATATATAGGCTCTTCTAAGAAGAAAGCAACAACAACAAAATATTTGATGTATTTTATGATCTTTTCGCAAAATAAATCGGAACAGAACACGATCTATCAAAAACAACAAAAATTTGGGTTCATTATGTAGATCGGAACACTCAGAACGTAAAAATTAGGTTAACTTTTATAATTAGAGTTCGCTTAGAATTTGATATCTATGTTCGTTAAGCTGGATTTTAATTGAGCAATATTTAAAATCTTAAAAAAATTATTGGCTCTAAAAAGGGAGCGAGCTTATTGAATTTTTATGTAAGAAAAAGATGCAAAGAATTTCCTAAATTTCTATTTGGGAAATTTATTTTATACACAAAAAAAAACAACAATTCAATCATCAAAACCATCTGTATAATTAACCATCTGTATTATCTAAGTATGATATCACAAAATTTTTGAAAATATCCCCAAATTTTGTACAAATTTGTTTTTCTTTTTCCAGAATAATTTTTATTTATTCTGCTACATATAAGACGATTAGTCTTTTAAACATGTAACTAGAATTCATAATTTAAAATTAACAAAACTAAACATTTTAGAAAATAACAATGAAAAATGTTAAAATGTAAAAATATAAAATGCTTAAACTATAACTAGATTAAATTACTAAATTAATAAAAATAAAACATATATATATTACATATTATATAGAGATATAAAAATTAAAAAAATAAAAAAAAACAATGCTATATACAAAAATTTACATACTTAATATATAAAACATGTATACAAATATATGCCTGTTGAACTAAAATAATACATTTGCATACCTCTACTCATGATTTCTAAAATACTCATTGCTGAGCTCAGTAAACCTTTTAATGTTATTAACGCGCAGAATGTTGTTCGGTATGGAGTTCCAAAGAATAGTAGTTCTAACAAAATGCGATAGCTGTCTTAATCGACTCCGACGACGAACTATTACATTCATATTTCTTGTTGATCTACCAGTAGTGACCTTTTCAGAAAGGTATAATCACATAATATTTAACAAGATCTTTAACACCTAATATTACGTTGGAAACATCACTAATGTGATCATGTGTACGCCGGTTTGTGACAAAACGAGTTCAAGCATTAAAAATTAGTTGCAGCCTGTCCACTAGCAGACATATCAGAGTAAACAGTATCACAGTATGTGAAATGATGAATCAATAAAGCTAGGACGAGTTTACGTTTTAACCATTCATTTAGAACATAAGAATATTTCCAGAATTTTCTTAAAATACAGTAGACATTTTTGGATATTTTATCAATATGGTCATTCCCCGTTAGGGTATTATTAAAAATCATTCCTAAATTTTTAGCATTAGTGACATTTTAATTTATTCAATTTGGGCTAATATAGATGTATCAATTTCCCTAGAATAAACAATCATTGCTTGCGATTTAGATTCATTTAACTTTAGCCCATTATTTTTAGTCCAAAATAAAATAGTATCAAGATCGTCGTTAATTTTAGCAATGTAGGTAATGATATTGGTAATAAGTCCGCTAATAAATATTTGGGTATCATCAGCATACAATCTGCATTTTGACTCAGATAAACATAGTGGTATGTCATTAACAAATAAAATAAACAATAAGGATCCTAATAGAGATCCTTGAGGTACACCACATTTTAGCTCAACTATATCTGATCTCATCTGATTCAAATAAACAAATTGATTTCTTTTACAAAGGTAATGACATAATAATTTAATAGCTAATAAGTCAAAGCCAAATGACTGCCTTAGTTTTTTGCATAGAAGTTCATGATTTACACAATCAAAAGCTTTGGAGAAATCCAAAAATAGTAAAACAGTTGCATTTTTTTTATCCATTTCCATGTATATATTTTCGGATATTTTAAGCAAGGCGGATGATATGCTGTGCTGTTTTCTGAATCCAGACTGGAAATTATACAATACACTATTAGCTTCAATATATTGAGTGATTTGTCTATGCATAATTTACTCAAACACCTTAGATAGAAAGGGTAGTATGCTCGGGATCAGCATAATTGTCGGGAATCAGAATAGAAGGATTAGCCTTTTTTGGAACTGGGATAACTTTACCACACTTCCAATTACCAGGATAGTTACCAGTTGTTAATATATGGTTGAAAATATGTAAAATGAAGGGAAGGAAACAGGAGATATAATTTTTAAGAACTTCGGAGAAATTTGGTCGGGTCCAACAGCATCTGATTTAATTTCATTTAAAGCAAAATGAACTTAATCAATGCCAACATTACGAAAAGCAAAAGAACATGATAAATTACGAATTGGAACATTGCACAATTCAGGATTAGCTTCCACAGAAGTTTCAATGAATAAAGAATTTAGTTCATTCACATCAAAATCAACAATACTATCACAGTTATTTGCTTTACCTATTCCTAATTTGGACGACCATAACTGTTTAGGTGAATTATTGCAATTTAATATTTCACTGTTGCTCTGTACTGTTGCTCTGTTGCACTGTACGTATACGCATTGAGCTATCATACAAAATAATGTCATTTCATGTTATCTCCCTGTTTAAACCCAATACATTTTTTAAGATTTTAAAATATTGGTCAATGAACATCCAGCTTTATAAATTTCCTGAGCATGTTTATCAAATTACTGTCTGTCAAAATTTAAGTGGTTGAAACTTAAGAAAAAATTGTTGAATTATTGGCATTTGTCAATTTAACAAAAACATATTTTGTTATAATTTAGTGATATTCTGTTTAATATACACATATAAGTATATAGTTAATTTAGTATTATATTAAAAAGTTATTAAGGTACCGAATTACTTTGATATTTCTGAGTAAAAGTGTTTCTACTTTATATACCATCAAGGACGTATTTTATTTTCCCATTTTCAACAAATTTTCAATAAAGTTATTAAAATACATAGTTCTATTTTGTTTTTAACTTTATTTTATCAATTTTAGATCTGTCTTGACCAGACTGATCCCAGTATGTTCTGATCTGTTTATTATTTGTATAATAAACAATGCTCAGAGTTATAAAACTTAAGATGCATGCTCCAGTTTACTTCCTTAGATACGTCCTTAGATATGTTTTAAGTGCAATTTTCTAAAACTTTGTCGAACACTTTAAATACTTTTAGGCAGTGTTTTAGCATACTAACAATCTGTGTGATTGTTAGTAAGTGTTTTATTGTATAATATTGATAAAACTATGTTCATTGTTGAATAAATTCGTCTTCAGAAGATTTATTTTAGTCATAACCAGCAGCATTCCAGTTAATTCGCAACAAAATAGTGAAGACACATTTTACAACATATTATGTGAATTTTTGCAATCAAACCTGGGGCTTATTGATTACTATTCAGATTACATAACAAATGCATTAAAAAAAATAAATATAGGATTAAAGAGGTTTCACTGTTTATTTGTACTTGAAAGAAAACAAAAATGTTGTTTATAAAACGATTGGAAAATTAAAAATAAAAAACATCGTAAGATGCAATTTAACTGCTGTATTTCCTACACCTTTTTATAATTTTTTCTTTCCTCTTTGATTTTAAATGTTTCAAAAAAAAGGGGAGTTAATATAAAACGTTGTAATGTTAATGTATAATGAATGGCATTTCATGTAAGGAAATTTATTTTTCATTCTTTCTTTCTTTTTACAATTTTAGATACGGTTATTTTCTAAGAGAATGAATCTAAAGAATAAATTTTGTTTAATTAAAGTAGCAAAAAAGTGTGTTGTATACCATTCGAGAAGAATAAAGAAATACAAAACATATATAATATAATATGTACATAATAATGTACTTGTATTATAATATTAAAAATAAGAAAAGAGCATACTATATAAGAAACGAAAGTGTACTTAATGTTTGCATCTGAATTTTTTTGTTTGTTTTTAAATTAATATAAAATTAAATTGTTTTTATTATGAATAAGAAAAATTGTAAGAAAAAAAAACTAGATTAGGCGGAATGTTATACAGGAAGTTATTCAAATTTACTTTGAATTTCTGTATAATTTTATACAGAGTGTATTATTTATATTTAAAATAAATAAAAATTTTATGATTTTAGAGGAGATTATTTTATAAATTTAAAGTAGAAAAATTTTTTTGCTCTTAAAGATTTAATATACTAGTTATTAGATTACTTAAAGTAGATTGTGAAAAAGGCCTGTGAAAAAGGTTTTTTAATTCTTATTAATTTGTCTAATTCATCTGAAATAATAATTAATTTTTTCTATACCATTTCTAGTAACTAGACATAATTTTGTGAAACTGTAAAATATGGTTATTGAATTTTTCATATTCCTATTAAATAGTTTTACCCCTTGTAGGAATGTCTGGTCTGGCCATATTGTTTTGTTAAATTAATTTTATGTACTTAGTTTTTATTGTTTTGCACATATATTCTATGAATTCCTTTAATGTAAATTTCTACATCATCAAGTAAAAAAAATAGGATATTTTATTTATATATTATATATATATATATGCATAGTGTGTTTTTATTTATTTTTTTTTTATATATATTTACTTGTAATATAGCCAACTTATTTCTAAAAATTAACAAAAAAAATAATTCACATTATAATTTATTTAAACTAACTTATTGACCCAGTACGATTATTCTAAATTGTTACATTGCAGTTAAAATTATCTTAGTGTTTTTTACATACGTTTTACCTGACCATCACTTTCTTGAAATACAATTTTATTATTAATTTTAATAAAGAGTCGGAAAAGGCTAGAAAAAACCGACTTTAATTTTATACTGCCAGATTTATGTTTAGAGCAAGCACATCCGACGTCTGTTACTAGACGAAGGCTTGCTTCATTTAATTGTGCAATAACGCATTATCCAGTAGGGTTAGTAAATCACCGCCACCTTTGATTAAAAAATCTAAAAATAAACTAAACCAGGTACATGCTGTTAGTAGAAGGGTAAAAGTCATAAATTAATACCAATGTTAATAGCTATACATTTAATAAAAACACTTCCAAAAGTTAGGCCGAAAGTATCAAAGCTAAAAAGAACAACAGTTGTTAGTTGGTCTCAGTTGAGCGTACATTAAAACGTAATCGTTTTTTAATAGTTAAAACACTTAGTTGACGATCAAAAGAACTAGAGTTAGGGTTCACTTCACGGAGCATTCTAGTGATTGGCTCGAATCTACCATATTCAGTAGGGTGGAAGGGAATGTGGAACAACTCAACGGTTCTGAAATTATTCCTATTGGATCTTTCAACCAAATAATTTTAAATTTCAGGGGCTAGCATCATACCCGAAAGCATCTGGTGAATAAAAGAGATATCTGCAATTATTCGACGATCAGACAACGACTGTAAGTCAATGAGTTTAAGACGGTGGGAATACGATGAAAGTCGCAATGGATCATTCCACGAAAAGTTACTCAAAGCGAAACGTAAAAACTTTCGCTGAACCGATTCAGTTCGATTAATATTAGTCAAGTAATGTGGAGACCACACACCACACTTGACTGGCATATGCAAGGGTAGGCCTTACATATGTAACATAAAGATATTGATATAACAAGTATAACAAAATTATGCATGAAAGAGGATTACTTCACTTTCAGAGGAATGTTTTATAAAGGCAAAACCGGAGTCGCAATGGGGAATCTACCGTCTCCATTTATAAGTGAAATATTCATGCAAAAAATAGAAGATAAGCTACACAAAGAAGGAAATTGACCAAAATATTGGATAAGGTATGTAGACGACGTGTTCTATATCATCAACTGAAATGAAATAGACAAGATCCTGAACAACCTTAACAATATTCATGAGAACATAAAACTCACAGCAAAAATTGAAGAGAATCATCAACTACCTTTCTTAGGTATTTTAATATCTAAGAGAGATAATGAAATAAAGTTCGCAATCTACAGAAAGCCGACGAACACCCAAAGAGTAACCCCAAGTATATCAAATCATAGCTTACAACAAAAGATAGCTCAATTTCGTTCAATAATCCATAGACTAGTAACAGTTCCAATGGAAAAGGATAAATATAATGAGGAAAAAAATTATATTATCGACACAGCTACAAAAAGTGAATACTCGAGCACAACAATTACACGAATTATCAACAAGAAAAGGAGGTATATGAAAAGGGATGATATGACCACATTGTTCCAACAGGAACGGAAAAAAGAAGACACCAAAAGAATTTCCATCACATATGATGATGACATAATGAAGTCATTAGGGAAAAAATTAAAAAAACACAACATAGACGTCATAAGTACTAGTAGACGGCATCAATTGAAAACATTACTAGTCTCTGCGAAAGATAAAAAAATAGAAACAGAGAAAAGCGGAATCTACAAAATGTGAGAAAATATATATTGGACAGACAAAGAGATTAGCAACAGTAAGATTTCAAGAACATCTAAACGAAGCAAAAATTGCTAAGAAGGCAGGTAAAATATCCAATTTCAAATCAACTGTAGCAGAACACATCGCAATCGAGGAACATGACATCAACATAGAGGACCTAGAGGTAATCAAAGAAATCAACGACACCAGAAAACTAGATGTTTGCGAAAGTCTGGAAATCATAAAACCACCGCCAGGTACCCTTCTAAATAATGATCACGGTAATGGGTACACGTGGCTATTTAAATTTATAGGAAAATAAAAATATAAATCCTTTCTTTATCAGGTAGAATTAAGTAAATTTAAAATTTAATTTAATTTTGTAATTTTTATTGCCCATAAACAAAAAAAAAGTATATATAACTAATAAAGCTCTTAATTAAATTTAATTACGTCAATACACTGAAGAATTGTTGCCGAAATTATTGACTAAATAACGATATTTGTAAAATAGACAAATAAAAATTTTAGTAAAATAAAAGGAATTATGCGTTTTTCTTTCTTTTTAAGTTACAAACTATTTAAAAACTAACCTACAACTAATTAGCATAGTCTAACAGAAGTAGTCTTAACTAGAGATTTCAAATTAATCGTTTTTATAATAATCGGTTAGTCCATTATTCTTTTATTACCACTAATCGGTTAATCGGTTCAAAAATGTACAAATGTTCTATTTAAAAAAGGAAACCTGAAAAACAGTAGCTACTAAAACAAAAGAATAATTTTATACCACAATTCAAATTTAATCTTTATTGAAGTAAAATTTAGAAAAAACAAGAGGATTTAAAGTATCAGTATTCAAACGATTTCTAATGTTGGTCATAAAATTTCCGGAAATAGAAAATACTCGTTCACTATTTGTCGAAGATGACTGAATAGTCAATAGGGCTTGATAAAGATTTTCCAATTGTTTGCTTCTTTGACTAGTTCCTTCTACAATTTTGAAATTCTTTTTTGATATTGTACGACTTATTGGGTTTCGGAACCATAAAAAAAGAATCAATAGTTTTTTGCATTTTTTTTAAATTCAGATTCAGGTTTAGATTCACCATCAGCTACGTCTTCAACATTTAATATTTCTTCTTTTGTTATGTTATTTTCTCCAAATGTAAATAATGTTTCGTATATTTCACTGGCCAACAAAGTTATATCAGATTTCGAAGTAAATGACAAAAATTCATTGGCTTGGGATAAGTACAATTTTTCAAAAAATACATGAGAGAAATTGGACCCTTATTTCGACACTCTTCGATACGTCTTTTTAATATTGCAAACAAATTAAGCGACATTTCTGTATTTATATTCTTCAGCTTTTCGAAAATGTACATAAGAACTGCTTCTGCCTTCAATAAATTCGTATTATTTTTTCCCAATTCATTTACACCAAGTTCCATGGGTTCAAGAATCAATAGTATTTCTTGTAATATTTTGATGTTTTCATTATTGGTTTTGGTGGTACCAATTTCATCTAATGCTTGATTAATGTAATGTAACTCTTAAAAAGCGCTTGATCCTTGCAACCTGAGAATTCCATCTGGTTCTACAAATTATAATTGTTAAACTAAAAAATACAGGAGAGTAAATGGAATTTTCTTCATTATTTTTTTACTATTAATCGATTAATCGAATCATTGGAAAAGGACCGATTATTGATTAACCGATTAATCGGAATGAAATCCCTAGTCTTAACAGAACTGTCATGTTTAGTTGAATTTAAAATTTATTATACCAATTTTGTTATGAAAATTTTCTTAGTATCATAACCACCAGAATTTATTAACATTTATAATATGGTTTACGTCATTTGGTGAGAGGCTCATGTTATATCTCCAAATTGCTAGTGGGATATTGGGGTTAATATTTGGCTCGAAAGTGATCTGTTTTTGGGTTCTACGTTTAAAAGCGTGATAAATAATAGGGATATTGCTATAATTGGATTGAATATATCTATTGCGATCAAGAAAGCGAAATGCTTCTGGGGCTGACCTGAGCTTAATTAGTCTTCCATGTATTTATTTTCTGGATATGCAGAATGTGAAACTAAGCTATTATCTATTATATTAGTTGTAGGTTTAACATAATGTTTTCTAATTAAATACAAAACATAAACAATTCTAAAAATATTTGCCTATACAGCGTTCTTGGAATTGGAAAAGAAATGTTTATATTCAGTATCTGGCTGAGGATAAATACCTGTACATCCTCTCAGAAATTTTTTTTCTAACTTTCTATATAATTCCATAAGTGATATTATATCAAATTTAGCAACCGTAAATCAAAATTGGTCTAATAAGCGCTTGATACGCTCTTATTTTAAACCTGGCAGATAAGAATTTTGATTTAAACAATATTTGGGTTAAAGTGTATGCCTTTCTCGCCGAATTAATTTTATTTTTAATATGCTCAGTAAAATTAAGATTGTATTGCAAAATTACCCCTAGATATTTCACATATTTTTTGTTTACTAATTTAGTATTTCCTGGAAGTTGTATATTGTATAACTGTAATATTATGTATGCAAAAATATTTAGTACATATTCGGATTAGTACCTATGAACTATTTGTATTTTAGCAGTTTAAAAATAATAATGTATTTGTTTAATAAAGAAAATGCGACCACTGAAGCGATTCCCTGCCGGATTAGTATATATCATGTATATATACGTTCCGCTAGCCCTGTCAACTGACCAGACTACAGTGATTTAACCAATCATGGTTTTTTTGTATTTTTGTTTATATTTTTATCGTATAGTTACGTAATCGGTGTGCCAAAATATCAAACCAAGTCTACTATTAATGTGTTTTTTCTCTATAATCACGCACAAAACGCGCAATAGGTCAGCAAGACATTTTAGATTGTACTATAAATGCAAATACATTAGATTAATATTGTAAGAGGATGAAACTGAACCATGTAAAGAGGACGATGAACACGTAGATGATGATTCATTTTTTTTTTTTTTATTGTCTTGTCAGTAACTTAGGTAGTGCTTCACCATTCGTGCTTAATTAAGTACGGTATTGCAATTTTATACTACAATATTCATAATATCCACAATATATCGAGCAATTACTTATCAAATTACGGGCTTACTCATTAAATGTGAAAAACTACTGCTGTTGTAAGTAATTAAACCTTCTTAAATAGAATAGCTCCATTTTATTTAATTTGCTACCAGATTATACTTTGTCATTTATTTGATCCCAATAACAAATGATTATGAACCTAAAGAACCATCAGATCCAGAAGAAAATTTGATAATCTAAATTATTTCAAATATTCAAAGTGATAGTGAAGATAATTA
Source organism: Argyra leucocephala (assembly GCA_963942445.1). Classification (NCBI taxonomy): domain Eukaryota; kingdom Metazoa; phylum Arthropoda; class Insecta; order Diptera; family Dolichopodidae; genus Argyra; species Argyra leucocephala. The sequence continues at coordinate 38,604,922 of OZ012678.1, read as the reverse complement.
AGAAAATAAACTGGAAAAATTGAAAATATTTTAATTCAAATTGGTAGATATTTTTAGGCAAGGGTTGTCCTAACCACAATGTCCTAAACCACAACATTTAGAAAAAACAACAATTTCACCAAAAACATCAGCAGTTGGCAAGTAATTTTCATGTTTTTAGAGCAACTGTACCGCATAAAAGCTTTTAAGAAATAACTCGGTTTATGAGATTCGATAATGGTAACAGACACACAGATTGCAAAGTCGTAGAGTTTAAGCTGATACTTAGCTTATTATAATGTGCCATCGAAGAGCAATTATTTCTATACCGTAGAAGAGCAAAAATTATTAATTACATAAATAATAAGCCAACGAAATATTATGAAGGGAAAGTTATTTAAACATATATTTTCGACTTTGCTTTAATTTTTTACACTTGCCTTACCCTTTTTTGCACAGATTTGAATAAGTTATAATACAATTATTTAGCAAACTTAGGCAGAACAATTTGTGCTGACAATTTTTCTACAATATTCAATGGTTGTCAACGATTGATGAAAACTCATCCAGATTTTATGTAAACCTGTAGACAAAATAAGTGATATGTGCAACCAAAATTAAAAAAAAAAAAAACAAATAAAGTTACTGTAAATGATTATTAACAATGTGGTTTCTTAAACTGCCAAGGCATCTAGTTTGTATTTAGTTATTTCTATACTAAAGATTAAAGTATGCCACATTATTATTTAAACCTGCATTTCCCAGTATTATTCACAATAAATCATATCTCAATATCCGCCACTTTAAATCTATATCCTTTCTCTTTCTGTATGCGACCAATCTATATAAAAATTGTCTGACTTTACACATATTTTAAATTAGTGATTAATAAAATATATACAAGTATTTTAAGATTATTTTTGTTTGATATCCAATTATACTTTTAGCTTTTATTTTATTAATAAAATTGTGTTTTGAGGGTATTTTAAGTAATTTGATATCATTATTTGCATATCTTTATAAAAACAAAAAACATTGAAATAAAAATGTAAAATGCGTACAGATTATATGGAGGCTCCCACATTATCATGTGATTAATTTAGCACTCAAATTACCCAAATGTTCGTGTGAATTTTGATTATTTTTATTTTTTGTTTTGCATAAATTACAGTCTAAGTAATAAAATTGCATAAAAAATACAATACAATTTGTTTTTGTACATCCTTGGAGTATTTTTAAGAAGAAAAATTTAAATTGAGGAAAAGAAAGTTTAGGTAGGTATTTGAGAAGTTGTATAAAATTCTATTAAAACTTAACAGATGTTTTAGTTCTAATGGTATTCAAATTCAGAAATTGAATGGGTAATTTGAGATTTGAAAAATTGCTTACCCTGCAAATTTGTCTATACAGATGAACTGAAAGTCAGGACTATCTAGGAATTGTATAAATTTTTAAAATTTTTATTATATCAAATTCAAATTTGATAAAAAAAAATAAATTTTTATCATTAAACCAAAAGTTTTTTAGTCATTTCTTACAACAATACATTTGGTAATTTTTTCTGTTATCCCAGAAATCAGAATACACAATATATTGTAATTGAATTGAAGCTGTTAAAAGATGCACTCAATCGTCTTGTCTAGTTAAAGTTAGATGATGTTGAGAAACCAACTGTCCGGTTAAAAAAAAAATAACTGCTTGAACATATTGATTATTGATAAAAATACATGCTGTGTCGGAGTTGGTAGGGCACCTAATTTTCAACCGAATGGTCCTAGGTTCGATTCCCAACGAAGGTAAAATAATGCTTTTTGAATTTTTCGACGAGGTCCAGTACACTTTCATTGTGATAAAAAATAGGTTATGATAAAAATGTTGGACATCACTAAAAATAAAATGGAACTATGCCATTATGAAGCTGAAGTACTCTAAAATAGTTTTCAACATTTAAATTAGTAGATATACCATAACAATTCTATAGAAAAGTTATTGCGTATTAACACATCAGAAGTTGGTTGATATATTGCATAACCGCTTTTATAGTGCAGTCAGCTTTATTGTACTCTGCAGGTTGGCTCTAAGATCGACTAGAAGATTAGAATCGATTAGAAGATTATTTAATGAAAATAATATTGTCAATGAAATGCAATCTGGCTTTAGGAAGAGATATTCAACGGAGATGCCATTAAATTAGGTATCACATGAATCGAAAAGACACATAGCTAAAGGAAAAAAAATTGTAGCAATATTTCTAGATTTTAGAAGAACATTTGAAACACTAGATCGAAATATACTCTTAAATAAGTTAAAAAAGTATGGGATTAGAAATGTTGAATTTGAATGGTTTAAAAACTTTCTAACAGAAAGAATGCAGTGTACAAAGATAAATGACCCTGTCTCAAAACCTAAATCAATATTTTTGGGTATTCCCCAGGGCTCTATACTGGGTGTATTATTGTTCCTTGTATATATTAATGATATAAACACATCATTGAAATTTTGTAAAGTTTCACTGTTTGCAGATGACACTTTGGTAAACATGGTTGAGGATATTTTCCACTTTGCTTTAATTTTTTAAACTTGCCTTACATTTTTTTTGCAAACATTTAAGTTAATACGGAGATCTTACGGTGAACAAGTTATAATGCAATTATTTAGCAAACTTAGACAGGACAATTCGTGCTGAGAATTTTTCTACAATATTCAATGGTTGTCAACGCAGAATGTGAAAGAAAAATGAATGAAGATCTAAATAATCTATATATTTGGCTTAATATGAATAAACTTAAGCTTAATATAACAACATTTTGTTTTCTTGTTTAACATAATAGGTACGATACAAAAACCACAAATAGAAATAAGTGGAGAACAAATTGGAAATGATGATGAAATAAAATACTTAGGAGTAATTGTAGACGAAAAACTGAACTTTAATATGCACTGTAATTATATATGTACAAAGATAACAAAGAAAAGAACAGGTAGAATAAGATAAAAAATTTCCAAAGATTGTGTAATTAATATATAGCACACTGATACTGCCACATTTGAACTACTGCTCTTCAATTTTGTTCCTAAGTAATGAAAAACATGAACATACTTCAAATTGCACAAAATCGAGCTATGAGAATTCTTTTAAAATGCGGTATTAGAACCCGTATCAAAGATATGCTAAGTACGTTGAAATGGATGGATGTTAGATAAATTGAAGTACAACGACTGATTCTAATGCTTAAACTTAAGTATAAATTACTACCCAATTATAAGCAGAAACACGTTGAGTATGTTGGTGGATATTTTATACAAATTTTCGATGAATTACCAAATAACATAAAAAATGAAATTAGAATTAGTATATTTAAAAACTTAATACGAGAACATAATATGTAGATAATTTTAAAATTAATTTTAAAAATTATAAAGTTTCTAGAGACTAATAAAATAAATCTAAATCTAAAAGTAATTTTGTATACATATGAAAGAAAAAATAAAAAAAAAATATATTCTTGGCTAAATTTTTGATCTAGAAGAATTTGAAATTAGAGTCCTACGAACTTCACGTTAAAGACATAACCATTGTATTGATAGAAGCAGCGTTTGGCTTTTCCAACACCACAGAATTTATGATTAGATACTCTAGTGTTGAAACTATATAAAAAGCTCCAAGTTCGAATTGGAACAATTTCAAGACTCATATGTAGGTATGTTTTCCAAACCTAGGTCGACTGTATTTGTTACGCGAAACACAAGGAGATTAAAAAGAAGAATACCAAACGACTTAATATAAAATAAATAATTAACTAAATTAACTGTGAAATAAACTAGAGATTAGATTTTGTAAACTAGTGTAGCTTATCACTGAGTAGGCTCCTTCAAGTCATATTTTCATCAAAAATATTTGCTTATTGTATAGAAATGAAAATACAGATTGTAAATAATAAAGGAAGGAAAAAAAAAAAAAATATATGTAGATTTCAAAGAAACACATTTGTAAGATATAAAAGCCCAACTAAACTCCCACTTGGTATAAACAAAGTTTTATTAGAATTGCATTGGCTCATAGTAGACCTTATAAATTTTACAATTAAATTACTGTAAAACATTATTTTGCAGAATAAGCGTCCACTGTGTACATTAAAATTAATTTTTTATATTTTACAGTCACATCAGTAAACTGATAATTTTTAAAATTCGGTTTTTATCATTATAGCTGTAGTAAAAAATCATCATTGCATTTTAAAGTCTTTTAATCTACGATCACTTGTATCTGCTAAATGAGCCATTTATTAGTGCCAGTACAGTCCAAAGAATTAAAAAAAAACTTTATCCAAAAATATTTATCAAAACACAAACTGTTCCATTTCGCACTCCAGAAAAAACAGCTGAAGCTGAAGCAAGAGCCAAAAAATTATTGGGAAATTTAATAAAAAAATTGTATTTTGTGTTTTTTAAGATGAAACATACGTTTTGGCTTAATTTGACCAAATACCGGGTCAAGAAATTTATGTTGCAGATCAATGTGGGAATGTTAAGTACAAATCAAAGTCAAAGTTTCCAAAAAAAAATATTGGCTTGGCAATTAATTTTGAAAAAAGTTCTACATTCATCACACACCGGATTAATCAATCAACAAATTACATGAATTAAAAGAGTGCTTGAAAACAGGCTTAAAACCTTTGATAGTTATTTACAAAAGGACTTTGAAGGACATTTATAAAAATTCCAAAAAAAATCACTGATTTTAAGGACAAGTGAACAGCAGTTACCAAAACAATTGATACAAGTCTCTTAATAAAATTGGCGGCTTTTAATAGTTTTCTTCATTGTTTAATTAATATTCCTTTGTCAGAGAACGATTTCATGCAGGAATTATCAATAATTAAAACTATCGCTAAAAATAATGGCTATGACGAATGTATAGTGAATAATATTTAAAGACGAAAATTATACCAAAAAATGCGTAGTCTTGTTTATAACTAAAAGTGTGATGAAAACAAGAACTATTGTTCGATTAACTATATGGGGAAAGTCAGTAATAAAATTTCTGCTACATTAAAAAAAAACATGATATATTCGCTATCTTATAATCAAAATTGAAGATAAACAAATACTGCAAAAAAGTGGGGTTTAGCAAGTTCATTGTGATAATTGTGACGCAATCTACATAGGTCAAACAGGTAGGAGTTTTAACACTAGGATGAAAGAACGTAGAATGTGTATACAACAAGGGAAAACAACAACAGGATTAAGTGAAGATTGAATATCCGAAAACCACAACATTTCAAGTAATTTAAAACCCTTTACATTTAATCAGTAAAGGAAAGAAATTACATTTTTGTGAAAGCTTAGAAATTAAAAAAGCAATAAAAGATAAACAAAACATTGTTAATAATCAAATAGAAATTAATAATTTAAATTCTTTTGCTATTTATGATTGTATTTTCAATTATCAATAAATTTATTATTTGTTACCTATAATCTAAGTTCACTTTAAATTTAAAATTTTAAATTTCAATATGTAAAAATTAAATTTATTAAAAATTTTTGTATTTAATGCTTGTAATATTTTGTTTTATATCCATTTATGATCCATGATTATGACCGACAGGTCAAAACATTTGTCGGAATAAAATAATTTTGTGAAATTAACAAGAGTCTTTTATTTAAAAAAAAAAAAAAACATTTTTGTCCTGAATATTGCTTTCTTTTCAATCAATTTCACAGTAGGATTTGTCTAGATAGTTTCAATACTACAATAACTAATGAATTCAGTAATGTTGACACAAATTCCTAAATTCCGTAAAATTTACTATCAGTCAAACTGTCTGTAGAAACTTTACTCTACCTTGAAAACGAATTTCGTAACAACCAATATTTTAACTGTCAGTTTGTTTTTACTGATATTTTTATTAAAAGTTGAAGAAGAGTCTTAACAAGGTAATTATTGTTATGTCTGTAACCGTATAAAAATGTAAAGTATTCAACTCTTTAGCATTATTTCATGTTTTAATTTTCTCAAAACTGTCAAAAATATTTTCCAATATTAAAATATAACAATACACTAAAGTCATCTCATTTTAATATTTAAAAAAATCAAATCATATTTTTTCTATTTCTATTCTTTACCTTATTGTTTGTCAATTTTGATTTAAGTTATTAATACTAAGTAGAATAATTCGTATATCTACCTACAATTTGTATATCACCTTTTGCATAATAAAATATATTCATGTTTTTTTTTCTATTTAATTTCTATTCGATATATCACAACTCACGTACTAGATGCTGTACTGATTTTCATGCTGTCTCTTTTTCACATTAAATATACATACGGATAAGATGAACTCGACAAGATGTGAATTATAAAAAGCTATTTTTTTTTTTTTTTTGAAATATTATTGGAATTTAAATTAGTCTAAAGGTAATTTATTCGAAATATTTTCGATAACAGAGAGAGAGAGAGAGAGTTAGAATGAAGAATAACAGTAAACTTTAACTAAGATTTTCTAAGATTATCTATATTGTGAAATCAAATGAACTCTAACAATTTTTTATGTTCATTGTTATCACATTTCAGTTATAAAAGAGTTCAATATCCTGGATAGATATTATGTAGATACTGATGTCATCTTAAGACTGGTATATAGTGATGAAAATAATGATAAATAATATTGATTATGATGATAACTGGGACGAACCCCTTAATTTCCATTTTATTGTTATATATATTCATAATCATACATGTACGTGCATACAGTACGTCATAGTATTGAAACTAGATTATTATAAAATAACTTAAGGAGGGTTCAACAATAAGGACAAGCACAATAAAATAGGAGTAGGATGGTGTTGTGGTGATAAATGATTTGTGCGAAGTAAAGTTTTTAAATTAAAAACTAGAAATATTTTATGTTTTTTGCTTCAGTATTAAAAGTTGTTGTTTTTTTCAAATTTATAAATGACATTGGAATACTTATTAGTGTCCTGGGAATCATAAATTTCTGTGTATATTAATTTTTGTGTAATAGATACAATATCTTAGTATAAAATTTTTAATGAAAAATTCCTAAATTCAAGAATAAAAAAAGGGATGGGGAAAAAATAGAATATATCATTGAGCACAATAATATTTTTAAATTATTAAAGGTATTTCCAAAATAATGGCAAGTAAATAAAGTAAAAATTCGTGAATAAAAATGTTTCAAAATTTTGCTATGACATGTTAAAAGGCAATCTGTACGACACAGCCCATATTCAAATTCTATTTAATGGTATCGCAAATACTCAGATTTTATACATTGTCATTTCAGTATACGGACAAAAATATGAAATTACCTAATTTTACTGTTATTATATATGTTACGGTTAATGTGATAAATCCGGTAATTATTAATAGTAACCGGTAATTATTAATAATAACCGCTTATCTTGATAAATACAGTATTGAATAGTAACATTACACATCATATTGAAGAAGTGGTAAAATGTCAAATTCAACATTTTTTCAAACAAATTAAAAAATTTTTCATTCAAATTCGACATTTTGCCAAACAATTTGTTTCAAGAAATGTTGAATTTGATTAACAAAATGTTGAATTTATTTGAAAAAACGTTGAATTTGAATAAAAAAAATATATATAAATAATTCTTTTTTTATGAGGGTAAACAGCTAATAAGGCATATTACAGCTAGATAAAGCACCTATGAAAAATACATATTATATACATATTATATACAGTATTTATTAATTTATTATTTATTTAACAGTTGATCGTTCCTATACAGATAAATCTGCAGGCCAACTTTATATAGGTACTTTTCTCTTTCGAAATGTTGGTCGTTTTTTTATTAAATTATATTAATTACTAGGGGCACCTGTTGAGTAATTAGAATTCAAGTTAAAGTCAAATTTAAAGTTTTTAAAAGAACAGGGATTTGCATGGACTGATATAGACTTCTCATTACAAAGCAAAAAACACTCATGTTTTAATGAAAAGCTTTGAATTTAGTATGTTTTCATTAAAAAACATAAATATCTTACTTCTCATTTTCTGTTTCATTTCTACTTATTTCTTATTATATTTGGTGAATAATAAAACCATATGATTAACAAATTTTCAACTGTGTGCACATTATTGTTTTATTTACAACTTACTTATTATAAATATTAAGAGTTCATTATGGAGCAGAGAGATAAAATGAAAAGGTGTCTACTTTGCAGGTCCTTAAATGCTTGTCAATTATAATAATTATAGATGATGAACATATAGTACAATAAAAATTGGCGGTTAGTTATGATTGTTATGTATTCAAACAAAAATAATAAAATATTGCCTGGTACCTATATACATATTATGTACGTAAAAACAAAAAAATTTTTAATTCCATACATGCATTATTATTGTACATGTAATCAATGCTGTGTATCTTCTACTCCAAATGTACTTATACTATATACTATGTATTTATGAATGGAGTAGATTTATGTAGATATACGTAATTTCATAAAAGTAAAAAAAAATAATTTTGATGAAAATTGTAGGTATATAAATATGTAAATATGTATGTACCTTGTATGTATGTAATTCTGAAACAGATTAAGCTCACAATTCTGCAAGAGAATTAGTAAAATTTGGTCTATATTTTCATTAACCAAAACAGTGTTTATTTATAAATTAAGAATATTTTTGGTAAATTGAAAAAATATTATAAAGTTAAAATGCTTGTCAATTATAATAATTATAGATAGCTACTTTGATAGAAACTTTACTCTACTATGTAAAGTTTAAATTACCCGTCATATGAAGATTTCAAGTGATTTTTTTTTGTTTTTGTGTTTTGTTTTGTTTTTGTTTTTTTATATTTTTTATTTGAGATGAATTTGTTTTTTTGTTTTTATTTGACATAATACGTACATATATAGATTCATTGCAAGTAATAATAATAATTGATTTGTTTGTTTTTGTTTTTTTTTTTTTAATAAGAACTCACGCATAATGTATTTGGTGAATAATAAAACCATATGATTAAAAAATGTTCAACTGTGTGCGCATTATTGTTTTATATACAACTTATTTATTATATTAGGAGTTCATTAAAGAGAAGCGAAACAAAACGAAAAGGTGTCTACTGCGCAGGTCCTTAAATGCTTGTCAATTATAATTATAGATTTGGTATATATTTTTTTGTATTATATATTTTTTTTATATTATTTTTATTAGTTATATTATATCTTTATTAATTATTAAATTATATTTGAACCGACGTGTTTGTGTTGAAAATTACATTTTTCTATAATTTTCACCATTTGAAAAAATTGTCGGTTCTCATAGGGTTTGAACCCGTACTCCTTGGTCGTTACATCTCAAGTGCTTTACCATTCGGCTACCGAGGCCACAAATGTGAATGGAATAGAATAACAAATTTAAAAGTTCAGACCATTTGTAATTTATAGTATAATATACAGTAAATTTTTACTTCAACGATACCATCATCGATTATACTTGTTCTTACTAATTGTTTGATCATCATTATCATCTGTTGGTTAATTTGTTGGTTCTGTTGGCTCGGGGGTAGCTTTAACTTAGTTTAAAACTTTCCTCCATTCTGCATAATCTTGTGCAACTGACATCTATTCATTAACATCAATCTCCGATAACTGTCCTTAGCTTCGTCCAGCCATCTTGATGTTGGTCGACCTCTTGTTCTAATATTGTTCTGTACTGAGTTTGAAATTCTTGTTAGGGTCATTTGATTATTCATTTTAATCAAATGTCCTGCCCATCTTAGTCTTATGTCTTAATATATGTTGGTCGAACTCTTGTTCTATTATTGTTCTCTACTGTGTTTGAAATTCTTGTTAGGGTCATTTGATCATTCATCTTAACCATATTGCATGCTTTAGCTTTTAGTTTGTTATCTAGTTAGTTTAAACCTTCAACTTTTAATTACTTATTTGGTTGGTTAGTTATCTTAGATAGTTATTTAGTTAGCTTAGTAGTGATAGCAAAATTTAATGTGATCAATACCCTATTCACTACCACAGTTCATATTGAATCATATTACATCATATTAACTGTTGTGATATGGTGAAGAGGATAATTATATCCAATCCCCTTCACCACATCACAACATAAACTGGACCATAGTTCTTCTAACATAATGTTAGTATACAATTTGTAAATTGATTTAGTTTTAAATATTTTAGTTGATCAATAGTATGACATATTTATGAAATTTAAGATGGCGGTCAAGGTTTTGACAAAGTTTTGTCATGCAAAATTAAATCTAGAAATCACACCATCATTCTAGTAAACGGAAGATAAACTAAAGAAAATAATCAATGTAGATTTGACCATCTGATTTTTTAACCAAGTGGGATGAAGGTATACAATTTAATAAACTCAAATAATATAGTTTCATATAATGGAGACCATAAAGTTTGTTATGAGTATAGAAAAACAAAAAAACAAAAAATATTCTTAGTTGATTTCAATTCCCATTAAATTGTCTGTATTTCAAAATTAAAAAAAAAAACAAAAAAACTGAATGCAATAAAAAGAACATTAATTTTCAAATTTTTCATTTTACTAATTTATACCAAAATAATTTCACTATAAAATTTTCTGATGAAATAACTTAGATATGAGACTTAAATTTTACCACAAAAAAAAAAAAAAATGTGGTTTGAATGTATTCGAATCCAGTATGGTTGGAACACAAACTGAATTCAAACATTATTGTTTTATTTTAGAACTCTTACAAATAAGTAAGTGTTTTAAAGAACTTAAAGTATTTCCCAAATTTATAACATCTGCATACCAATATCCAAATTTCTTTCTTTTAAATAAAATAAAAACAAAACTGTTATAATTTAAGTTTCTGGATGATGAAACATGAAATACGTGTACCATTTACATACATTCATTTATTTATTTATTTATTTTTTTCTCTAAAAACTCATAAGTATAGTATCTCTGAAAGAAATATATGTATATAATTTGTGCATAAATATATATTCATAAATAAACTAGAACACGATAACCAAATGTCTCATAAATACTGTAAACCAAAAGAATATTTTCTGTAGATGAAACTAAAAATAGAATCCTTTCCACTCTACGTAACTATACATGTATTGTTAATTTTTTTCTTTGTTTTTATTTTCATTTTATTCGTTCATTATGTTAAATTTACCATTCATTCACTTACCCTATTTTTATACTCCCACAGTTCTTATTGAATCATATTGCATCATCTTAACTGGTATTTTTACAGGAGCAAAAAAAATAAATAAAAAATTTTTTTTTATGGTCCTGTACACGTCTCGTTAGCATAAAAAAATTATTATACATGCATATACATATAAAAAAAAATATTTTATTTTGTTTTTGTTATATTGTACCATAGTTCTTTTATTCAGACAGATACTAATAAATATCAGAACTGTTTTAAAACTAATGTGAAATTTAAAAACAGAAATAAAAAAAAAAAAAAAAAAAAAATTATTGAAGTATAAATACAATTAAATGCTCTGAATTGCATTAAATACAATTTTAATTTGTTTTGAAGTGAAATTATACAAAACGAAGTATTCTTAAAAGTATCAAAATATGTTTAATCAAAAAATAAGTATGATATTTTATAAAATATTCATTGAGTTGGGCTTAAATTAACGTGAATTACTATAGAGAAAATGTTAATATCGAAATATTTTACCACTTTTCATACAAGTTCACATTTTTGCAGTTGCAATGCGATATGTTTGTAATTTTTAAGCATTAGTAAAATATATTTTTGACATTATCTAATCTTCTTTTAACATACTATTTAAATATACTTTGTTTTTTATTTTTTTATTTATTTTATTTATTCAAGTTTCTCAAAATGAGCTAAGGAGCTCTTACAGAGTATAATATAATACTAGTGGCCCCTGTTGAGTAATTATATTTCAAGTTGAAGTCAAATTTAAAGTTTTTAAAAAAACAGTAATTTACGTACTGACATAGACTTCGCACGATATAGCAGAAACCACTCGTGTTTAATAAAAAGTTTTGTGGTTAGTAAGTTTTATTTAGGACACATAAATACACGCCCCTCATATACTGCTTCGTTTTCGATATATTCCCTATAGTAAGTGGCATTTAGTGGATAAAATTACTAAAAATAAAAAATTTTGTCATTAAAGATGAAAAGGTGTCTACTGTGCAGGACCTTAAATGCTTGTCAATTATAATTATAGATAGCTACTTTGACTCTATTATGTAAAGATGAAATTGCCCGTCGTATGAATTTTTTTTGTTTTTGTTTTTTTTATATTTTTGTTTGTTTTTGTTTTTTATTTTAATGAGAACTCACGAATAATGTATTTGGTGAATAATAAAACCATATGATTAAAAAATTTTCAACTGTGTGAGCATTATTGTTTTATATACAACTACTATATATTAGAAGTTCAATATGGATAATTATATATACTCTAACTCTACTATATAAAAATGAATTTGCTAGTCATATGAACAATTCAACTGATTTTTTTTGTTTTTGCTTTTTTATATTTTTTATTTGAGATGAATTTGTTTCTTTGTTTTTTTTTTTGGCATATGTACATAAATTCATTTGCAAGTACATAATATAAAATATAATAACTGATTTGTTTACTTTTGTTTATTATTTTCATAATATCTCACTTATGCATAATGTATTTGCTGAATAATAAAATCATATGAGTACAAAATGTTCAACTGTGTGCGCATTTTTGTTTTATATATAATCTTATATATTATATATATTAGAAGTTCATTAAGGAGTAGGAGAATCGAAATAAAATGAAAAGGGGTCTACTGCGCAGGACCTTAAATGCTTGTCAATTATAATTATAGATATTTCGTAGAATAAAAATTTATCGTAATATATTTATACAAATCGGTAATGTTATATTATTTTAATATTTAGACAAAAGACAATAAAAGTAGAAATAAAAAATATGTAACAATTAATTTAAGAAAATAGAAATAAAAATTTGTATTAATACCCCAAAAAATATGCTATTCGTTGTAGAGTTAAATTATTATAATATTTAGAGTTTAGACAAAATAATTAGCCGTAATATGTTTCCAGAAATAAGCAAATTATTCAGGAAAAGGCATATAGATGTTATAAAACAATTACACATAGACCAACAAGACTTAAACTTACTTATTAATAATGACATCAACGTCACCAAACTAGGCACAATCAGGTCAAACCAACTTATAATAAAAGAAAAAGAACAAATAAACAAAATATTGGGAATATACTTAGAAAACAGTCGCAAAATAACACTATCCAACAATAACCGATTTCATCAAAAAGTTCACAATAGAGTACAAACATTTAAACATTAGCATACAAAAGCAACAAAATAACGAACCTTTAGTCATATTTGACACCACCAATACATCCTCCAACACTTTAAATAGAAATAACTTTTTTACAAACTATTATGATCTTTTTACAAGACTTAAAAATTTAAATAACAAAACATCAACAGGAATTGACGGTATTCCCATTATTGTATTGAAAAATTTAAATTCTAAAATTATAGAAGAGTTAGTTATCCTTTTTAACAACGCATTAAACTGCTGCTACTTTTCGAAAGCTTGGAAAATAGCAAGAGTTGTTATGCTAAAAAAACCGGGGAAGGATTCCGCAAATCCTGGCAATTACAGACCTATAAGCTTGTTACCAAACATTAGCAAAGTTTATGAGACTATAATTAATGACAATATAATACATTATGTTAACAATGAAAAAATACTACCTGAAAACTAATTCAGTTTCAGGTAGAAACACAGTACAAATCATCCCGGTAAACAATTTTGGCAAAAGTGTTCCTAAAAAGTCGTGAATGTGTTCCGTGCCCATGGAACACATTCATGACACAAGTAGGGATAAAAATGGTGCAAATGGTCGCAAATGTCCAAACACATGTGTTTCTCATTATAATAAAGTGTCGCGTGTATGTCGACACATTTCGAACACATGTGTTTCTTGATATTTACAGCACATGTGTCAAGCAATTGTCGACACTCTTCGCACACATGTGTTTCTCATATTTACAGTAAATTTAATCGATAAAGTGTCGACACATTTTGGACACATGTGTTTCTTGATATTAACAACACAAGTGTCGAGGAAGTGTGGACAAACTTCACACACATGTGCTCCTATTTACGACAAATTGAGTCGATAAAATGCCGACACATTTCGTATTCTCTTATAATATTTTCCAAAAATTAAACAAAATTCAATTCTTGTGCCAAGTGCATGATTACTGTACCATATTTCCAGCTAGAATAGAGGATAAAAAGATGGAAAAAGTAGAAATAATAACTTTTAACGTATTAATTGTTTTAATTATTTAATTTAAATAATTTATATAATAATATAATTTTTTGAATACACAATAATAATTTTGGCTTTTTTGTTTTTGTCTTCAATTCTCTAGATATTGTAGTAATTTCAGATTTTAATATTTTATTGAATATTTTCTTCCTTTAAATTCTTGCACTGATTTTTAATCAAATTGATTTTTAATTTCCGCAAAACGGTTTTATAATTTGGGTGCTGAAAATTTTAAACTATTTTGTTTTAAAGTTTTTATCTTCTTTTTTAAATATTTGGTCCTTTATTGATGAGTTGGGAGAATCAAACATTTTTTAATTCTATAAAAAAGTATCATAACATTGATTTTTACTAATTTATAAATATTGCTTCAAATTTTAATTTTAACAAACCTTGAATTTTTTCTACCAAACTTGATTCAAACTCCGATTTTCTAAGAATCAAAATACAGACACAGTAAAAACACTTTAGGGACATTGCAAAGAAAAGGCGATAAAATAAGTAAAGTTGTAAGAGTAAAAATACGGACACAACAGAAACACTTTAGGGACACTGCAAAGAAAATTTGGTACAACTTATTTTTTTAGTCCACATTTACATTAATCTTGGTAACATACCTGGTATTTTAAACTTTTATTGCAATCCAATTTACAACTTTTATTTTTTTATTTTAAAAATTATAAGAATAATTCACACTTAGCTTAGTACTTACAAGACACAATAACAAAAACAAACTAACGCAATAAAAAAATAATTTGTCAACCGAATCCTATTGAACTTTATTGCATTCGGTCGTCATAGTTACCAAGCTATTTGCTATTGATAGGATTTAAAAATTATGTTCTACATAGATATTTATTGGATAATTATTATAGAAATGAAAAATCGAGTAAAAGAAAAACAAAAAAAAAATATTTTTATTATTTTTCTCTTCTGCTGGGTACACAAATAGGAACACATTGAGTTCCTTCATCTTTCTACGACACATTTTGTTTATCGGGCATGCTATTAATAAACTTACATCTGATATTTGTTGGTATATTAAGAAAAAATAATGCGCTGGTGCTTGCCTTATAGACCTCGAAAAGACTTTTAATAGCGTATGGATAGAAGGTTTAATATATAAATTAATAAAGCGAATCTTCCCAAACAATCTAATTAGATTAATATTAGATATGATTACTGGAAATAGTTTCGTAATAGCAAACAAATCGAATTCAGAGAATTTATTCCAAATTAAGAGTGGCTTACAACAAGGCACTGTAAGTTCATCAATATTATTTTCTCTGTACACAACAGATCTTCTCAATATGCTCAATGATATCAAGGGCGATAATTTTGCTATCGCCTTTGCCAACGATCTTATCATATACTCCGCAGCAAATAATATTAAAGAGATGCAAACTAATGTTCAAAAACAATGTAACCTTATCATAGACTATTGTAAAGTATGGTTACTGAAAATGAACATACACAAATGTGAAGCGATCTTGTTCCGCAATACAGTGGACAAAGTTAATAATAAAATTAAAAAACACTGGAAAGAATTTGAAATTAAAGCACTAAATAATATAAATATTAGGTAATAAAAAAAAAATTTTCAAATACTTAGGTGTCTTATCATGTCTATATCTTCATCAAAATTTGCCTTTATGGCTTGTCAAAAATTATTTTACAATAAAATTATAAATAATAAAGTAAAAATTTTAGCTTATGGCCTTATTTTAGCTTAGGGCCTTATTAGACCAACTGTTTCGTATGCTGGACCAATTTGGTTCAATATTAGTACAAGCCAAATGGAAAAAATCAGGAAATTTAAAAGGAAATGCATAAGAGCCTGCGTAAATCTACATAGAAAACCAGAAACAGATTACAAACATTCTTACTCTAATAAATGCTTGTACTGAAAAGCAAATATCATAAGATTCGATAATTTTTTAATGAAAATTATTCGCAATCACTTTGAAATATCTCTTAATACGTTAGAAAATGGTCTTATATCCAATATATACTACCACAACGAGGAGTACATTAAAAACACTTTAAGAACGGGTTTCATTGCGCCCGAACATTTTATACATCTTGACTCTAAAGGGTATATTCAAAACCACGCGTATGTCCCTCTATTATATCACTATACAAGCGTATATAATATAACTCACAGAATATTGAGACTAATCTACTAAAATATGACATGTTTATTCCTGAAAAGGATAAACAATTATCGACAAACTATTGGTGGTTACATACATAGTTCATGAAAATGAATATAATAGTTAAATATATCAGTAGAATAAGTTAGGATTAGATTAGGGTTAGTTAGTTAGGGTTAGATTAAATGTAGTTCTAGTTTAGTTTTAAGGTTTACTTCATAAAGAAAAAGTCTAAAAAATTTCTGGTTTTTATCGAAATTTTCCAGAATAATAAAAAAATCATAAAAAATTTTTGCTATAAAAAATAACAAAATATTGATGGTGTATAAATAATACTGTAAAAAAAAACTAAACAAATTAAATAATTGTTAAGGCTTTAGTTCTAAGTAAATTAAGAAATAATATTAGTTTTATAAAACTTTTTTCCTAACTGTAAACAGAATAAAACAACTAAACAAAAAAAAAAAAAAAAAAAAAAAATAGACAAATGTATTGTTTTATATGTTTTTTATATTTGATCTCGAATTGATACAATTGTTATATTCGGTGCACTATACCTAACCGGACTTTTAAAATGTTGTTAAAAATAATTTCGATACAGCTTTGCTTCAATCAAACTTATCAATATTACAAGATTGATGTACAAAAATAACAAATTATAACTTAACATACAGAAAATTATGGTTATCAGCTTTATCCGAAGGCGATTTTCTTTAGTTTACGACTATAAAATAAATAACGTTATACTTAAAAGGGTCTTCTTTAGTGTTATTGAACTCGGAATTCTCATATTGACAATAAACTTAATTTTAATCTGCGTCATGATTTAATTTTATAGTATTTAGTTTTATAGCAATTAAGAACAAATAAAATGTTGGGTTTTATTAAGAAAGGACCTAAATAATTTTTTGACTTAAGTGTGAAAAAAATTCTATACATCCTAATTATTATTTTGTTCGATCTAGTTTAGACGTACAGTACAGTCTTATATGGGATTCAAATTTGAAATTCACTTTCATCAAATTGAGTTAGAAATAAAACAAAATAAAATAAAATAATACTTAGAAAGAGTACAAAAGCGTGCTATTAAAATTATTAATTATAGAGATGTTACATAACACATAATATCGCTTAGTCATCGTTGAAATCTAGGAACGCCATTCTGTTTTACAAATGTCTGTTGGGTAATTGATATGCCAAAATCATATACAACAATTTATATAAAAATTATACCTACCTAGAATAAAATCATTCTAAGATAAGAGTCTCAGAAGAGTCCTTTTTCAAAAACATTGTATTTTACTCTCTTCAAACCAGAATTAGTGAAATATAAAAATTCTTCATTAACCGAATTTGTAAACTATGGAACACTTTGCCATCTTATGTGTTGACCAAAAAATGCGACTTGGAAGTTTTCGGGTGACAGTGTTTGTAATTTTAGCCCCCGCTTACCTTCATGAAATAATAAAAAAATAATAACTTAAAATGGAATTTATGATAATTCGAACATGCATGCGCCTGTAGCGAGTACAAACTGGCGAGCATTTTTATGATTTTATTAAATTACACGTTATAGTATTTATAATGTGTAATTGATTAACAGGCAGTTATATTCGCTTGTATGGTCTTGTAAAAAAGGTTTACTTGTGAATTAGAATTATCTGAAACACATGTATTTGTTTGTCATTTGAATAAAGGTTTTTATAATTATTTTCTTGCTCGATTGGTTATTTTTACGCTAAAATAGAAAGAAAAACAAATGCAATCAATATTTAGTGATCGTATAAGCAAAAAATTGTTTAATTTGCAATTCAATTGTTATCTTTAGCTTAATGGAACGAAGCCATCAAAAAGATTTCTTATTTTTTATTTGTCATAAAAACAATGGGCCTTAAACATCATGAAAACCCAAATTGATCCTGCTTCAAAGTAGTCGGGGTCGATACAGGTTATTATGTTTAAATAGCATTTTTTAAAAAACTTAAATTAGTTTATTTTTAAAAAACTTAAATTAGTTTATTTTTAAAAAATTAAATAAAAGAGTCCGATATACTGGAAATATGGAATAATGGAAACGTCGTCGTTTCTTGATTAAACTGAATCCCACAATGATGAGCTCATCGGACTCATTTCATAATATTTTATTTATTTATTTATTATTATGAAAATTTGCCTATAAAATATAATTTTTGATTAGAAAGTATTCAATTTTTCATAGTGTTTTCATCAAATTAAAAGACTGGTGGTCAAAGTGTTGGCATTTTACGCTTAATTTAACGTTTTTTATGATCCTTTACATATTTGACGTAAAGAAGTGTAAAATATAAGTAAACAACTGTAAATAACAGTAAATAAATGTAAATAACTGTAAACAACTGTAAACAACGGTAAATAACTGTAAATTACTGTAAAATTATTTGTTTTTGACAGTTCGACAAAAATTTTGAAAATGTTTCGTACTAAGCAAATATAGAAAATTCTAATGGATTATAAAAGGAAAATGGGGCTCAACGGTGGAGCTGATAACCCTTAATGTTATTATAACAATAAGAATAATTTATTAATTTATGAACCATAATCAATGTTTGATCATTCTATTCATTAAAACAAATATGTTCATTGTATTTAAGAATATTAGTTTATTATAGTTTATTAATATTTTTTATAGTACAACTGCATTCATCAAATTAATAAAAATTTTAATTAATTAACTATATTATTCGTAAAGATAATAAATAGTTTTATAAATCTTCAATTTTGATTCAGAATATTGATTTGTATTGGATTTGTGTCATCGAAACGCATTACATTTAAATCCTTATTAATAATATTGATTTAAAAGTGCAACTGATTAAAATAATACAATTAAATTAACGTCAACTTCAAAGAAATATGTAAATACTGATTTCATAATTCGCAAAACATATGTTCATTTTTGGCTGAAAATGACAATGATTAATAATATTATGTATTAGAGAGAAAGAGAAAGCTATACTAAGCTGCCAATCTATATTTATTATATCTATGCGCTGCCAGTCTATTACATCTATGCGCCATATCAAAAATGCTAAAAATGCATAAAGTTTTGACAATTATAATTGATGTATATAGAATATAGATTGTAAGGTAGATAGATATCTTAATAAATTGTAATTGTAGGTAGGCTCTTGGCACATTGTAATTTTAATTATTTTTTGAATACAATCACTTCATATTCGTAAGTTTTCATTTATTAATATACAAATGTTGCAGCTAAATTATCTATTTTGAGTTGTTTACGTAATTTACATAATATTGTTTACACACTTATAACAAAAAAACATCCTAGTAAATTACTAAGTGCTTTACATGTAAGCATCTGCGTAAAAAACTAGACGTAGTTTACTTTGCCAACACTGCTGGTGGATGTATTTGAGACGTTTTTCTAGTACAATGAGCTCTTTGAATACTGTAAATATTTAATTTTGTTTAAAATAAATATTAATACACACTATTAAATACTACCTTTTGATCTGATCAATATTTTTTTTTTTTTTATTCATTTATTCAGTACTCAAAAGAGCTAACAAGCTCGTATAGAGTTTTACATATTTCTAAAGTTAAATAATATATTATAACTAAACTGTATATCAGTGCAACAATATTTACAATTCTACTAAGTATTCCTATACTACTAATATCAATTAGAAAAATCTTATACAATAATTATTAAACTATTCATCAAATTAAAAAAAAAAAAAAAAAATATTAAATTGAGATTCGTTATTTTAGGCGACGTAAATGCCTCAGGACATCGAGTAATCCCTCAGTCAACAGCTACAAACAGGTCTCTCACATTTTCGCTTCAACAACACACAATTAAATGAAAACTAACTTTGAAATAATTAGCCCATTCCTCTGTGTACGACATAATGCATAAGCAAATCGCATTCAATAACAAACACAATGGAACCGACTCAGCTTCTCTCTGTACATACTTGGAATGCTATACCGAATAGATCTTATTCGTATTGTTATAATGTGTTTCAAAAAATATTTATATTTTAAGTAAATCTTCAGAAAAAAAAAATATTCAAAATGTATTAACAACAACTGATAAAGAATGATCAACCAAGGGTAGTAAAAGTAAATATTTTGTTTATTCGACTTTAAAGTGTACAGAAGAATATTGGATAGGATTTTTCAATTAGATCCAATAATTTAAATTTATTAATTTTTTCGAATTTAACTATTTTTTACTACTCTTTTATTATTAATGTATTTTTATTTCAAATTTATTATTTCTAATTGAATCGAATCGAACACAGATTTTGTATTGATAATGACAGTCTATACCGACAGACGAATATCATATACTTTTCCACTTAACCAAATTTGAAATAAAAATTGCACAAAAGCTAAATAAAAAATATTAAAGTTTATAAAACGTGTATTTACCCTATTATGTTATAGTGCTATATAACTCTTATTTTTGATTTTTTACTGTTATATGCAAGACTTTTTTTTTTTTAAAAAAAACTTGAAGGAAATATTTATTAAATTTTTTTTTTTCATTTTACGTTTGGTTTGCATCATGTGTACGTATACATATTAAACGAAACTAAGTTAAGTTTTCCGAAAAACGAAAAAAAAAAATTCAATTACTATTTTGCATATTTTCTTATCAACAAAAATTCTTTTGGTAACAGACTTTTTATTCGCTCTTTTCAAATATTAACAACAAATCTAAAAATAGACACAATCAAAAAATGTTTATTAATTCAACTAAAACGACTAGAGGTCTTCTCTTTTTTCAACAATTCAAATCTTAAGTTTAATTTTGTTTTAGATAACAACTGCATTCCATTTGTGTTTGGTTTTAGAAAATTCAGGATGTTAAGGGCGGTGTAAAAATGCATTAAAGGTTTTATAATAGTACAGTAAAGTACTCACATATTACAACTCTTGTATGTAAATATTTTTTTAAATTTCACGATTAAAACCAACTGCATGTTATAAATTGCACGATACGATTCATGCCCGGTTTTCATTAGAAATTTTTAGCCATAAAATTGGGTTTAGAAAAATGAGCATTTTATTAATGTTAACGAGACAGTAAAATTAACTTTGAAAAGGCTTAAATTAACTGCAAAATAAAAAAATATTTTATATAGCATGTTTCTTGTGTCGAAACACAGTTTTTTATGTTAATATTGAAAATGTCGACAATAATTATAGGAAACATATTATCTTTGCGATGATATCTTTTTATAAATATGCTCGGTTTTAATTTAGCAGATATATTTTGCTGAAATTCTTATTGCAGAAGTTACAAAAATATGATAAGTGTGAAAGAGAAACAATGATAAATATCGGTAGAAGTATCGATGAAGGTCAACATACATTTTTTTTTTATATAATTACAAGTCTATGGGATGAACACCCTAACTGCTTTTACACGGAGATTGCGGATTACACAATTATATACAATATTTAGAATTTTTTAATGGTATATATATATACTAATTTTTTACTTGTATATAGACAAATAAAATGTCGTCACAACACCATATAGGACACAACATCACTGTTCAACGACATGGACCTAGCCAAAAAAAAAGTCAGAATAAGACGTCTTCATTGGCTAGGACATTTAGAGCGTATGAATGAAAATGCTCCGGCTAGGAAATTCTTCGAATCCAAGCCTCAATGAACACTTCGTCGAGGGAGGCCGCACCTTCGCTGGAGAGATGAATTATCGGCAGATATGAAAAAACTTCAAATCAGCAACTGGAGAGCTTCGCTCGTGACCGAAGTCAATGGACGACATTTTGCGTCAAACCCTTCAAGGTCTGTACCGCCCAACAAGTAAGTAAAGTAATACTAATTTTTTAAATGTGGAAAACTATATCTATTGTATAGAGTACTTCATCTTCATAATAGCACAGTTCCATTTTATTTTTAGTGATAACCAAAACTTTTAACTATTTTTTATCATTTATTTTATCCCTATGACAAATAAAGGGTACTGGACCATGTCGAAAGATACAGAAAGCATTTTTGCTTCGTCGAGAATCGAACCTTGGACTTTTTGGTTGAAAGGCAAGCGCTATATCTCCGAAAGGCAAGCGCTGATATTTCACCGCAAATATCAAGATTTCAGTGGTTGTCAGACTAACTAATTTTCTTCATTCTTTTGCTCCATTTTCTTCCTCATTATTTTGATATTCTAACCCCAAAAATTACATATTTTACCTGTACTTACTTTATATTCTTGCAAACTAGTTTATATTAAATTAAATAGTGGATGTCTACCTGTTCCCTCGACATTCCCTAAACTTTCTTATGGATCTAATTTGTTTATTTTTTGTACCTTATTTATTAAGGATAAATTTGTTTTATCAATTTTATGATGTTCTTCAATTATATGTTTAGCAATCTCGGAGCTTAAATAAGTAGTGCCGTTAATTTCCTGCTCATTCTTTTTATCTTTTGCTAATCCAAGTAAGCTGCTCATTTGTTGTTACTAATTTCAAATTAGGTTTTTTGGACATTTTTTCAAACTTCTCAGTGAATGCTGAGTACGTTACACGAATCCTTCCGTGTAACGTTTTTTTACACCCTTGCTTTTCTAAATTATCACCAAAAATAAAAATCTGATTAACAAATTAAAAATTTTACCATTGTTCTTCACCACATTTTTGGTATTTTTGTATTTTCTGCCTATGCTCTAACGGGCATTAAAATGAAAACCGGGTATTAAGTTCTTATTTCGCAAACAAAAAAAAAGTGTTTGACGATAAATTACTTAATGGAATTTTGACTTCAATATAACTAAAATTCCGTTACCTAATACATAAATATATATTGCTACAGATTGCTAGAATAATATAATTTGGGATAAAAAGATTTAAGTAAGAGCTATCTAAAAGAGCACTAAACCTGGTAACCTGGAATATTCACAATGGTTTTCTAAGGTTAAGTATACTTTCCGTTCCAATGGAAAGTATCAGAAATAATACTTATACATAGGATTGATTAAAAGCCAAACGGAGCTGCATGTTATAAAACGATTAGCCTATTATTGTTTCAATTTTTCAAAAACATTTAAAGAATATTTGCATGTCAATTATAGAAGGTCGCAAACTTTTGCCGGATCATCAATTTAGTTTCCTTAACCAGCATGCAAGTACATAAGTAGATATAGGTAGGTAGTAGTGGCTGCAAATAGAACGACGACACACTTAGACCAGCAAGGTCTATTGTGATACCACGGAAACACTTTCTTCACATAAGACTCTACTCGTTGAATCAATTTGAGGTTTTTACAAAGCGGCGGACATCTTTGATTTTAGTGCCTTCAAGATCACTCAGCGAGTCTAGAAAGAAGGCTCCTCGAGGGTTTTTGTGATAAAGACCAGGGTAGGAACAGAGTAGGTATTGGACAGTTTCATCTTCCTCATTCTCTCTACACGTTCTACAAAAGTCGTTAGAGGGGAGTTCAAATGTTTTCTGACATTTTTATAAATACAACAATGACCCAATAAGATAATGTCACACCTTTTCAGAGTTAGTAGGTTAAGGGATCGCTTTAATTTCAGAGGGATCATGCAAGTACATAGCATAATAAAAAAATAAATAGATCTTTCAAAAACGAAGAATTATGCGAAGCTGCTCTTCTTGACATCACCCACGCTTTCGATAAGATGTCGCATCCTAAATTGAAACAAAATCTATCATGCGATATCCATGAAATTCTGAAAAGTAATGCATACCGAATTTTTACTTCTTGTACCGTTGGAATATTTATCGTAAACGTGTATTCCATATATTAATATATTTTAGGTTCCAACACACTACTTTGGAAACACATTTTACTATATATGGAGTACCTACATACATACGTTTACGACGGATATAATAAAACCTGGTGTCCCCCAAAGTAGTATGTTGGAGCCTAAAATATATCAATATATGGAATATACGTTTACGACGGATATTCGAACAGTTCAAGAAGTAAAAACTACAACTTTTTCCGATGATGCCGATCTTATAGGTCGAATTCAGGACGCTATAATAGCATTATTCAAATTGTATGAAATATTCAACTATAGCTACAAAAATGAGCGGAAAAGTAAATGAATCAAAGTTAATAAAAGTACCTATTCTGAAGTCATTTTAAGTGATAAAATCATCCCACAAAAAATTATTTAAAGTACATTTAGAATAAAGGTTAATCTGACGTAAACATATTTCGAGTAAAAAAAAAAAACTTGATATCAAATTTGTACTGACTAATGGGAAAGAACACACAGTTATCTTTATCCAACATAATATTATCCAACATCACTCTAAGGGTCGAATCTATCCATGCCAGACTATGTTTGCATATTAAATAAAATATCTTCTCACTTCTGTAAATCGTTTGGTCCTGATATGGAATTTAGGATTATTGAATTACTCTATTAAAAATTGTAATATTTTAATATTTAAGTAGTTTCAATTTTTAATTATATTTCTATGCTATTTAAGAAATTTTAAGATGTATCTAACTCTAGATAATTAACAAGACACTTCCATAATAATTATTATAAATTTTAAATGTAATAATTTTGATTCATGAATTTATATATGGAATATTGGTACCTCGTTCACTGTTGAACATTATTATAACTTTTTTTCACGAATTGCGGTTCCAGTTAATAATAATAATATGATCTACATAGAAACAATATTAACAACTCAGAAAATATAATTTTTTCTCAAAAAAACTGAGTTGTTGTAAACTTTCTTATCTTTTTACAATTTTTGAATAATTATTTCCTTAGGACTTTATCATGATAGTTTCCAAAATTGATGGTAAATTTTACTTTTTGTTCTCATATTTCAATAATATTATATTTTCATTATATTATACCAGTATTATACAACAAAATTTAATTATATCCTGTTTAAGAAATATCAGTAAAAGTTAAAAAATATTTTAATTAAACTATCTTAACTTTAGAAAAGTGATATTTATCTTATTAAAATACATTCTCTCTATTTTCTTAGCCATTTCATTATCATAAAATTTTGAAATTTTATTTATTTAATACGACAAAAGGACTTTAGACAATAAGGTTTTATGTTTTGTTTTATATTCAAACAAAATATTTTGATGTAGGTAGAAATTTGTCTGAATAAGACGACTTCTATATTTTACTACTTTAAAATATAAATAAAATAATTTAAATTGGGAATTATAGTATCCATTTTTTTTTGCTACGAAGCGTTTAGAAAGTTTGTAGTTCTTATGTGATTCAAATTAAATCAATAATTTCAGTGAACCATACATGATAGTAATATAATCTAGATTACATGATTTTGAAAATGTGTCGCTTTTATCTACTATTTTATTTACTAGGGGCCCCTGTTGAGTAATTATAATTCAAGTTGAAGCCAAATTTAAAGTTTCATTGTATGTAACTAATAATAATAACTGATTTGCTTGTTTCTGTTTATAAGATCTCACTTATGCATAATGTATTTGCTGAATAATATGACAAAAACATATGACATATGAGTAAAAAATTTTCAACTGTGTGCGCATACAACTTATTTATTATATTAGGAGTTCATTAAAGAAAAGCAAAATAAAATGAAAAGGTGTTTACTGCGCAGGTCCTTAAATGCTTGTCAATTATAAATATAGATTCCATTTGAACGTTGACTCATTTTAAAATATCAGAAAAATCGTTATGTTGTAAAAGTTGTTCTTTAAGTCATTTTGTATTCGTGCTCAATCAGTTAGATTTTGTGCTTCTTCTATTTATAGAGTCCTACATATTTGTTATTTTTTTTTTTAAATATAAAGCGTTTAACAGAATGTATCGCTGTAATTTTTCGTTGAGTTTTTCGTCAATGATCGTGTCACTGTCGTTGTCATTGAAACAAACAAACAAACACAATATGGTGGCGACGATATTTTTTCTTTAAATAAATATTTTTTATAATGTAGTCCCTAATTTCTAATTAATTTTATAGTAATGTGTTGATTTTTAAATAATTTCAGTTTTTTAACTTTTTTTTAATAATTTTTTGATGACTTTAGACAAAGACAATTAATATTATAGATTGTCAACTTAGAACAAAATTTTTTTTTTACTTCCTTTATTATTTTTAATCTGTATTTTCATTTCTATACTATAAGCAAATATTTATGATTAAAATATGGCTTGAAGTAGCCTATCCAGTGATAAGCTACACTAACTTACAAAATCTAATATCTAGTTTAATTTACAGTACAGTTAATTATTTATTTCATCTTAAGTCGCTTGTCATTCTTCTTATTAGTCTCCTTTTTAGTTTTGTGTAACAAATAGCAGTCGACATAGGTTGTTTGGATGATCTTCCACTTTTCTTTTGTAGTTATTTATGAATTTTTTTATTTCGTCTTGCCCGAACTTCTTCAGTCTTTGTAATTAAGTTATTTGGAATGTACCAGAGCTCGTTTACGATTTTCCGCAAAAATATGTCCTGGAATATCTGAAGCACTTGAATATTTATTTTTGCAGCTCTACCCTTGCTTCGGCAGAACATACATTGGAATAAAATGCGGAAACTATTTATTAATAATTTTAGACGTGATTGAATTGCGACAATTGAAATTTTGAAGTTCAAATTGAAATATAACGATTACGACAGCGGCCCACGACATACCATACATGTTTTTGAATTTTCGTTTGACTAATACTGGAGACAATATTATGTCGACGCATTTCATGAATTTTCAAAGTTCAAGCCATAATAAAATATCATTTTTTGTTGTCAATCTCAACACGGTTGAACATTTCAAATTCTTAATGACATTGCAAAAATTATTGAAATGAAATGAAAAATATTTTAGCTGAGTAGTAATACTTTAAATTAAAGTGGATTTTTTAACTGGAAGAGATTTAAAAATTGTTATTTTCATTCCACCATAATGCTATTTGAGTTATTTTTGGCTCTTGCAAAAAAAGAGGAGAAAAATCAGACCAGAAGATATTATGCAAGGCCAGAAAATGTAGATCGACATATTGTTTGGGTTTTTTGATGCTGTATTTTTGTCAATGAATTTTTTATCTTCTTTCTTTTTCAAGCTGTTTTGTGTCATCTATGTAGATGACGTTTTGTTAATAACTTTATGAATTTAACTTTTACACCGTTTAATTTTTCACACCACATTGTCTAGTTTCATACATTTTCATATAATATTTTAACTTTTTTGACATTTCGCACCGTTTTGACACTGTCTGCGGCATTATGATAGTATTTTTTAGCGAGAGACGACAGCGACAACGACATCATTTTATTCCTCTTTTTTTTTCTCCTATTACTCCGCGTGGGAGCATAGGGCTTCGATAGTAAACCTCCATTCCTCTCTGTTGAATACTGCTTCCTTAATATCGTCCCAGGTAAAATTGTTGATTGCTAGTTCTTGATCAATTGTGCGTCTCCATGTGTTGTATGGTGTGCCGGGTCTCTTTTGTCCTTGTGGATTCCACTCTAGAGCTCTTCTTGCTATATCACTTTATACTATTAATTAATTTAAATTGATCTCAAACTAATCTATTTTTTTCTACATTATGAATTTTTCATTCGAATTTTATATCTAAAAAAATAAGAGCATTTGGTAATTTTACCGTTAAATTGTTTAAATTCATCTGTTTTTTCAGTACTAATCTGATTTTTTTTTTGGCATTATGCAACTTAGTTTAATTTTTTAACATTCAGATTAACAACAGAACCTCTCGCAACTTCATTGAAGTTCAGAACTTCAAATAGTTGAAGCTACAACTTGATAAAGTCTCCGCAAGTCCTTTGTATCTGACTTTAATTCCTTTATTTAGGACATGGAGTCACCAGTTGACTTAGGTTCTCTAAAATGGTTATGAATTCTCATAATTTTTATTTATTAACATACTGGATTTGTTGGAATTTTTTTAATTATAAAAGCTTGATTATTATCCAAGCACAAATTCAAGGTCAAATTAATAATATATATTTTGTAAGAAACTAATAGTTTCAAAATTAATTAGAAATTCTAAGCAACCAAAACTTTGGAAAAAACAAAAAAAAATTAAAATATGGAAAATTTTACAAGTTTTCCTTTCTTTTTACAAAATATCCAAAACTGTTATTCAAAACAGTATCCAAACATAACTGTCAAGCCAATAATTTGCATGAAGTAGGTTCAAAAACCGTTATATTCATATATTTACATTTTTATAATTATATACACAGAGTTGAAATATATTAAGCAAACTTTTAGACACCGTAAATTAAAACTTTAAAAATTGTTTTCATTTGAAAAAAGGATGCGAAAAATTTTCCAAACAAAATTTAAAAATTATGGTAGAAATATTATTTTACCAGTTTACTAATGCTTTGATTATATACGAAATGAGAATTAATGCTAAATAAGTAACTGGAATTAAAACGGAAAATGTGGGGCTTTAGATTCTTCACAATTAAATTTTACTAAAAGAGCATCTCATGCATTAAATTTTGATAAAGCAGTTGGTAACACAGATTTAGTGACATAGTAAGTCTCACAAATAAAATACAGAACGACCAGAATCCAGAAATGCAGAATTCAAATAAACAGAATCTAGAAGCCAGACACAACATATACCACACAAAAATACAGGCAAATCAAATTCATACGTAAAAAATCAATTTTGTAAAATATCTTTATTAGAAAAAAAAACAAATAAATCATAATTTTCATTTGAAAAAATATCTGCTCCTTGTACTTGCACCCTAATTTTCATGTCAACAGCTACATGTTCAATACTGCATGACTGTGATCATATTTATGCAGCTCTCTCTATCCCGCGCTGCGTGCATTAGTTCTCGTACTGTTTGTGAGCCCGTCCATTGTCTGATGTTTCTTAGCCATGACATTTGTTTCTGCAAACACGTCTTCTGTCTTCAATTTTACCTTACAGAATTAGTTGTAGAATATGATATTTGTCATCATATGACTCAGATAAATAGTTTTTCTGTTTCGTTTGATTGCTAATAACAAACCGCGATCTCTGCCTATTCTACTTAGAACCTCATTATTGATCACTTGATCTGCCTGTTATATTTTCAGTATCACGGTATACCCACATTTTAATTTCTTCAAGCTTATTCATCGTTGTTATTTTCAAAACCCACGCTTCCATACAATAAAGGAGTATCGACTAGATATAGCATTTAACGAACAGAATAAACGCTGTAAAACTTATTAAGAATAAATTTGTCAAAAAATTGTTCTCATGTCTGAATTTCTTTGCGTTTGCAATTTCGACCGTCTCAATTTTGTTATTCTGTGTTTTAAAGAAAAATCTGATTTTTTTTTATGTTTTGGAAATACATTTTTTTTTTCTTTCCGGCTTTACTTTATTTACAACCTGTATACAAAAATATAATAAGCAAATATATTTCTGTCTATAGTTTGTCATGGAGTAGTACACCCAAAGTTAAAGCCACATACCTAATTAATTTCACCTTAAAATATTTCGAGTTAAAATTATTTTGAGTCTCGTAGTTCAAGACGTGCTCCACACTGATGGATTAAAATATTTGGTCCAATCTGTTGTTGTAACTGTTGGTGTATTTTTTTAATTCATTGTGAACTGAGGGTATGCGCAAATCATTTTCAATTACTTGGCTTGGCCTGAACAATGCAGCATTTACAATAGATCTTATAATTTTGTTCTGAAATGTTTAGATGACTTGATTTTGAAATTCTAAATTTTGTTTAGATTTTGAAAATCTAAATTTTGTCCTTCATCCATTTCTATACAATAACTGGTGATATGTCAAACTAATAAGAGAGTATATACTTCCCCGTTTATTGTTTTTAACTAACGAAACGTAATTAACGAAATATTTGGTTAGGTATACATTAAATAGAAACAATACGTTTAACTGTATATAACTCGAAATCAATTTATGTGCATAATATGAATTTTCAGCTGAAGTCCTGAAAGCTAACATAAATGCACAAAAAAATAAAGTCAGGCTATATCGATTTACCTAAATAAATTATTTTGTCTACTTTCTTTCCGGTAGATATTTTTAGCTACAATGGAATATTCTAGAATTGTAACAGAAGCCACCACCACCATTTACATTAATTCAAAAAAAAAAAAATAATAATAATAATAAACAAAATAAAATTATTTGTAGAATACAAAAGTTTTTGGTAAGAGCTACAAAATTATACTACGTTGTTGGTTGGGTAAATGGAAAAACTTTTAAATTATTTTTAGTTTAATTTGACAGTTAAACCGGAAATAAGAAAATGCAAAAAAAAAAAAAATCTGGTAGTTTTCATTTCCCCAATGAAAGAAAAATTAATAATTAAAAAAAGTTCTAGTTTTCTTATTCTTGCAGTTATTTTACTCTATTTTTTATACCTATACATTTCATATTTACTATTTTTAATTCAGGGATGATATTAAAAATCTAAATTTTCGTTTTGAAAAACAGATAAAGTGATTTTAGGAATTGGAGATAGAGAGATAACCGAGCTTTGCACCGCCTGAATGTCCATTTTGTTTTTATACGTATAGACTTAGTGGCAATATTTTGTTTTCTATGTGTTTCGATGTTTACGTTCAGTTTTCATTTCTGAACAAGTTTTTTATTCCTTGGTTTTAAACCAATTGTATTAAATTAATGTATTTGTTGTACATGTTTCCCAAAATTTGTATGTTATAAGTAATTGCTGGACCAAACATGCTGTTTAGTATAATTTTCTTTTCAGTTCGCAGAGAATTCGTTTATTTATTATAGCTTAAATATTCCAACTAATTTTCTACTATTTTTTTTTGCACGAGTTTCACATTTAAGGTTTTCGGCCAATATTATTCGTAAGTATTTATAATTTTTTGCCATTTTTAATTCATTATTGTTGTAGTATATTTTGAGATTGTCTGTAGGTTTCCTTTTGAAAATTATATACTTGGTTTTGCTAGAGTTCAAGGTTAGCTTATGATCCATTTTTTAATTGTGTTTAAATCCATTATATTTTATTTTCTAATGTAGTAATCAATGTATCTTTGTATACTATTGCTAGACCATCGGCAAACATGTGCACCATTCAACTGCCCATTTATCTAACCCTTATGTCTATAACCACATACCCGGGTATGTATTTCAACTTTGATTCAAGATAATTTCTAAGTTATGCATCCAAATTCATTGAAATTTTAGGTATTCTCAATTTAGACTATTTTTCATAATTTTTTGTTAAGACATGTACAATTACGCATTTTAAGTGCCTCTAAAAAAAACGTCATTGATGCCACAACCAACATACCCGGGTATATACGTACATTTTGTATGAAAAATATTGTTTTTCCAGCTTGTTTTGAAATTATTTTTAGAATAAAAACATAAAAGGTACAGCTAAATAACAAAATTTATTTCAAAACAAATTCATAATGTATAAAAATTATATAACATAAATAAAACAAAATAAAAAATTACATGAAAAAACTAAAAAAATTCACATAATGTAATCAAATAAAGTAATAAAAATATGAAAAACATAAAAATAATAAAATTTTTCCATAATAATAAGTAAAGCTATTCAGTCTGGCTTTATAATCAGTATGAAATTATTTACATAATTGGCACTTTTCAATTATAATACTATGTTCGTTAGTACGTAAGACATGCTTTTCTAGTAGGTCCACATCTTTTCTCTAGAGAAGACCTGCAAAGAAAACAATTGCCGACTATTTTTGTTCTTCCACTGCTATCTTTTTCACATAAGTCGGATGAAGATGATGATGTGGTTGGTGGTGTAGAAATCGAGTTTATAGCTGTCCCAATCATTGCTTCAATAGCCATTTTCGTACTGAAATGCCGAATAGCTTGTATATTATTTGCCCTTGCTCTAATATGCGGTAGTGCTAATTGACGTCCCAAATCTTGAAGAAATATACGTCGTTTACATGTTTCGACTATATTTGATGGATTATTTTCTGTATATATTATGTTAGCAGCAAGACTACAAACATCAATAATATTATAAAATAAAACCAAAGGGTATCTCCTTGTTTGTCGTTTTGAAGTGAATTCTGAAAGCATTTGTTGACCTCTAGATGTTGACTGAATATTACTATCAGATTTTGTAAAAATTTCTTCATCACTACTGGTACTATAATCAATTTCTACACTTTCATTATCATCCACATCTTCAATATCTGAGTCTTCGATTTGCAAGACCTCCTCAATTTGAGTATCATTAAGAGCATTTTGCCTCGGAAACACGATATTTTCATCATCTAACTCTACATCAGAAAATTTATTATCTTCCCTTACAAAAGTATGACGTAAAAAAGCTTGTAATATATAAAAAGATATGCGCGTAAATGTAATATACTTCAATGTAATTAAACTGTTGAAATTATATCCAATTATAATTCTATACCTACCCATAAAAATCATCATCATCAGATATCTCATCCATGATGCGAAAACAGAAAACACTACACAATAATTCAATTAAATACTTCAACACAATAACCTTTTATGACAAGATGTTCGGCAAAACTAAGCTTAATTATACGTTAAAAATTTCAAAATAGATAACAACTGAAGAAGGGAACTTCCCGAAATAATATTTTAATCAAAACGGCAGCATTACTTTTAAAAAATGTTGCTAAACATTTGGCAACAAAATATTATATTAATTTTTCATACAAAATGTTTTGCATACCCGGGTATGCTGGTTATTGACGGAACGTATATTTTTTGGTTATAGACAGAAGGATTAATAGCCCACTTATATGCATTGAAAAGAATGTTGGACTCAACGAGGTTCTTTGAATTACTCCAAAGTTATTTCCTTGAATGTTGTTTTTCATTCTTCCATCACATTCCGCAAACTGTCCATCAATTCTCGCACATAATAAATTATAGCTTAGAATAAATATAAAATTCTACTCCCTCCTGTCATTGAAAAAATGAGAAAAAATATGTGTTCAGAAATTTCATACGAATCCATACGAATCCTTTCCCATTTGAAAATCTCGATTTCGGCCAATTTCGGCGATTTTTGGTCTTAAAAAACTTTTTTCCCAGGCCTTCCCGGAAATTGAAAATATCACCAATCTATAGGAAACCCTAGATTTAATTAATAAATTTTTTTTTAAATTTTAAAATAACGGTTCGTTTCCATCTTAAGATGCTGATACATGTTGTGGAACACCCGGTATATTCTTCGGAAAATCTTTGCATTTACATGCATTTGATGCTCGAACCTTACATCTATTGTCTAGTATTTCGATAAATTTGTAAGTACTCTGAATGATTATATTCCTTATATACAGTTTGTGTTAGTTTAAATATAGTCTTGGTATCATTCCATAATGTTATATCCATCCTAGTATCCTAATGTGCTGCAATCAAACGTTTTGATAATAGTTACTACTGAGTACCAACTCAAAAAACAAAATTATTATTAAAAAGGTGAAAATTTAAAAAAAAAAAAAAAAAAAAAAAACGTTTTCATTGTAACGCTTGAAAACTCGACTATAAAACAAATGAAATGTTTACACAATTTCACATGTTTTCAACTTATGTAATTGACCAGAATTTTAAATTCTTTTAAAAATAAGCAAAAAAAAATGTTTTTTCTTTCTAGTTTTGAAGAAAAAGAAATTTTTCAAGTGAAATAATTTCCCTTGTGGATTTCTGCAATATTTGAAATAAGAAAAATTCGTTTATTTTTAAATTTACCAATATGTTATCGCATTAAAATGTAAATAGACGTTAGCAAGAATTGTCAGAAAAATAGAATGTTACAACATAAAATTTAAGAGAAAATTAAATTTATTTTAAAATAATCGCTTAATTATAAGCTTGAACAGAGGGAAGTTTTCTAACTAGAAAATAATTTTAAAATATAAAAATTTAGCCAGTCGGATAACATGAGTTTCTTGATATTTTAATCAATCCACATAAGCTATCTTAGTTTATACAACCATATAAAAAAAATAACTACGCCTAAAATTTTCCAAATTATACGTGCTAATTGATCTGAAATCGCAACTCATACCTGAAAACAAGGTCCTACTAGAAAAGTATACTGAATATACATGGCCGTACGGTGCCGAGCTGCGGAGTTCAACCATCCAAACAATTCAAACATATAAATTTTATAATGTTTTGAAGCAAAGGTAGTTAAAACAAAATTTAACGCGAATCATAAAAAATTACTTACAAAATTTGCAAGTGAGCTCAGTAAAGAGGAAATAACTGCTGTACTGAAATAAAATTCAATATAGATTCAATTACCACACTTCTTATTTTTAAAATATTTTCTGCAGAACTCAACAAAATTTTTGTACTGAGTGGCAATAGGAATGTGTTTCAATTTGTACAATAATGGAATATTAAATTGTTAAATTAGTATTAATAAATCGGCTTTATGACAAGTAACAATACCCTGACAGCAGGGTAAAAGGTGTGGTATGCAATCCGTGTGTTATGTAATCCGTGATCATCGTGCTATAGTATTTGGATGATCCTATTATTTCACAAAAAAAATCAATCAAAATTAAAGAAAGTTCTTGACATCAGATTTAAAAATGATAATAAATTATCACCTGGATAATATGTCTGGCGCACAAACGATTCTAAATTGCTGTTTCGAAGTGAAAGACAAAAAAGCAGTTACTTTTTCATTGTCCATCAAAATTAATGACAGTTCTAAGGTGGAAAAGTTAATGGAACTCAAAAAGAGCTTACATGCCTGCAGATCATTGAATGTGCTCAACGTGTAGGTACTCTTTGCACTTGAGCAAGACTGAAAGTTGCTTTAATGATTTTCATCAGTAAATCCATCTTTATTTAGGCGCTGGTATCAATTTTTTCTATTTTTAGTTTCAAATCGATAAATAAAACCAAATGTAAACAAAAAAATGTGGACTTTTCACTTACTTTCTAACCTTTCTAAGACTTAAGCTGTCTGTAAATTTTATGTGTATTAACTCTTTTATTCTATTCTATTTTACTATTTCTACTTCTGTTCTATAATTTTGTTTATTTCTTTACTATCCTTCATTTTAATCTTAAAATGGTTTAAATTCTGCGAAATTAGTTAGGATACTTATCCCATTATTTCGGTTCGAAAAAACAAAGAAATGCGATAATTGAAAACAGAGACAAAAGGTGTAGCTAAGCAATTTATAAGAACCGTTGAATACCGTTTATATTTCAGATTTTCATCCGACTTTCATTAAATCAAGCCAAATCGATAAAAAGAATATGATGTATGAATGCTGTCTTTAAATAACATGATTAATACCCAAACTGAAAGTGTATTATTCTGTAACTGCCACATTTCAACTATTTTATTTTTCTTGGTTTTCATCCCTTTATTGCATCCATCCAATCAAAATGTTAAAAGGCATCTAGCTATTTAATTTTAGCGTCTTTTGTTGTTGTGTTGCTTTTTCTTTAAGTTTTATTTGCACCGCTCTACTATATTTGTTGAATATAATTAATTAATAGAAATTAGAAAAAAACCGAATAGATAGAAGCCCCCATTCTTAAATTTACGAAATTAATTTTTTAAAAGCGTTATAACACTGTACGAAAGCATTAACACACTAACGTAGCAATATGCAATTATTTACAAAATAACCAGATTTCCTACGTGACCAATATGTTCCTACATTATTATGAGATGTCTACCAGACCTCTTTACCAATTTCTTTTTTAACAAAAATTTCTGATGCGCTTTCCTAACCAATGAAACTAAACGGTTTGCTTTGTAGTAAAAAACTGAGCAATGGAATTATTGTTTTCATAATAATTTGAGAGCACCTTATTAAGACACAACAATAACAAAGTGAACCAAAACATTACATGTGAAATCGGTATAAAATAATAAAATTAGTTGTCAACATTTCACCTCAAAATTATTCAATCTCTTAACCAAAAATGAGAGAAAATAAATCACTACGACCACACCTACACCAGTACACCACCCTATTTATACAAATTTCAAGAGAGTACATAGCATAGGTAGCATATGAGTTTTAATTTTATCATTAAGTGTAGGTAGATAGGTACTTAGGTATAGACAATATAATGTGTATCGTAGTAAGTTGTAAACAAAATTATTATTATTTTTTTTATATAGCTATTCATTGATAGTAAAAAATATCAGTATATTTAACCCTTATTTTTTAAAGAAAACTACTTAAAATATAAGTAAATTTTACTCAGAATTTTCCGGAAAATTATGTGTAACATGTCACATTCGTAAAAAAATATAGGCTTTTGTTTAATTTTTAACCATTATGTTTTATATATAAAATCTAATTATTTTGTGTATGAAAGTGGTCAAAGCAAGAAATGCAAAGACCAACATCACATTTTTTTGCACTGGTACCGGGATACTGAATTGCACTGATCTACCTTACAACGTCTTCGTTTGCAATTGGGAACATATGTAACAATATGATCAATACTAGCTTTGTAACCCGTCATAAATGACGGAAGCAAAATAAATCCTAGTTTCTTTTTTTCTTTCATTAGATTATTTATTCCGAAATTACAGTACTTATGTTTATATCACTTGTTAATTTTCTAAAACACATAAAAGAAATAATTTTTTTGTAGTCAAAACTTTGCCAATTTTTTTTTTCTTGTATTTTTCGTAGGCTGGTGGAGATCTTCAAAAAGATACAATGAGCCCCGTAGCTTGACACTGTATGTAGGATTCTTACCTACTAAGCCACACCCTTCCTTAAAAAACTAATTTTTTTTGAGTGAAGTTAGTTACGCACACAATAATGATTAAAATAAAAGGTAGAAGCAATAAAGTAGTATAATGTATAATATTATACAATTCAATTAGGCTGATACACATGTATATTATTAATAGATGAATATATTCGTTCAATATATTTTCTATCTTTTTAATGGAAATTATTTTGATTGCTAGTGTTAGTACTTTTTGAAAATTTCATATATTCATATATTACAAACTACTGGTACATTTTCAATATTTCAGAAACATGAATAATTATTGTTTTTTTTCAAATAATTTAACAACAATACTTTTCTGTGTAATAATAGAATACGGTAATAAAGTAAAAGAAAGTTTAAATTGAAAAAACATTGTTATTTTTATTAAGATTGATTTTGATTCCTTTTATTTTATTCATACACAAAGATTTTACTAACTTTCTATTTAAAAAAACTATATTGGCCTAACACTAATCTTTTTTTTTTTTATATAACAGAAAAAGAAGTATCATACCAACAAATTTGTATCAAATGTTTGTATTTTTGTAAGGTATACTCGTACTCACTTCCATTTAGTTATAATTCGTTAGTTGGGTTCCATTTAGTATAAATTATACCGTATTAGCGTTATTGAGGCCTCTGGGAGAGCAAATTTAAAAATGGGATCTTATTTTCATATAAATTTTGTCTTTTGTATACTGTATAGGAATCTTATTTTGCTATATGAATAAACTGTTATTATGGTATTGTCTTATTTTTAAAAAAATTTTCAAAAATTTGTACCTAAATTGGTAAAATTTACAAAAAATACAAAAATATTTTCATCAATAATTTTCAATTTAAAAAAAATAATGTTTTATTATCCGACGTAGAAGTAGAATTTATTATCCTACTCTACTTCTATCAACTTCTATTGATTGAACAGTGAACCTGAACAGTGAAGTGAACAGTGAACACTTAACACTGAAAATAAAATAATATTTTTGGAATGAAGCATGCAGAACATACAGAATACAGATACAGCAAATAATAAAAAAAAGCAAAAAAAAAACAAAAATAATTTTTTTTGAGTGAAGTGAGTTACGCACACAATAATGACAAAAATAAAAGGTATAAGCAATAAAGTAGTATAATGTATAATATTATACAATACAAATATGCTGATACACATGGATATTATTGTGTATATAATTTTAAGTAATAAGAATAACCTTTGAGTGAATTATGTTTTTTTTTTGTGTTAAATGCTGTTTGCCTTTTGGTTATTATACCATATTAAACTATTGATTAAATTTCTATTAGTCCTTATTATAATAAATCAAAAAAATTGTTTGTTTTATTTATATTATTATTATTATTTTTTATTTTTCCTTATTATTTGCGAAGAAGACTAACATTAAATTAAAAAAATATAGTTCATGCAATCAATTTTTCTTGAAAAAGGTTCAGCATGGTAGACAGGGGTTAAAAAAAGCACCAAAGCAATTTTTATATATATGCATTTGTATACATCTAGGTCCCTTACTATTCATTATCTCAATTAATGATGTCAACAATCTCATTAACAATAGTAACGTGATCATATATGCTGATGATATGAAAATTTATAAAAAAATATCTTCATATAATGATTGTACTGTACTACAGAACGATCTTGATTCGTTTTTTAAGTGGTGCGGCTGTAATAATCTTCTCCTTAATATTGATAAATGCGCTGTTATTTCCTTTACTCGTAGATTGATTCCAATAATAACTGATTATACTTTTAATTCTAAACTAATCAACCGAGTTTCTCATTTTAAAGACCTTGGCGTACTTTTTGACGACAAACTCACATTTAAACTTCACTTTAATAGCATAATTAACAAGGCAAATTCTATGTTAGGTTTTATTAAAAGATGGTCTAAGGAATTTGATGATCCATACATTACTAAATCTTTATTCACTACTCTTGTTCGCCCCCACCTTGAGTACGCAAGCCCTGTCTGGTCACCTCACTATTCCACTCATATTAATAGAATTGAATCTATTCAAAAAAATTTTTTGCGATATGCTCTACGTAATCTTCCCTGGTCTAACCCAATAATCCTACCTCCATACATAAATCGTCTGAAGCTTCTTCAGATGAACACGTTGCAATCAAGAAGGGTTGTTGCAGATATCTTATTCATATCCCAAGTATACAATGGTGAAATTGATTCCAAAATTATAAAAGATCAGATTAATTCGTACATTAACACCAGTACGCGTTTTCGTATAGAACATCTTTTTAATCTTCCTTTCCATAGAACTAATTATGGTAAATTTGAGCCAATTAATAGAATGTTAATTGCAGTTAATCAATACAAAAACAGTGTTGACTTTTCTTTGAACAAAACCAGTTTAAAGAAAACCTTGTTTCACTTGCTTCCTTAGTCCTCCTAATTAATCTTGTTTTTCCGCTACTAATATTAACTAATTTGTAGTGTTATAATTAACTTTTAATACTTTTAATAACTTTTCATCTTCTCTTTTTTTTTCTGATGAAATTTATTTTATCTAATTTTGTTTTTTGTTTTTTATAAAAACTATGTTGTATTAAATTTCAAAGTAATTTAAACTTTAAATCATAAATCTTATTTGATACATTGTGTTAATTCAAAATTTTAATAATTAAATTGTATTATATTTTGTAAACTGTTTGAACTAAATAGTAAATAAATAAATAAATAAATTTGTATATGTGTTGGAGCGTTCCGTCGAACTTACAAACATCCAGATAAATGCAGAATAATATATATATAAATATTAAACCTAAAATGTTATAAAAAATTTAAAAAAAATCTCCTGCTGGTCGTCCAGACTTTGATGGTAGATTCTTGAAAGCAGATAAATAATCTTCAACTATAATCCGACGAAAATCAAGATTACTAATTTTTGTGTTATTGACGCGTTTATAGTTCATTCAAGCGTTGTTCATAGAAACAACAAACATCCAAGTTATTAGTGGCCATTTATGTCTTCATCCATCCTATCAGTTTCTCCCATATATTTATTGTATTTCATTATTGCAGCAGGACATTTAACATTTAAAACTTTTTTTTTCTACGGAAGAATATCTTTTTACTGATGCGGAAGGTTCTATGCCATGTATGTTTGATGAAACTGTAACTATAGGGAATTGTCTTTCCATTTTATTATCATTAAATTATCTGCATTAGACTTTTTAGATAAAATATGACCTCTTTCGTAATTTTTTATTTCATCTTTGTTTGGTAAATTGCATTCTTTTGGAATACGATTGCCTCTCATAGTTTCCGCACCACCATAACCTTTATGTTGTAGATGTGATAGAATAAATTGATTGATGTAAATAAATTATCGAAGTAAAAATGATAATTTAAATGATTATTCGGAATCTTATCTATCATGCAAACTAAAACAGCTGCCGGTTTTCCAAAAGCCTTATCATAGTTTGAGATTTATTTAAAATAATTTTTTCCCATATATATTTCGAAATCTATCAAATAACCGCTTTCTGTGTTCATACACCAAACTTTGTGAACTGTTTACAGCTGTGTCTTCCATTATATTTTACCATAGATTCATCAAAAGAAATATTATTGGAAAGAACAAAGTTTTTTGAGAATTTTTCTTTTCAGCAAATTTATAAGTGGGCGCAATTTATATAGCTTGTCACTTTTATTAAATTTTGATACATCACAGCAATGCAGATTAGTCATTATTTGTGTAAAACGATCTCTACGCATTGACTGAGATACCAGTTCATTACATACATCTAAACTTTTACTCCATTATAAATATCGCGAAGGTAACGAATTATAACCAGTTAAATATAAAATTGCGATAAAACATTTAATTTCTTCTTTCGTAACATTTGGATTTGGTCTTCCCTTAAAAACTGCGTAATTGTTAGTTTCTTTCATTAAAATGTCAATTATATCATCAGTTAACATCATTTCAAATATTTCAGTTGGGGTTTTTCCGAAATAAATTTCATAATTTTCAATTAGAGTACCACCATTAAATAGAATATCACCATCAATCCAAGTACGTTTGATATTTTTGTGACCAGGTAAGCCTTCATCGAAAGAGTTTTTGTAATTTTCAGAAACATATTGTTCATCAACAACTTTACTTTCGAGAATATAATCCTCTATTAATAAATTGACATTATTTTTCGAACAAAGTTCAGCAGGGGCTTTCAATTGTCTTGATGATAAATTATCAATTCCACCACATTCATTTTCTCCTGCTGAATCTTCATCTGTTAAAATAGCTGCATCTGGTGGTAAAATATATATATCAGGCTCTATGTTTTCATCTTCTGAAAAATCTTCAAGAATACCAACTAGCTCTTAATTAATAATATATAATTAAAAGGATATAATTACGAATGTTACATATAAGTTACAGAAAACGAAAAAGCAAAATGTTGTTTTTTGTTGATATATGGCGAATGTGACATATATGTCACATAATCTATTTACACCAATATTTCATATTTTAAATCAATTTTGGTAAAAATACTTCAAAAAATTATTAATAAATTTTATAAGTTTTAATATTTTTCACTATAAAATAGCTTTTCAATTGGTTAAAATGATTAATTTTCTTACCTCATACGTTAAACAATTTCACTTTTACCACTAATAAAATAGTAAATAACTGAATTTTAGAAATTTAAATCAAAGCTAATAGCAAATAGCAAAAATAATAGCAAATATAGTGTAATTTGTTGCATTTTTAAACTTTCAAATGTTGAATTTGATTTTAAAATAGTAAAATAACAATTAAAAAAGTTTATGTGACGTAAATGTCACATTGGTATAAAACGGGTTAAATCCTTGTTCTGTTAAAAACGTTAAATTTGGATTTAACTTGAATTATAATTAATTAATAGGGGTCTCTAGTCGGTATAGAATTTCACACATGTAAAATTCAAAAATTTACTAAAAACCTCATCGAATTATCATTACAATTGAAATGCAGGTCCTACAATCAAATGCAACAGTTAAATATCGCCACGCGAAAAACAATTTTGTAACAAAAATGTATGCGATCTAAGTGATACCAACAATCATTAGTGCAGAAAAGAATGAGAATAGTGGAATAATAAAGTCAGCATAATGGCAGTTTAATGCTTAATAAAAATCAAACTGAAAGAAGGAACAAATTCTAGTGAACTTCTTGACAGACCACCGAAAATATGACGTAAATAATGAATTTCCACACAAATTCCATCCATTAAAATTTTACTTTAACTTTAATTGTATTATATTTTATTTTGTTTATTTTTAATTCCTGAATTTATTAAAAAAAAAACAAAAACAAAGTAATGTCCTAAAATTAGGATGAAGAAAAATAAATATAAATCTCAATAAAAAAGTGATTATAAAAATGTTTGTTGATGACCTTATTTTTAATATTATAAAAG
Organism: Argyra leucocephala; assembly: GCA_963942445.1. Lineage (NCBI taxonomy): Eukaryota > Metazoa > Arthropoda > Insecta > Diptera > Dolichopodidae > Argyra > Argyra leucocephala. Next base: position 38,562,199 of record OZ012678.1, on the reverse strand, counting down.
AAAATTTGTTTATTGATTTTCATACCAATGGCAAACAGTGTTGATATCAATATTTTTTTCTTTTTTATTATTTACTTCCTTTTAATTTATCCTACACGATAGCAAGTATCAATATCAAGTATCCTACACGATAGCAAGTATCTGGGCCTAATGTATCATATATTTTTTTCGCCTATAATCGAAAAAAAAACAACAAAAGCAAAACAACAAAATTTGTATTAAATATTTTCGTGGTGGTTTTTTTTTTTTTATTGATTCGTACTTTGAGTTTTGATTGAAATTCATAACCCCACAAAGGAAAACTTATTAAAAACTTAATACAATAAATTTCCAGTTTATTATTCTCAGATTATAATCTAGATTATAATTTTATGACAAACAATATAAAAGATGAAGAATGAAAAATTTTTGGGGGAAAGACAATATAATAAAAATGATAAAAGAAAAACAAAAATTCAAAATAATTTTCCATATTTAACTAATCATAAATTCCCCCCTTTTATGAGTTCTTAAACCACTTAAAGTATTAACAAAATGATTTTTCATATAACTGATAAAATCATATTCAAAGGATGAATCGAATTTACTTGTCTAGAATCTACATTCTCTAATAAGAGATGGATTTTGAATTTGCTTTAGGTCAGGAATATTAATTGAGTTCCATCTAAAAATAACAAATATTTTTTTCAAATTGGATTTTATAATTATAGCTAGACATAATACTGTGAAATGAAAATAAAGCAGCAAAGAGATAGGTACAAAATCAAATCTTATTTTTTATTAAAATTTTGAAAGGAAAAAAATGAAGAGCAATGAAAAAATTTTTAAAAAACAAAGGAAATGGTATATAATACAATATATACATCACCGAAACGATTAGACTTATTTTATTTTTTTAATCGGCTTTTTTTATTTTTAGTGATAATTTAACTTAAATAATTTAATTGTTGTCAGGTTTCCGTTAACTAATAGACATTAAACTTATCTTAACAACTGCTTGTTGACTTCAAAGACAGCACATGAATCTCCTGTGAAAAAATATATACAAAACATTCTGTCGTAACATATACAGAAAATATTTTGGTTGATTTTTATAACTCACAGATATATTAATAATATCTTTAATCTGTACCATATATTATAAAATTTAATTCATTTCCCACTTCCAATTGACCTGATTTGAAATTTTCCACAAAAACAGGGTTTAGGACCGTGATATAGGGAAAATCGAAAAGTTCCAAAAAGTGATCAGGGGGGGAGGGAGGGATTGACGATATGTTCGTGTGTATATGATAGTGTTCGTGTGTATATGATAGTGTTCGTGTGTATATGTTCGTGTGTATATGATAGACAAATTTAAAACAAAATTCTCAACTTTTTTTTATAACTTTTTATTTTCATTTTTTTTGTACCTCTCTTTGGTATTTATTCATAATATATCTATGATGTAGTAATGTGCGAAAAGTATCTACTCGATACTTAGTATCGAGTATTGACCAAGAATAAAAGTATCGGTTACTTTTCTGTAAAAATATCGAGTATTTAATATTGATCAAGAATAAAAATCTCTACTGTTACTATTGAGTATTGGTATTGTTTCAACTCGAAGTATCGATAAGAGTACTAACAATAAAAAAATTTTTTTTGTTCAAAAAAGAGAATAGGGAACAAAGCAGAATTGAAAAACTTAAAATGTGTATAGTGTATGTATACATATTAATGTGACTACACCCCATGTAGAATAGACTAAAAAATATGTATACTCTGCTGCTGAATATCAAAACAAATACAAATGGTTAATATTGTATTAATGTTTTTATTGTGTTCGTTGATCAATACTTTAGAGGTAATCGAGATTGATAGTGTAGTGGATACTCGATACCGAGTTCGTTGATCAATACTTTAATGGTACTCGAGATTGATAGATATCGAGTTCGTTAGGAAAAATTAAATATCAGTTTTTTAAGTTAAGATTTTTTTTTTTTTGTTAATTAACAAACTGAATTGAGATAAAGAAAAAAACTGAAATATAATATTACACCAAAGATATTAATTTTTTAAACTAAAATAATTATTATGAATAATGTTTTATTTAATGTTATTTTTTTCATAATTTAATATTTTTATTCATTATTTAATATAAAAACTATTTTATTCATACAAAAAAAAACCCAAAATATACAAACAAAAAATTAAATGAATTAAAGTAACGAAAAAAACTGAAAAAATGCATACACTATACAAATAAATTGCTTTTCATTTTTCCTTAATAAAATTTTCAGTTAACGAATCTAGAAGTATCGGTTAAAAAGTATCGAGTAGAAAGTATCGAGTATTGATGATGAAAGTATCGAGTAGTAATGATTACTGGAAAGTATTGAACATGCACATTCCTACTATGATGCAATTTGTATACTAATATACATGCAGTATATATCCAAACATACAATGTTACTCACATAGCCACATCATATCATAATGAAATTCGTTTTTTCATTATTTTTTTTTTGCTTATTTTTATTTTTTTATATACATATTTTCACAAACCAATGGATTTTTAAAGGAATAAAATGAAATTTTATACTACTTTTTTAATTCTTTTAAACTTACAATTCAATAGCGAAAGTCTTAAGCCAAATTTTTTTTTCACCTAATTGAAGAAAATTAAAGGCTATACGGCGATCATTGCTTGAGAAGTTATGAGCTATTTTATCCCTGCTTTTTTGCAGTAATTTTTTTTATTTTCATTTATTTTTAATACTTATTCATAAAAAAAAATCATTAGTAGGTGGATAGGTAGCAAAGAATATCAAACATTATTCGATATTTTTTGGTAAGTAAGTATGCAAAATAATATATGTATATGCATATTATGTATATGATTTATTTTCATATGAAAAAAAAACAAATATTCCTATTTTAAACTGTAAGAAATAGATTACGATAAAAAAAAAATTCACAAAATGTACGGGATAGCGAAAAGATGTACAAAAAAAATAATAATTAGTTTGTTCGCATATGATAAATATATGAAAAAAATTCTAATTCCAAAAGATCAGTTTGTAGGACCAAAAAAGAAACTGCCTTGGGACGAGTGTGTACAACATCTGTGAATAGATTATTTTTTGAAGCTTTAGATAGAACGTTAAGGGATTTGCGAAATAATAACAACATTATGGGTAGAATAAAGTTTTGGTCTCGATTTTAGGCAAATTCTTTCAGTGGTTGAGAAAGGAACGAGAGCTGATGAAGTAAGCGCTTCAGTTAAATGTTCTCGCATTTTGAATAATGTCCACATACCTTTATCGCTAAAAATGAGACTAAATTTAAAATGTGATATATCAAAAAAAGTTTTTCGTTTGCTCATCTTGTTTTAAAGATTAATGAGAGATCATATCAGAAGTCCTTGGTGAAATTGAGATCACCAGTGACATGGGATGTTGTAAACTTTACAAGCATTATTGTGTATTGAATTATGAGTAAAGTTTAATCCAAATGCCCGCTGTTGATTTCCGAGCTTGTGATTCTCACATCAATAAATAAAACGAACATTAACATCTTCGTTCCTAATTGTCCTCCTTCCCTTTTACCATCCTCCTTTCCTAATATTCCTTTCCCACCCTAAACAAACGTACGAATCGGTATAAAAGGTCCCAACCTTGTTTTTTTGATATTTATAAAAAATTAAATAAAAATAAAAAATTACTGCGGTTGAAATAAACCAAATCCTTTTGAATAAAATAAAAAGTGAAGAAAGAATATATGAGTCTGTCGATACACCTTTAAATGTCTGTCGATACACCTTTCGTTTCATCTCTTCGACTCACTGTAGATCAAATACGGTTTTTTAATTCATATTTATCCAATAGAAAACAGAGGGTTAATGTCAATTAACATTGTAGTAAGACTTTAACAATCAATAAAGGTGTAATGGAACTAAACTGCGACTGCGTTCCTAAAAACATATAAGGGTGCTTTGCTGATAGTAATGTTTTTATTTTTATAATTAAATCTGACTACTCTTTTCAATTTAAAAGCCTTCTACTTTTTTAAAAAATATTTTGTTCTTTTTATAATTAAACCCCAAGGGCAAACTTTAATTGTTTTAGAGAACCATGCTTCTCTCATGGCCAATTTTATGTAGTTTGCTCGACAGTAAGTAGCAAAAAAATATTGTCTATAAAGAAGATTTAATTTGACAGAAACAATAATTATTGAATAACTAGAAGGTGCAACATGCACATAGAGTGATATATCCATTACGAACTTAGTCACTTTTAATAAACTTCAGGCAACAATTTTTTGACGACGTCACCACGCCGGAGATTGTTTGCGTAAATATTTGGTGAACATACAAAATTCCACTTGGTGAACATGGGCATGGAAGCGCACGCTTGGACTTTCCTCTATTATATTTCAAAATTCAAAATTTTATATATTTTGTGTTGAACTCGAACAATGTCGAATGACTTTGTTAGTAGGTTATAAAATTATTATCAATAAAAATCTAACACTATAGATACCTATTTAGGTACCTATATCAAGTAGTGTTATCATGAACGAAACCATTCCTAAAAATAATTAGTTATTGATTGTATTGTTTAAGTAAATGTAGAAGAACTTATTACTTCACACAACAATCGAACACTCAACAATTCGAAGCGAATTTTAACTATTTTTAAAATTAAAATTAAAATATTTTATATAGAAATTCTCACTCAACTGCCATTTCATTCAGATGCTAAGTATAAGTTCTTCAAGCAAATCAAAGTAAATTATATTTTTAACAATATACTTGTAAATAAGTGTTAAAATGCATTAAGTATATAATTAAGATATACGATAAAAGTAAAGGAAAACAAATAGAATGAAACAACATAATTTAATACATACATAAGTATGTATATATATAACAGCAATAAGTAAAAATGTCTATTTTAATAACAATCATAATAATTTACTGTCAAAAGTAATATAAAATTGAAAAAAGAAGAAAAATAATTCTTAGCATAATAATAGTATTCTTAAAGCGAAGTAAATAAGATAGACAGAGACAAAAAAACATAAATATAAAAAACTATTTGTTTTAAAACAAACTACAACATAAATTATAACTGTTCATCATTTCAAAAATACATAAATTTAATAGTGAAAACAACAACTCTACAGTAACAGTACTTGTGTATTAAAGGACAATTTCTAAAATTGAATCAACAAAACCGCTTGGTATAGACTTTCTAATATTTTAGTGTTCACAGTGGAAATCCGAGATGGTTTAAGTCCAGTTATGAAAATTCTTTTATAGTTAGAACATGCCGATTGCAGAATCGCGTCCCAATTGAAGCATATTCCCAATGAAAGAAGGATTTTTTATTTATGATTTACAGGGACTTAATACGAATATTAACAACAGTGTTCCCTCTTTCCAACAAAACTTTTCTGCTTCCTTTTTCTATCTTTTCATTTCAATATCCTTTTCTTTTTCAATTGATTTGAAGCCAACGGTTAACTCAAAGATTCACAACCGAAGTTTCGTAAAAATGTGTTTAAAATCTGCTGTCCATCACCTAAGCATGTGAAACGCAGAAACAAACTATTGTCGAATAGCAAAAATTTTTTTATTTTAAGCTTAGCTCGAAATAGAAATTAAAATGTTTTAGTTTTGTTTGATGTAAAAACTAAGATTTAAATATGTATTTAACCTGTGCAGTGTGAGGCCGTTAGGCTATAACCGCAAATAGGCTTATTGTCATCACTCATATTAATGCAATCATCATCTTAGTCCTTAAGAAAGAAGGCCTCATTTGACCATCACACTCAGGATATTCTTTACAAGCACTCTTAGTAGTAGTGTGTGGTAGCTTTCATTATTCGGGGAATACTGAGTGAGCCTGTTGGGTTCACATATCAGACACTCAATAGATGCTTCCTCTACTTCACATATTCTGCACAAGTTGTTTTTGGTGCAGCCGATTTTATAAAGATGCTTCTTTACTAGGCAGTTGGAGGTTCCTTGCATCATGTCCATCTATTGAAACTTAGAAGAACTTTCGTTTTCTTGAATGAGTATTTTGGTATGAGGATTTTTGCTGCGCTATTATAAGCAGTATTAACCCATAAATCTTTAGTTTTTTGCTCCAGCCAAATTTTTATTGTTATTTAACTGGAACCCCACAGAACGGGATATTGAATATATAAAATCGAATTATGTAATTATAGAAACTAATTGATGGGCTCGCTTTTTTATCGCTTTGATCAAGCATTGATCAAAAAATATTAACAAAAAAAAACCAGTTTATGAGTTTTGTATCATTTATGGTTTTTGATGTCACCATATACACTAATGTTTTTTTTATATCGATAATTTAGCATTTTTTTAATATCATCCATATTCTCTTAGACGTATCAATGTCGTGATGAAAAATAAGTTTAACTGAATATTTTTGTAAGATTCTATAATTTACTATTTTGGTATTACTGGGAAGTATAGTTCCTCTACCGGTAAAAACCTTTACCGTTTACAGGTAAATTTGATATCTTTTACGTTACCGTTTGTCGGTAAAAATATTTACCACCTTAGCGGTAATGCGGTTATTATGCAAAATAAAAAAGAGCGAACAAACAAAGAAACATATAAAATGTGTAAACCAAAACACTGCGACGATGACAAGCAGCGATGGAATTTCGTATTACTTATTTTATGTTCAACCAACGATGGTGCGACAGTAATTCAAAAATAAGATAGATAAAGTTCAGTTGAAACCGTATCAAGCTTAAATCATGCATTACATTTATCAGTGACAAAGTTTTTCTACCCAAAATATGTTGCTGTTGATGAAACTGATCAGTGTTCAATTGAAAATGAAGAAGACGTTATTTTAGGATATGACAGTGACACTGGTATTGATGATACATCGTAATTATGCTAACTAGATGACCATATCGTAATTCAGAAGATAAACGAGCCAATTGAAAATGATGTATATATTATTCATTCAATTTTTTTCTTGCAATTAGCCTTAGCTTGCAAAAAGCCATACGCAGTGTCATTAATTATGTTCGATTATCGTCATTGAAAAAATTATTTTGTGCAAGAGAAGATAAAAACCCGACTTGGCAAATAGCTGGAATTAAAAATAGATATAAAGACACGTTGAAATTCGATAAATCCCATGATAGAAAGATATTTATTAGTAAAAGAAGAAGTAAAAGAAACTTTGGAATATTTTAATTCTCTTCATTTGTTAGCTCAAATAAGTGAGAAATATTTGATAAACATTCAAAAAAATTTAGAGACAGTTCGGATTGCCGCAGAAGCCTTAGCAAGAAATTATGCTATACTATTTACCGCGGAAAGTGTAATTGAATTGTTTGTTAAAATTTGGAAAAAATAGCGATTCACAAATATCCTCTAACTTCTTGGTTTGTTTGAAAAGAGAAATTGATAAAAGACATAATATTAAATTATTGTCTCTCGTACATATGCATGCTTCATCCAAAAAATTTAATGAATGTGGCAGTATCATTTGGGACAAAACAATTGAAAAATTATTGAATGCAGATGAACAAACAGAATCAGATTCAGATCCAGAAGAGAATTACGTGCCCGAACTTTAAGTATCCAGGGAATAAAGTCAAAATCTCACACTGTTGTTCAAAGCTGAAAAATCGAAAAACCAACACTTACAGACAACGAAAGAACATTCTCCATAGCGAGCAAAGTTTGCACTAAAATAAGAACTAGGTTATCGGATGAAAATTTTAATATTGTCGTTTATATTTTTATAATATTTCCTTATTCCTTAAATATTTCTTTTTCAAACAAAATAGATTAAAAAATGTGTAAATTTATAATTTGAATTTTTGTATTTGTTCGTTTTTTGTATGGAATAAACAGATTTTAATGTTTTTTTTCAATTAAACCATGTTTTTTTTTTAATTTATTTAAAAAGCTTATTACCGAAAACTATTTACTGGTAGTACGATTGAAAATTTTCTCGTTTACCGGTAATTGAAAATATACGGTAATTAAGCAACTATACTGGGAAGTCTTTTTGTTATCATGGCAATTTAGAACTGTCACGTCTGCGCTTAACAGAAATATTACTTAAGTGATAATTTTTTCATACGATACGTCTAAGAGAATATGGATGTATATGTTTTACATTCTTCTCTTGATAATTATTCCAAATTTTTATTCTTATCCTGTTTTCAGATGCCAAAATTTTAGCCGAGGTATGTCTGTAGTGAACACATATTTTAAGTCTAAAACTTCCAAAGTATTGGAGTATTAGAAGAGTCCTCTCCAATCAAATTTAGTTTTGTGTGGTACATATTAGGTTAGACTAAAAACATCTGACTTGAGCCAATAATAGTTTCATAAAGATTAAAAGTACCTAGCACAAATGCTAAAAACAGATAATATATCCAAAGGACCAATTAATTCATTCAGTACAGTCTGTTTACAATATAATTTTACTCTTTAATGTTTTTTTTTTTAAACAAATAAAATATATTATTGTGAAAATCTGGATAAGCCGTCGTCTAAACTCTTTAACTGTTTTATAATACTGATAATAAACCAGTTTCTAGTCTATTGTAGTTGATTCAGAAGAGAGCAAAGGACTTAATTAATAATAATAGTATTAAAAATATTTATAAGAAGAATGTAATATCGATAAAAAATTAATAAACAGTTAGAATCGCCCTTTTATAAACAATTCTTATTTTATTTTACTCATCATATTTGTTTTTTAACGATTTAAAATAGAAAAATAAACAAATAAGAAAAAAAAATTTGGTTTTCTTCTATGATTTGTATTCTTTCTTGAGCATTGTATGTGGAGTTGAAAAGAAATGATGATAATGAGATAACATACAACACACAATAATAATATTTTTTTTTATCAACCACATATTAAAATATAATATACTACACATATTATATATATATACAATATTTTATACATAATAATGTACATACATTCATGTCATTCCTTGACAAATATAATAATTTAAGTTTCCACAAAATGAAATTGTCACATAACGTGGTAATAAAAACACAGATCCATTCGTAAATTTAAGTTACAAGAAGTCATCGCTGGTTTTTATGACAGTACAGATAAAATATACATATATATTTTATATATACATATATATATAATTATTTATTTAGAAAAATATGACAATAGAAAGGAAATTCTTTGTGCACATATTATTGATAGAAAGAGAAAGAAAGAGATAGAAAATTATTGTAGTAAGATTTAAATTGTTATATGAAACAAAACTAGAATCAGCGGTCCGAACCAGAATGGACCATGTAAAAATAATACTTTAGAGATAAAATTGCAATAGAAAAAAGGTTAATCACTTCAAGGAGTTGGTAGGTAGGACTACATTTAGAAAAATAATTGTAAACATGTTCAAAATTCGTTTAGTTTTTGCACGATGACAGAAAGTTTTATTTTCTAATAGGGTATTAAATAAAGTTCAACAATGGCTAAAAATTTGGAGAATAAGAACTAATGAATCGAAATCGGTGCATATTACATTTACCACCAGAATAAGCACATGTTCGCCAATAACCCTAAGCAACAAAGTTTTATCGCAGGAAGATTCGATAAAGTACTTAACAGTTAGGAACTAAGTTCAGGAATATGCATTAGCTTACGGGACGTCGTTCATGCGTTTCATTGGAGAGCATTGGAGAGTTGCTGTATAAGGCAATCTTAAAGCACATCTGCACATATGTAATTGAGTTATGGGGTACAGCTAGCAACTCTAACATCGAAATCCTTGAAAGGTTTCAACCCAAAGCACTTCGTGCAATTGTCAATACCCCTTGATACGTCAACAATTCAAATATAAGAAGGGATCTAAATATATGCTCTCTATTGCAGCTCCATCCAAACCAACTGGCAGATGACCCCTGCTGAAAACACCTTTGGCCACAAGATCTTTTATTCTTTTCTGTCAGTAACTGAAGAGTCATAAATATTTAATTATAAAATTAGAATTAATTTTTGATATAAGGCTCGATTCAGTGGAATCGTCCCTCACAAGCCATCTGTATACATTTTCACAATATAGATAAATAAAAAAAAAAAAAATAGAAATAAGAAAATGGCAATAACTCGATTTTAAAAATTGACGCATGGTCCACTCTGGCTAGGACCGCCTCATATTTACATGAGCGTATGTAATCATATTTATTTGAGTTACCTTAGGTTCTGCTTTTTAAAAACTTTTTACCAAAGATAATGTGATTTATAGGGTTTCCAGGGGGGTGTTAAATAAAGAGGATGTTGGAGAGAAACTATTAATATTATGGATTTCCATTTCCCAGAAAATTCTGGGGAAATTTTTCTTTATAAACAATAAGCTTATGGCATATAAATTGTGGTATACGTTAAAAGTGTGATGTTGAAACAATTTTGGTCACAATTCACAATTTGGTCACAAATTGGTAACCCTATTACTACAAATTCATAAGTGAACTATTTTCTATTATTTTTATATCTACTCTTTTATTTTTAAGCTATTTTTTTTATTTTAAAAAACAAATTTTTTATGAGTTTATTGTGTTTTATTAGAACTTCGCTTACTAGAAAGAAAAAAAAAAGAATAAAATCAAAACAAGGAAAGAATGAGTTTCATCATTTTTTATGATAATACATGAAATAATGGTGTATACAACAGAAACGAAAATCTATTGTATTTAAAATTGACTTATTGTGTGAATATGCATATATACCTTAAAAGAGAAGGTCAAATACAACATTTTCTTTAAAGGCATATAATAAAAATATGATTTTTTATAAAAAAAAAAAATACAAAACTAAATAAATAAAGTTTTTTTTTAAATTTTTTTCTGTTTTTTGCGATTCTGATTTTGAAAGTTAGCTAGAAAATTTTTTTCCAAAATAAAAAGATTTGTTTTTGAAAGAAAATTTATTAAATCAACAAAGGAAAAACTGATGACATTGTAGAATTTTTTCTTTAAAAAGAAAACCAAAAAACCAAAATGTATTCATCTTGTTTTGAAAATAATGATAACCAGAATTTTGAATAAAATGATAGAATCCTAGATTCACTATACCTTATACAGCTAGATACAATAATTTAACTTTTTTTTTAATTTTTCTTTTACAATTTTTCATTTTAAAATAAATTAAAAATAAGTGACAGTCATTTCCAATAAAAAAGTCACGGTTGAATCTCTATTATTAAGAATTTGCTCTTATTCTCCGTAATGGTCTTTATTCTTATAACTTCCAGTATAATATTTTCTGGAAATTTTTCCGAAATTATAGTTAAGAGAAAACTGAAAATTAAATTTCTCATTTTATTTTAAATATTAATTTTGGGTTTTAAAGAAGGGGTTTCGTTCATCATAACACTTGAAGTCATCGTTGGATTATAGTTTTAGACTATCTATCGTCGCCTCATTTCTAGTTTGTTATAAACGCCACTTTAACGTATTTTGACTTAAGAAGTAATCTATAAATTTTTAAACCTCCTCTTTTCAAATATCTAATATATGTCCGATATAATAGCTAATAATGTCCGACATTGAATATCAAAACTACTACAACCATAAAACCAAATAATATATTTAATACAAGAACCAAATAAATATATATATAATTTTCTGCAATTATCTGGATGTTTGTCATTTATCATTTGTCATTTGTCATTTGTCATCTATTATCTGTCATCTATCATCTGTCTTCTGTTCATCTGGCATTTGTCATTTATCATCTGTCCTCTGTTATCTGTGTTATTTGCCCATCATTTCATAATGATTGTCATGTCATTCAAGTGTTAAATTTAGATGGCGCCATAGAATTTTTTACTTTTATTATGTCTTAATTAATTTAATTTTATAATTTGAATTTTACAGTAGAACGCTGCTATGATTGTAAAAATATAAAATTATTTTAAGTTTATATTTTATAGTTCGATTTTGTTTTCATTAAAAATATTATTTGAATTTAGTATTTCTATATTAATTTAAATTGCAATTATCTTTTTATTTATTTATTTATAAGATCTTTATTATGGGCTTATCAACCACGTGGGCTTTGTCAAGCCCTCATTCTTTAAAGTTTTTTACATAATTATCTTTAGTTTATTTCATTATTATTTTTTAACATAAAGTTCTTTTAAATTTAGATTTTTGATTTACTTTTTTTGTTTCTTTTTTTTGTATTGCAATTTCAAATTCAGTTTTTTTTTTCCTCTTTAAGTTTATAATTTTGATTTTAGCCTAGTTTATATTATATTAGAAAAATTAAATTTTTTTTTATTGGTTTTTATTGAATTTTATTATATTTTATTGAAAATGTCAGTTTCTCTAAGGAATGCTATGATATTAGTTGTTGCTTCTATAGTATCCTGTGTGAGTATATCAAGTCCCGTGATTCCAAGCCTGGCTCTTATATCAGTGTATAAAGGGCAAGCCTCAAATATGTGCTGTATATTGATTGGGGTATCTGGAACACAGTGACATGTTGGCTGTGCGTTTTGGGGTCCATAAAAGAGATAGCTGCGGGTGTATCGTATGTGTCCTATTCGGAGTCTAGTCAGAACAACAGCGACTTTCCTACTGGCCTGGTCTAAACTATTCCATCTGGATACATTTCTTTTAATGTGCCTTAGTTTGTTGGTGAGGGTTTCATTTTCCCAACTTGTGTTGTGTATGTCCCATAAAGTTCGATTACAGTATCTCTATATAATCCCTGTAGTACCGGCTTTGTTGTTCGGAAAGTGCTTCTAAAAGTGCTTCCTTTGCCAGTCTGTCTGCTTCTTCATTACCGGTAATATTAGCATGTCCCGGAGTCCATAGAAATGCTATATTATTTTTACATACCTGCAGCTGATTTTGGATTGCAATCACTGTCGGGTGTTTTGAGGTAGCAGATGAGAGAGCCTGTAGGATACTAAGGAAGTCGGTGCAAATTATGAACCTTCTCCCCTCAAAGCTTCGGCTGACATACTCAATTGCCCTGCTTATGGCATATAGTTCCGCCGAATATACTGTTGTATGTTCGTTAAGTTTGTATTTTTTTTCATGTTGCATACATTTAAATGCGCATCCTGCTATGTTATTTTGTTTAGATCCATCTGTGTATATCGGTATGTAGTCTTTATAGGTAGTATTTAGTTTGTTTTTGAATAGTTGTTGGTATTGCGTGTTATTTGTTTCGTTTTTTTTTTTTTTGTGTGTGTTAAGATCTGTATCAACGCGTGGTAGTCTAAGCATCCATGGTGGGGTTTTGTGTATTTTTGTTTTATCAAAAAGTTTATCTGGTGTGATGTCAAATTCTTCCAGAGCCTGTCTAAGTCTTACAAAAGACGGTTGACATCTTATTGGCCTGTTTTTGTATTTATTATATATTGATGTGTCTTTTATTAGTTCACTAAGTGTGTGACTATCACTTGGTAATACTTATCTTTTTGACTAACTTATATTATAATTGTATATAATAGAGTGTCTAAGAATACTGATTATTTGGAATTATTGAGGTCTTAGGATAATATATGTTTAAATTTCCGAAAATGGCGTCATAAGATGTCGTTAAAATGATCGAGTAAATAGCCCTTAGGGAATTGAAAATCTTGCACCTTACTACAAATATTCTGTTTATATGGTAAATAAAAGCATTATCGCAGGTTACAAAACTAGTAATGAAATAATTTCCTTAATAGCCAACCGGATATCAAAAAATATAAATTTAAAACTTTAAATTAGCAGTATTTTTTTAAAGTTATCAAGCAATTCATTAAAATTACCAATTAAAAAACACTTTAAAATTTAAAAAAAATATTTATATACGTTCACAGCCAACGATAATGTTGAGTTTTAATTTCATTTACAAGCAAAACTAAAAACGCTACGCAAATAACATTTTTATTTATAAAAAAAATAAAAAGTACTTTTTTATGGCGCCACAAGTTAACGGGAGATTTTGGAAATTTAATATTAAGAAAGTTTAAATAGTAAAATGTCTCAAATAATAGCTATGTTCTTAGGCAGCGTTTATAAATCAGATTTTATTTAATCAAAGGCTTAATCGTTTAATGTTTACACTAATTTTATTTCATTTATAAATTTTATTACAAATACATAAAATTTTGTTTCAAAAGTTTTAACTACATTATGTCAAAGGTGTGAATAATTAGGTAAAAAAAATATTAACATTGCGTCAAAATATGCGCACTCAAGGAAATGAACAGGAGTTTGGGAAATGGTTTTTGGATATTAAAATAACCGGCAACACGGTAACAGTACCTCAATGCTTTTCAGAAAATCAGGACTCAGTTGCACAACTATACGATGACATAAATTTAGCTACAACAGATCCGAAAGCTATTAAGGACAGACTATGTTAACAGTAACCAACGAAATGACGACTCATTGGAAATAAATTATAAAGTACTGCAACGTTTAGGTGGCACAGAAATAGGTTTTTGAAGATGTCGATACAGTGGTCAGTGATAATTGGAATGATCAACTAGCATATCCAAAAAAAATTTTGAAAAGCCTCACTCCAATTAGAATTCCTCCACATATACTGAAATTAAAAATATGTGCTGTCATTATGCTTCTCAGAAACCTTATGCCATTAAAACTAATCATTACAAGTATTAAAAATCACTATATCGTAGCCAAGATTGTAAATAGTAATAACTCAGATACAGTTTTTATTCCACATATTCCTCTAATTCAGTCCAATACAATACTTTCTTTTATTTTTAAACGGAAACAATTTTCAATTCGACTAGCATGTTCAATGACAATTAATAAGTCACAAGCCAAACTGTTGACAAAATATGTCTCTCTCTCTCTTCCTAAGCTGGTGTTTACTCGTGGACAATTATATGTTGCTTTGTTTAGAGTAAGATCTTTTGACAGTCTGACTGTCGTCTCAAAAAAAAGAGAAATAGAAAACTGTATTTTCAGGAAATAATTTTGATGAAAACTATTTCTTTAATGCTAGACCGGCGACTGTTATGCCGTGAATAGCTAGCATAATTAGATTTTTGATATCTCTATTAGTTTTTTAGATATTCACACTTAATTGCTATAACATGGAGAAAAGTTGTCGAAAGATGTTATAGTAGTGGTATAAATGTATATAAAGGTAAAGCAAATATGAATATTTTTTATATACACTTGAAACAGACTTGTAAAAACAAATTCTAATAGTTTAGAACCAAATTATAATAACAAAATAAATTAGATGAACCAAATTATATGAACCAATTAATTACAAACTAAATTATATCAACTAAATAATATGAACCAAATTACAAACTAAATTATATGAACCAAATTACCAACTAAATTATATGAACCAAATTTTTAACTAAATTATATGAACCAAATTTTTAACTAAATTATATGAACCAAATTATGAACTACATTATATGAACCAAGTTATTAACTAAATTATATGAACTAAATTATATGAACTAAATTATATGAACCAAATTACAATCTAAATTATATGAACCAAATTACAAAATAAATTATATGAACTAAATTATATGAACCAAATTACAGTCTAAATTATATGAACCAAATTACAAACTAAATTTTATGAACCAAATTATATGAACCAATTAATTACAAACTAAATTATATCAACTAAATAATATGAACCAAATTACAAACTAAATTATATGAACCAAATTACAAACTAAATTATATGAACTACATTTTATGAACCAAATTATTAACCAAATTATATGAACCAAATTATTAACTAAATTATATGAACCAAATTACCAACTAAATTATATGAACCAAATTTTTAACTAAATTATATGAACCAAATTATGAACTACATTATATGAACCAAGTTATTAACTAAATTATATGAACTAAATTATATGAACTAAATTATATGAACCAAATTACAATCTAAATTATATGAACCAAATTACAAAATAAATTATATAAACTAAATTATATGAACCAAATTACAGTCTAAATTATATGAACCAAATTACAAACTAAATTTTATGAACCAAATTATATGAACCAATTAATTACAAACTAAATTATATCAACTAAATAATATGAACCAAATTACAAACTAAATTATATGAACCAAATTACAAACTAAATTATATGAACCAAATTACAAACTAAATTATATGAACTACATTTTATGAACCAAATTATTAACCAAATTATATGAACCAAATTATTAACTAAATTATATGAACCAAATTACCAACTAAATTATATGAACCAAATTTTTAACTAAATTATATGAACCAAATTATGAACTACATTATATGAACCAAGTTATTAACTAAATTATATGAACTAAATTATATGAACCAAATTACAATCTAAATTATATGAACCAAATTACAAAATAAATTATATGAACTAAATTATATGAACCAAATTACAATCTAAATTATATGAACCAAATTACAAACTAAAATATAAGAACCAAATTATTAACTAAATTGTATGAACCAAATTATATGAATCAAATTACAAATTAAATTATATCAACCAAATTATATGAAAAAATTATATTGAACCAAAATTTTTGTCAAAAATAAATGGAAATATTGTGACATATCCAACATTTTGGCATACGGAACCTACTAGCAATAACAAAATGATGATAAAGTGGATATGGAACCGCTTGTCATTGATCTGTTTTTTTTTTAAACATAAAATTTAAAAAAATTTAGTTTTCGGACGGATCTAATTTTAACGTAATTTTGATCTATTAAGAGTATGTACGAAATATAATTAAATAACTAAATAAATAAAATAATATTTTGAAAATTATATCGCGCAGGTTTTAACACTATAAATTTTAAAGTTGATTTATTTTCTCGAAAACAACCTTCTGTCAATTGTCACAAGCTAATAAGGCGACACTATACAACTAGTAATTTTGGACTTTGACTGACTTTGTAACTTACTACAAGTTGTTAAAATATATCTGTGACTTATAGAGTTAATTAATATACAAATTAAATACTGTATAGCTAGATTCTTTCATCAATAGAAAATTAAATTTACTCATCAAAAACAAATCACTGTTAGTGAAAATTAATTGTATATCAGCTTGGTCGATTCTAGTTCAGTGTTGTCACCAGCTTGGGAATTTTTTCAAAAATGCATATACATTGTTTCCGATATCTTAAAATGAAAATTTTAAGTTAATTAGGCAGTTTACAATACTTTTTGGCTTTCTACTATTACACTTTTAAAAGTTCAATTTAAAAACTAGTCAAATCAAATTTGTTTTCGTAAATGCAGAAAAACATGAGTTGATATTGCACAGATGTTTTACTATGATATTTACAAACACGAAATTATCTGTAGATGATAAAAAAGATTTGTACAGATTTTTGTGTTCATAAACATCGGAGAAGTTTTTAATATCAAAGATAATAAACTTTTATAAATTCATATTCATATACGATAAAATTGTAGTTGAATTTAAATTTTAGAAATTAGAAAAAGAAATAAAATATTTGTGTAGAGCCAAAAACACTGGTAGACAAAGAATAAATTTAAAAAAATAGCTTTATTTAACTATATAAAAATTAGATAATAGGACAACTTTCCGAGAAATTTCTGATCGATTTAACGTGGCACAAGGCACATCATTTAAATGTATTTTTTTAATCACTGGAATTTGACCAGATTCAGAAAGAACATACACCGAACACATCGTTTCTGAAGGAAGGATTATATTATGGCGTGCTTCATATACTTCATTGTATATTTAATATTAATAGTTCCAAGCTGTGGAATCATTTTGAAGAAAAATTGTCTGCCAACAAATCTTACCGACACTGATGCAATACTGACAATTACAAACTCTAGCGCATGCCTTTTAACTTCAACAAATTTATCGTATGGCTTTGTTTAATAATAAAAAATCTGCAATTCTGGGTTTGTTCTGTATTTACGAACTCGCCTCAAATTTTCACAATTGAAATTTTTCACTGTAATTTGTATTTTTCAGACAATACAGCAGATATAATGAAAAAAAAAATGGAGTCTTAGACAAGGATAGGAGTCTTAGTCGAAGCAAGCAATAAACAAAGAACGTGGCCACAAATGAAAGGGTTAGCCTCAGATAGGAGATGATGAAGGGACTTTATTTCGGACCTATATCCTATTGATGGGGTTACATGACAATATAATGATGATATTTTCTATAAAATTGTTCAAATCATATTAAAAAATTAATTAAACACATTTAATGGTGGAGGATTAAACGAGCTTCTTTAATGCTTTCTTATGTGGAAAGGTACATCTGCGTGCTTGTAACAAATTTTACATGAAATATGTATTTAGGTAATCAAATATTGCTTTTAATTATCACTGTACTCTCTTTTAATATAATTTTTAATCATCAAAATTTTCTCAAATATTTAAATTTTTCAAAAAAAAAAAATCTACACGTTTTTTAACGTTTTTTTATTTTCCACATCTCTTATTTACTAGTCTTTAATTTCTAAATTGGATGAATCTTAGCATATTTCGAATTTAATAATAAGGTAAACTTTTCACGCTTCTCTTTAAAGCTGTTTTCAACAATTTTTTATCAGAAAAAAAAAACTCTAAAAATTACCACCCAACTTCCGATTCATTAAAATGTCTTCTTATTATAAATTACAACTTTGTTATAAACTTTTATTTTTTCAACAACAACATTAAAAGTTTAGTTTTGTGGGTTGTCTTTTGTATGAAAACATAACCTAAGTCATCCAACCCAAGATAACAATGAAAAATATTGCGTCATTTCCAAATAATTGGAAACTGCTATTGTTAGTGAAACAAGCAACAAAGAAACAAAAAAAAAAAAAAGGGAAATTATTGAAAAAAAAAATTATCTGGACTAAAAACTGTATTGGCGCCATTTTCTATTATAGAAAAAAGGTATATTATAAAGAAGTTTTACAATATTATACACATATAACATGGCTGGGATAAAATATTTATTCACGTTTTACTTTTACAAATACTTACCACACATTCCCGACTCACCGTATACTTTTTTTTTCTACTACGAATGGAGAATTTTTTTTTTTTTTGCAAACATAAGAAATGGAATTTATCTAGGAAGAGATGTATTTTAAAAATGTGGAATAAGGGTTAGAAAATAATTTCAATTTTAAAATTTTTTTAGTTATTTTTCTCTTCAGTATTTTACTCTTCAATAAGGTTAATTTTTTTTTTTTTAATTTTATTTTTCATTTACCACATGGCTAATGTATTTAATTTTCACATGAAATTATTTAATTCTTCTTACAAAACAGAATATTCTGAGCTGGAAAAATTTTAATATAGTAAATTAATCAAAGTATATGTGAATTAAAACTCGCTGTGCCACCAATGATCGAGGTTAAGGGTAAAAATGAACAAAAAAAAAAAAAGTTAATAAAAAAATCGTTGAAAATTGTTAGAAAATTCCAGAAATTAATTCAATCGTCTGGTAAAAAATTTTGTGAAATTTTATTTATAGAAATTAATTCTGTAGGAAATAAATTTTTGTATATTCAATTGATTTTCGTTTTTGATCTAGTTCTTTGAATGTTCTTTTGAAAGACAATTATTTCACTTACCTAAACAGTCTGTTTAAAATGCTTCATTATATATTTTATAAGTATCGGATTATGTTTAACTGTCTGGTTTATCTTCCTATAATGTAACCTACATGGCATAACAAACACCAGAAATATATCAAACCCACATCAAAAGAAAAACACACCACAAACAATGTAATATTTTCATATTTAAAATGAGCTCATGCTTGAGTTAATATTTATAGGTCCCGGTACACTAATTGTAAGCCAGTGTTAGTACTTATTCACATATTATATAATAATATGTTCATAATTATTATATAACTTTTTAATAAATAATATGACGATTATATTGTCTTACCATGATACAGCTTTATGTTATTTTTTAAGAAATTGAGTAGTTTGTAGATATTTTAAGTAGTTTGTAAGCAAAATATGTATGGTTATTCTTGTAGATCGAAATGAAATAAATAAATTAATTAATTTCAATTTTACACGTTCAATTTAATAAAAATAAAATCAAAAATTATTTCGATATGTCCAATTCATAATTTACTTTTTACTCTTGTTTAATTTACTAACAACAATTTTAAATGAATTAATTGTCAGCAAAAGTATGGATTAATAAATTGCGTGGGTAAATTACAATTAACATGTAATAAATTGAAAATATGAAAAGTAAAATGTATTAATGTAAATAAATTAAAGGCACCCAAAATATCATATATTATAACAGAGTTATTTTTCAACATTTCACCTCAAAATTATTCAATTTATTCACCAAAAATGAGAGAAAATAAATCACCACATCACTCACGACTACACTTACACCAGTATACCATCCTATTTATACAAATTTCAAGAGAGTGCATAGTAAAGGTACCGTATGAGTTTTATTTTCATCATTAAATGTAGGTAGGTATTTAGGTAAGGTATAGACAATGTAATGTGCATCGTAGTAATTTGTAAACAAAATTATTATTGTTTTTTTTTTATATACATTGAATCATACATTGAAACATAAAATCCCTGTTCTGTTCAAAGCGTTAAATTTGTCTTTAACTTCAATTATAATTAATAAATAGGGTCTCTAGTATCTATATAATGTCACTACACCTCGTTTATTCAATTGTTACAATAGTTCAATAGTTACTAGTTTACTATCGATGGGAATGAGTTGAAATCGAATTTCTTAAGTTAATTAAAGCATGGCTCTATTATCTTTTGATCCTACCGTTACTGAAAACATTTTGAATCCTATAATTTAAATTTTTGTTTTAAATTTATATTTTGATTTTTTTCTCTAACTATTATGTTTGTTTTGTTACATTTACATAACATTTTTTTTATATTTTCTCTTTGTTTGATTTGTGTAGTTTTGCGCTTATAATAATTTTTTAGCATTAATTTTCGATTTTTTTTTTCTACTGTACCGTTTGCCCATCAATAAAATATTACTAAATTAAGTAAAGAAATTATAATCTATGATTGGATTATTTAACTTGCCATTTGGATAAAATATTGAACCATGTAAATTTATCATGTAAAATAACTAGGCCAAAAAAAAGGGTACAAATATATGTTTCGTAACAAGTACTGAATATGATTCTGCTAACTTTTGAATATTTTAGTTATTCAAACACTCAAAGACTATGTTAAAAAGAGATTAAAATTTTAAAAGTTGCTACCTAATATGTTATTCTTCTACTTCTTCATATAAAAAATAAAATTTAGAAAAAAATATTAACTTTATTGAAGAGTAAAATATTGAAGAGAAAAATAACTAAAAAAATTTTAAAAGACTGTTCCATAATAGTTATTATCAATTTATTTATTTTTTTTTTTTATTTTTCCATTTCAAATCATTTTCTAATTATGAAGCTATTTAAAAACACATCTACACATTTAAAAAATAATAGTTTTATTTCTATTTTCGTACATAACATATCCCAGAACGATACTTCTCCAGACATATCATAGAATATTATTTTCATAATAATGAAAAAATATGTCTAAAACTATTGTTGTATAAAATTTTTCCGGTAAACGCTATTTTAAATAGTTCCACAATTAAAAATAATTTTAATTTCAATTTAAAAATAAAAATTAAATGCTAATTATTGTTATGAAACAGTCAACAAAATAAAAATTGTTTAATAATTGTTATTTTTAATTTTTTTGAGAAAATTGCTATACCTTATATTAATAAGTAGCAATTTTTTAAATTTTATTTAAGTTTTTTTATTGAAATTTTTAAAACTTTGTATTATAAAATAACTATTAAAATATGATTTTTATTTTAAATGTTATGATAAAAGTTGTTTTAAAAGAAATGAAATATGAACAATGATAGGAGATTTTATTCTTATTTCAATTTTATTTATTTTTTATTATTTATTTAAGAATTGTCAAATGAGCCCAATTGCTCGTACAGAGTGTATAATATTATAATCTAATAAAATAAGGAAAAAAAATTTTTTTTTTTAGAAATATTTGCCTTCAATTTAAGCGTACTAAAACTACAAAAATAAACTTTAGAATCGCAGCTTGATATAATGTTTTCATAGCAAGTTATGATTGTAATTACGGAAAAAGCAAATTAGCCGAAATTCTAGGAAGTCTTGAGATGAGATTAAGAGATTTGGTAAAAAGTTCGGCTTATGCTTTTTTTGCTTTATTTGCTATTTTGCTCTTATTAAGTTTATTTTGGTAGTTTTAGTAGGTACGCTTAAATTGAAGGCAAATATTTCTAAAAAAAAAATTTTTTTTTTCCTTATTTTATTTTCGACTTTTTAGTGAAAATATTTTTTTAATGAAAAATAATATATTTTCAAAGAACAACACATAATATAATCAAATGGCACTAAAATTCACTCTAACGCAATTTGGTTATTATTGCTCATACTTCAAATGTGTAATTATATTTTATATTACTGTAACAAAGTTTATAAAAATATGTATATTTTTAAAAACTTTTTGGAGATTTTTGATTACATACCTTTGAATTTTTTAATTTACCTATTAAAAAATTTTCACCAATAAAAAATTACGCACTTTATAAAAAGAAACCTTGTTAAATACAAAAAATATTTGACGTAAAATCGTAGATTAAACCTGAGAAAAAGTCTGAAATGTCAACACTCATCCGACTTTATCTATGATGAAATTCGATTTTGTCCGACGTGTAAACGCTGCCTAAGCATAAATTGGCATATAAAAGTATAATATATACATGCATAAATCGAAATTGAACTTTTTTTTACATTCGAGAAGAGTCATTTCTAACTGAGTGATAGATAACTGATAGGTTCAAATTTTGTTTTCTTCCATAAATAATGTTTGCATTTTATTTTCAATTAAACTAAGCCATATGATTATGTATGTAACAAATGCAACCCCTATATATAACACATATACGTAGATTTGCATATACTTAGTGAGAGAAAGAGAAATAATAAAAGAAAGAGATTAATAAAAGAAACAAAATTAAAAGCACAAAAAAAATATAGTAATAATAATGATTGAAAATAATTGAAAATGATTAAAATATAATGATAATGATTTTTTATATTTTTTTTGTTTTTGTTTTTTTTTCTTACCCATAGAATTGTTAATAAATACAGTGAATTTAAAGAGAAACCAAATTTTAACTTTATCAAATATCCATATTCCATTATTAGTACACACACATATGTAAATTTCACCTTTGTTGAATGCAAAGAATATCTATAATCTATATTAACAAGAATATGCACTCCCATTTTACGTAATTTTTAAGAAATCCCAAACCGAGCAAAATATCATTAGTTAAAAGAGGTAAAATTTACATTTACTTATCGTATACCAAATTTATTATGAGAGAGAAAAGGTACAAAACAGATGTTTGTCTTTTCCTTTATACTGTAAAATAATTTTGCGTTCTCATTATTCTCCTTTGGATTTGTTTACACTTCCTCACATTATTTATATGAGGCAGGGTGGCAAAAAATGTTAGTTCTAATTTAGTTTGTTCCCTTATACGAGTATTAATTCTGATCTTTTAATATTTTAATATTTTCGTTTTAAACATTATTATTTTCGTATATACCTATTAAAAATATTAAATTATAATTACATTACAATAATATAAAATATTATTAATATTTTTGTCAGTAATAATTTGGAGTTACAAACATTATTACTTTTTATTAATTATATTAGTAAACCTAAATATTTATTATATTGGTATACGATTATAAAATAATACTGAGGACAACATCTATTTACAAATCACAGAATTTAAAGAATATGATAATGCTGTTTTAGTTAGGTCTCCTAAAAATCTTATGCATAGTTGATACAATTTAGAAAATAATATTGTTAAATATTTCAACGAAATTTTTGTCCAAAATTTTTTTCAAAATTATAAACTTTATTTATTTAATTTCAGCCAACTTTTTTTGTTAATCTCTTTTGTTTACTATATTTTTTCTTTTTCTTACACGTAAAATTCTTATTATCGTCTATTTCTGACAATGTTTATCTAATTTGCATATGAATTTGTGTGCAAACAAATGAATACATACATGAGTTCTTACTCTTTTTATGGACATACTTAGGTTAAATGGTAATTGAAATGGGTATTTTGTTGAATTGAAGCAAATTGAAACAAACATATAAAGTCCAAGGCAAGTTAATTAAGGGAAATATAATAAAATAGAATCAGTGTGAACTAAAATTCAAAATATACAAAATACCAAAATTCAATGTAAATAGTGTAGGATAATAGAAAAACAATAACGGTACAAGCAAGATTCCCTTATTATAAAATAATTCAGTATTGAACATTAATAAAACAAAGATAAGATATATCACTATAACCAACTGCACATACTTACTAACTACTT
This sequence comes from Argyra leucocephala, assembly GCA_963942445.1. Lineage (NCBI taxonomy): Eukaryota > Metazoa > Arthropoda > Insecta > Diptera > Dolichopodidae > Argyra > Argyra leucocephala. The sequence goes on along the minus strand of OZ012678.1, from coordinate 38,537,732 downwards.
AAGCATATTGAATTTAATAATTCTATATTATATATTTCTCTTTTGAATTTTTTTAAACTATTAATATCTTTCATCGAACTAGGAATTGCATTATACAACTTGTGTGCTCTATTATATACGGTAACTAAATCTAGTCCACTGAATCTGATATTGGAAGATATCATTTTGATATTGCCTGCTGATCTTGTTGTGACCCATGGTATATTCATTGTTTTTTCTCACTAGGAGGGATGCATTTAAATTTTCTGTTACCATCAGATAAACATGAGTAATCAATTTGGATTCAATCATCAACTTAATTGCCAAGATGTAGTGAGTACTATGTATATGTTTGGTAGAATATCTTCTCTTGTGGCCAAAAAGGTTTTTCATTGCTCTATTTTGAATTACTTGCAGATCATTTAAATATTTATTAAAACTTCTTCCCCAAACTTGTATAGCATATGTGATGACGTTATGAAATATACTATAATACACCGATTTTTTACTTGGTTTGGCACTCGCCTGCCAATTAATTGAAATATTCCTGAAATTTTCCTTCCTTTCAATATTTGTTTTTTAATTTGATATTAAATTATTAATTAAACTAGAGTATTTCGATCACCAATTGTTAGAGTTAGCTTTTAGTTATTCTGTATGAAACTTGAATTTGTTGACTTAATTATTATTTTTTAGGATGAATAAACTGTTTTGAGAAAAGTCTTGGCAAACCAACAATTGATATTTTTTGTCAATTGATTTTATTTTTTAATATAATTTTTTGTTTTTGTTTCTTTTGTGAATTCATGTATTTTAGGCCAAGATAATTTAATTTTTTTTATATATTATATGCATGTATATTACTAATTTGAATTGTCTTTGAAATTATTATTTAGCATAATATAACCGAATTTTTTATTCTATATAAATTGTTGAATTCCTACATATTTCTTTATCTCTACTCTGTATAATTTGTGTTTTTTCCTTCTTCTATTATTTAATTTGATGCATTTTTTTTTCTTTTTATAATTTTATGTATTTTAATTAATTTAACAGATGTGTAAAATATATAGCTTTTAATTTTCTATTTCAAATAAAGTTAAATTGTTATCATTACTATTATTATTATTATTATTATTATATTATTGTTCTAATCACAACAATAAATTTACTAAAACAATAAATTTATAACGTATTAAACTGTTTGTCACATAGAAATCTACATCAATATTGTTTAGTAATTAAATAATTTTGGCAACAAAAATTTGGTAAATTCTCAACTAATTTTTCTAATGTAACTCATCAGTAGTTGTATAGTGTTGGACTACTTAGACAATTTCTGTTTAACTCTGATTAGTGTCACAACTCATATACACTTTTCAAATAAATCGATATATGATCTTAGCAATAAATCGTTATTTTTATATACAATATTATTTTGCCTCAATCTATTCTTAATGAATTATTGAAGATAAAGGTTTAAAAGTAAAGTCAAACCCTATATAAATAAAGGCACAAATTATTATTTATTACTATTATTTTATTTATTGCCTTAATGTATTTGTACAATATAATTTTTTGTATTTTAACCGTTAATTATTGTTACAACATAAAACCTTAATAATATTGTTTGTTATACGCCTGTGAGACGTCCCATACTTTAGACTTCGAAATTTGAAAGGTTTTAAAGTGTTTATGCAAAATTAATTCATTTTTATATTTTATTTTTTATTTTTTTTCATTGTATATAATTTTTTCTTAAAAAATTATCATATTTAATTCGTAAATTAAATAATACAAAAAATTTGACAAAAAATTAACAGAAGATCAAAAATATTTCCATAAATAAAATAAAGATAAACAAAAATCAATCTTTTTCTTATAGACACTTTCTTAAAACTATAATTAATTAAAAAACAATTGAAAAACAATTTAGAAACTAACTTTTTAAATTTTGACCTCTGATCAAATTGTACAATTTTCAAAAATATAAAATTGGCACATTCGATATTCGGATATTCAATTTCATTCGATCAAATAACTTTAGTATGAATTCTTGTACGTCTTTGAGACGTAAATTGAAACATCTCTACCTAATAACATCCAGAGAAAACAATTACATTGCACATGAATACTTTTCAATAATAAAATATGCAATTACTTGAAGGTACTGAAAAATTCAGATCCATACATAATGAACATAGCAAGAGAGACTGAGAATAAAAAATTGAGTACGTCTGTGTGACGTTCAATAACGATTAAGGGTTAAATTGAATGATAAAAGAAAATGATATAATATTAAGTAAATATAATAAAAGACTTATAAATAAGTAAAGAGAAAAAAAAGTAAAGTGAAATTCTACATATATTACATATAATACACAAGATAAACGACGTGGTGAGTAAAAAACCATGAATAATTGAAAATAAAATTACACCACAAAAATATTAAAATTTTAGCAAGTTTAAAAAATTTTTAGTAAGTAAAATTTTTTTTAAAAATAAAAATATGCAAAAGGGTGGTGAATACTTAAAATATTTAAAATCGTTACACATTCCACAAACCAAAAATAAAAAATAAACATTGAAAATTAAACACCAACAAACCACAAATAAAAAATAGAATAATAATTAATATACAATTCTATATATAATTTTCTGCATTTATCTGGATATTTGTAAGTTCGACTGAATACTCCAACACATATACAAATCGAAATATATATACAAATGTAACATCATGTAATTGTCATAAACATAGTATCTGTTTTTTATTGCTTATATATGCCATCTGTCATTTGTTATCTGTCACCTGTCATCTGTCATCTGTCATTTGTAATTTGTCATTTGTCATTTGTCATTTGTCATTTGTCAGCTGTCATCTGTCATTTGTCATTTTTCAGCTGTCATCTGTTATGTGTGTCATCTGTCATTTGTCAGCTGTCTTCTGTTATATGTGTCATTTGCCTATCATTTAATAATGATTGTCATGTCATTCAAGTGTTAAATTTAGATGGCGTTATAGAACTTTTTACTTTTATTATGTCTTAATTAATTTCATTTTACAATTTGAATTTTACAGTAGAACGCTGCTATGATTGTAAAAATATAAAATTATTGTAAGTTTATATTATATAGTTAGATTTTATTTTCATTAAAAATATTATTTGAATTTAGTATTTCTATATTAATTTAAATTGAAATTATAGTTTTGACTAACTTATATTATAATTAATTGAATACAATAGAATGTCTAAGAATATTGATTATTTAGAATTATTGAGGTCTTAGGATAATATCTGTTTAAATTTCCAATGATGGCAAATAAGATGTCGTTAAAATGATCGAGTAAATAACCCTTAGGGAATTGAAAATTTTTCATCTTGCTACAAATATTCTGTTTATATGGTAATTAAAAGCATTCTAATAATTCTAGTAAAGATATGATATTGATAAATTAGTAAGCAAATACATATTTTTCTTAAACTTAAATTTAAAACTCTAATGAAGGAAGAAATGCTAGAATTTATTTTGCTTCCGTCATTTATGGCGGGTTACAAAACTAGTATTGTATATTTTACGGCATTCAATCATAGTGTTGTTAAATATTTAAAAATGAATTGCTAACGCTCTGTGGTACATATTATGTAATAAAAAAGTGCAAATAAATTTGTTCACTAAAGAAGTAAAAAAATATGGGAAATTACAATCACATTCAAATGATCACATTGTTTATTTTTATAATTTCCAGACTGAACGATTGCCATTCTAACTTATTCAAGGCATTGGTATTTACAATAATATATACAAGATGGCATAAACATTAACATTGTCTACTTCTCATAATTTTTTTTTCTAATTTTTGGTACATCAGTTACTTTACATGCGGAAAACTACATCTATTGTAAAGTGAAACTTTGCCTTCATAATAGCAAAGTTCCATTTTATTTTAAATGACAACGAACATGTATTCCAAATTAATTTCAAAGAATAATTGAAAAATTTTGTATGTACATACATTCATGACATAAACGAAATTCGAACTCGAAATTATCCTTTTGCTATTACATAACATAGTGGATAACACAACCACTACACTATCTTAGTCCGTCTAAATTAACTAAATATTTTTTAATTATGTAAAGAATCAAATCTGATGAATTAATTGTTTAACTACGCTTCAGAACACAATATATTCTACAATAAAATCTAAAAAGTGATTTGATAGTGTGAAGTTATATGGAATTTGAAATTAGTATTCATTTCATTATAAAGTATAGTATAACTTTGATTTCATTACATATATATTCGTATACCAAGCGATTCAGAAAACAACTAAAATTATACCAAAACAAATATTTCTTTTTATATAAAATCGTACCTGAAAAAACTGCTTCTGTACAATTGCACAAGGGATTCACTAATATTATTAGAAAATAATAGGTAACTAATATCTCACTTTTTAATTGGTGTTACATTTTACAAAAATGTTAAGTAAATAAAATGTGCAAATCCATTTTGTTTATAAATTTTTTTCTGGGAAAATTCTGGGCAATTAAAAATTGCTAAAATTGAGTATTAAAAATCGGACGTGTGACCTTAGCTTTACACAAATTAATTCTTCAAAATTAAAAATTTTATTTTATCTTTTTTTTTTTTTAAATTTTATTTGTAAATAAATTTTCTAATTTCGTAGTATCAACTTTACAAATATTTACTAAATACCAAAGCAAAAACAGAAAAAAAAATATATTTGGAATGAAATCTAATTAAAATTTGTATTTACTACACTTTGCCTATATTTTCTAAAAGTATGTATGAGTATAAAAATGACCTTGAAATTGTAATGTGCCTACTTTAATTAGCATAAAATGAAATTGCTTTTGAAATTTAATAAAATTGTCCTTGTTTTTTTCTTTTCTTTACTTGTTGTTGTTGTTTTTGAAGAAAAATTTACTTTATTCTTTATTATATGGCCCTTGAATCAACAACTAAATTACAGTTTTACATTATTTTTAATGAAAAATAATACTTCGAAATTATCTAGAAAGTTTTATAAGATATTTTCAAAATCAAAATTTTTTTAATTTTATTTTGAAATTCTTCGGCAGTATTAAAATAAATTCCTCTATTTATTTATTAATTAATTTTTTGTTTTCGTAATTTGTAAATTTTTTCCATGCTTTTAAAATATCCTGAAATTTCTAAAACAATTACCGTTTACATACTGTATTGTATTGTTTCGTTTATCATAAAAGAGTCCAGTTCGATTGGAACCCAATGGTTTTTTAAACATACTATTGAACTGAAACAACTTTGAAAAATAAAAATAATAATGATTGGAAGTAGTATTCGTCAATTTAGATAGGTAGGAGGGAATAGCTATACATTTTCTTTGAAAATGGCATACCCAATTGTACATAGTGTGTCTATTTTAGATAACACGACTCGAGTGAGCCTTACAATTGTTGGTTGTTTTATGAACTACTCATTTTAGAGATATAAGATTGAGGAAGTTCATTAGATTACTAATTTCCATTTTGCAATTTATACAGTGTATTGTCCCTACGTATAGAATACGGGAATTCCCTACCTAGAACACAGAGTTATGTTCCAACTAAGTCTGTGTAACTCCATAACAAGTGTTTGAGTGTTTTCGTCGCACTGGTATTTTAATAGCAACAATTCGAGCTTAACAGAAAGGGGTTCCGTGCTTAGTTGTATGATCTAATATCGGAAATTGTATATTTAACACAGTTAATATCAAGGTTTTTCCCAGCTCGCGGTACATTTGATTGGAATTTTTCAAATATGCCCATTAGGTTCATTATTATAAATAAAAAAATTTCATAGTAACTATTTACACCTACTAAATATTAGCGAAGAGGTTAAGATAATTTTTACTGAAGACGGAGACTGGGACTACAATATTGTAGAACAAAATCCGGATGAAAGTCTCAAGACAAGAATAACTCACAATGAAAACTGGGTCAACACACACGAAGGTCAAAATGACCAACAAACAATATACACAGATGGAGCGAAAAAAGGCGAAAAGTGCGAAATAAGAATTTTTTGCGATGAATTAGGAATCGGAAAATGTGGCAGGAACGGCTACTGTGAAATCGTAGCTATAAAAGTAGGAACAGAATTAATGTTTAGCAAATCAATAACCGAAAGAAGCATTGGGTTTTATTCAGATAGTCAAGGGGCTATTAAAGCACTCTGCAATGCAATAACGAAATCGAAAACAGTATCAAATTGTAAAAGAATGTTAAACTCTCTAGGGGAACCCAACTAGGTAATACTTCAATGGATACTGTGTCATTCAGGCAGAGACGGCAATAACAGAGTAAATTAACTCGCAAAAAGATTGCAAAGAAATGGGGACCAGAGAGTGTTGTCCGTAGATATAATACTTCAGGTTGTATAAAATTACACACAAGTATGGGATGCGTGTCATGGGTTTGAATGAATGGAGGAACTTCAATCGTGCAATCCATACAAAAATATTTTGATCACTGAACAGAGGCGATCTGCGACTTTACACAGGAATAAGCAAAGGGCACATGCTGGTCCGCACAAAGGGTGCGGAGAAAAGGGGGAAATAGTGCTCCATGTACTCTGCGTTTGCCGAACGCAAAGAACAAGGACGGCAAGAATACTAGAAGGGTATTATTTAGAAAATTTCGCAGAGGTAAGGTGCATGAAACCTAATGAAGTGCGTAAGCTCAAGAGAGGGATTAGCTGGCTCAACGACGGATCTGGTAACAGCCAGAAGTGAAGTCGTTGAGAGGTGTTACAACGGATCGCAACACCTAAGTGCGAGGGATGTTCATTATCCCACCCATTTAGCCAACCAACCAACCAAAGTATTTACACCTACAAAAACTATTCATAAAATGAAATTTTATTAAAAATTTTAAGTTATTATCATTTGAAAAGTAATTCTCTAGAAAACAAATAAATTAACAATTTTTCTTCTGTTTTCCTGTAGCTTTACTTAAATTAGGTTTTTGTAAATCAGAAAAGTAAAACATACAAATTAAATTTTTCTTTTTTATCCAGTTTTAAAATCATTAACGATGAAAAAGCGAAAAAGTTTTAAAAGAAGTTTGTTTGTTTTTTCTTGTTTATTATAATTTTAGTTATTTTTGTTGTTTTAGGAACTTCTATAATAAACACCATAGTAAATTTTCCGACTTTTATTACATATTAAGAATAAATGAAAAAAAAAAATCAAGTTAGTTAATCTTCTTTTATTAAATTTAAATATATTACTTTGTACAACTAGTATAAAATTTACAATCTTCTACTTTTTAGAATGTATGTAGATTATGTCTAGATATTTTATTTTTTTATATGGATCTGATCTATAGCAAACTATTGTGAAAAAAATTAAAATATATTGTCTTCATATTTCGCCGAAATGGCTGCCGTCGAACAGTGCCCTAAAAATTATTAACTGTTTTGCAATACACCTTCTTTACATTTTTTTAAGATATATTTTTTTATATTATATTATTATTTACCTTTATTTTTTTTATTTTTTTAAGTTAAGCCAAACATTAAGGTGCCTATTATGCATTTCGATAACGATTATGATTTGATCGAACGAAATGTCAAAATACAAAATTGCCATTATGTATTTCGATATCGTTTAGAAATTGTCGACGAAATCGATAAAGTTTATCGATGTAAAATTTTATCACGAAAGAGACATCGAAAGAGAGATTTTGTACAAATTATTTCAATTTTGAATTGAAAGGATAAAAGAAAAGAGTGACGCTTAGACACCTGGTGGTTGTTTTATATTTGCGATATTTTTTGGAATAAAAATAAATTTAAAAGTTGAAATGTTAGTAGGTATTTTACTTTATTCTTCATAATTATCTTGTATTGAAATAAATTTTAATAGGAATGAAAGGCCAGTTACAAATAAACTGCAATATGAAAGTTAGTGTAAATAAATTATTTCAGTAATTCTACTTTAATCATAAAAATAATGTTTGTCTGATTTTTTTCTTCTAGTGTGTAATGAAATTTGATATATTTTGGACTAGTATAAACTGCAAATACGTATAGAACTTCCTTCAGCACAACAGAAAAAGTTAGCTGTGCTAGTCCGATATGAAAATTATTTCATACGCTGCAAATCATTTTATTGGTACAAACCGCACACAATCTTAATACGCTGACCAATTTAATTATATTATTGGAATCGACGTGTTACTTATTGGCTATTTTAATTTTTATCCTAATTTTTCTAATAAATCCATAAAAGCAATGTTGTTTAACAGGAAATTTTGATCAAAACTCACCATATTTATGTGTAAATAACATACGTATAATCTTCCAAATCCAGTGGATTGGAATAATACCGACTATATGTTGGCTTGTTTTTTAACTCTGCAATTTGATAGCGTTTTTCAGCACTATCAGAAACAGAAAAATTTAACTCTCCTAAAATCCTTTTATTTATAAAAACTTATAATTTTATAATTTCTATTTTATTTAAACACTTCTAACTTATTTGCAACTTAAAAATTTTAAATTTAACACTTTTGTTTGTTTTATTTTCGTATAACAATTTGAATTTGACAGTCAAAGAATCAAACATATGTCATTTTCATTGTAGATTTGAATTTTACAATGGCAGAATTTTAAAACACTACGATCGAAATCGAATAACTCTAACGATAACGATTCGATGAAAGTCGTCGAAATACATAATAGGCGCCTAAGTTTCAAACGATACCTTTATAATATATGAATGCACAGCCTGGACTAGTTGAGGATTGAAAAAAGAAAAAATATCCCTTTGACCAGTCTAGGGACATCTTGAATAAATTTTGTTAATGTTACTTTTGAACTTTTGTTGATTGTATGTAGGTATATTTTTACATTGAAGAAACACGTTTGTAACACATATTGTTTCGAATTCGAGAAAATTTGACTACAAAACCAATAGCCAGTTTTGAGCCAACTTGGAATTCTCACTGAACTGAAGTGGGTACTTGATACCTCTCTTGTCCTTCGGCAATGTTTTAGGGATGGGATTAGGGTTTTTATTGCATCTGAGCAAATATTTAAACCTACGAAATATCTATAAAATAGGGAAAGTACTCCAATAATTTTCGACGACGATTTTGAAGTCGTACAAGGAATGATGTAACATTAAGGCTGTTGACAAGACGATTGGTACGCTTTTGAACTTTGTCTAGAAAATTTAATGCGTTTCGTGATGCACCGGCCCATGTATGTAAATTATATTCCAACTTGGGTTATATGTATGATTTATAGCTAATTAGCATTTGCTTGAGAGAATGTCAACGATATGGTCAGTTTATATCATTTATTGTTTACCTGCATGCCTGAATGCTGAATACATTCACTCCCAAATAAAAGAATGGGGTTAAATGGAGCGGTTTGATGCGGGATTAGACAGCTTTGAGTTTTGGAGATCTCCCACTTACTCTATTACTTTTTTCGCCAGTCCAAAACAATGGTTCAGCGCGGTGCTGACCATCATGTTACGTTTAGTATCATAACATGATCAAAATTGTAGCATGTGATTTTCACAAAATATCGAAAGATTCTACTAGAGTTCTACGGTGTGCAAAAATATGGATAGGATTGAAAGTTGATCGGAGAAGATCATTAATAAATATCAAAATGAGAGTAGGAGATAGAACTGATTCTTACGGAAGACCAGCGTTAATATTATTTTTGCCGGATATGAATCCATCAATTAAGATACGAATCGAACAATTCGAGAGGAAATTTTCAATCCATTTTATGTAAACAGAACTATTAACTTGCGTCGAGTTTCGTATATATTTTTTTTATTACTATTATATTACATTACTTGCTGTTATTATTACTGTTACAACTGATTACATGATTTTTTTTATTAATTGTAAGCTTTGTTTGTCTGCCTTCATTTGCAAGGAAATAATGATTACAAATTTGAATTTGCTTTGTATATAGAAATGTATGCTAATATCGTTCACTATTACTGTGACGAAATATTCACAGTTATAACTTCCTGTTACTATAATTTTCAATTGTATTCATTGCATGATAGTTCTAAACATTTCATTATGTAGGTATTTGTTTATTTTTAAATTCAGTGTTTTAGGTTCAATATCATGATAGGCAGTACAATAATTGTTCAATAAATAATTTTTAAAAGATGTACGAAATGTAATGGAAGTGTGTTCATTTTGTATAACAATAAAATTAATAAGTACCAATATCTAACTGTTTTTAGTCGCCCTCAACTAATAGATATTGAATATTAATAACTTGTTTAAGCATTTCCTTTTTTATTCTCGTAACACAAAAAAAATGGGTGTAATAATGAAAGAACGAGACAGAAAAATATCTCACGCCAATTGTTATTATTTCCAAAATAAATATGAATTTTCAATAAAAAACAAAAATAATCAAAATTCAAACTATTTAAACAAATTTTAAGAGAACTAATTTTTTCATAAATAATCTTTAAACTTAATCTTTCAACCACAATTTAACATAAATTTTAAACTAATTAAGTTCAATTATTATATTTTTTGTTATTTTGCCTCTGAACATTGTACTAAAACTTTATTTGAAGAAAAACTACTTCAACAAATTTAATTTTTTTAATTTTAAATAAACAAAGTAATTAAATTAAAAATGAAAATGTTAAAAATTTATTTGTAAAGTTTGACAATTCTGAAAATTATGTGAATTGTGTCTGCGAAGATGTCTATATGACATTTATTAGATTATTCACAGATTATTATGATGTAAATTTAATCAAGATTGGAAAATTTTCTTGTTATTTTTTTTTCTTATTATTTTAGTTTTTCTACATTACAAAAATAAATTTCAGAATTGTAAAAAACCGTTTCAAAGTTAATTATTATTATTAGAAAAATAATTATGGGATCTCATATTATGGTATTATTTTTATTATAAATAGTTAATATTTCTTCTTCGGAATATTTTTTATTTCTTTTATAGTTATTATAATGATTAAAACTCTTATCATTTAATTTCCCACAAAATTTATTTTTGAATTAATTTGAAATGTTTTATTTATTTTATTATTAATTTTATTACTAGCTATTCCCGGCGTAACATTCGCCGGTCTAGCATTAGCATTATAAATGAAACAATTTATTTTATTATATAATGTTTTACATATTTTTTGATTACATAATAAATAAGTTAAATTGAAATACTTAAAACTATATTGTAAAACATTGATTTTTTTTAAGAAAATAAATAAAATAAAATAAATTGTTTCATTTATAATGCTAATGCTAGACCGGCGAATATTACTCCGGGAATAGCTAGTAATTTACAATATTGTTTGATCTATCTATAACTATTTTTTTTATATTTTTTATTTAGGTATTTGTTTATTTATTATAAATTAATTTTGACCACTAATAGTTTTGAGAAAACTTTTATATGAGGCAGCGTTTATACGTTTTTGAATTGTATTTATAACGTATAAATGATGTTCATTAAAGTTTGACATCCGACTTTGTTATAGAATATCATTATTTTTTTTTTTAAATAATAGTGCTCGACACGCATTTTCGTATTTCGCAAGTTGAAAAAGTGAATTTTGCGAGAAAAGGTATTTATAAACTCCTAATTGTGTTATGCCAATATATTGAAAAATATACATTAAAAAATACAAAAAATGTGTATTAAATATTATTATTATTCATCAATACAAATAATACTTAAAATAATTGAATTACTATTTAAATATTTATATTTCATAAATGTTCTGAAATTACACAGTATATTTATATTTGTTTATAAGTATTTATTATTAGTACTCGCAACGCATATTCGTATCGTCGTATTTTGCAAGTTTAGAAAGTGGATTTTGCATGAAGAAATATAGTATACTTTGCAACTATATTTGTTTATCTTTGAGATATGTAATTAAAACTTTTGAAATAAAATTTGATGTAATTGCAATAAAATTTGTAAATGTAATAAAAATAAGTAAAACAAAACGTTCATGAAACAAAATTTTATGTCTAAACACTCCCTAACAAATACTATTAATAGAGACGTACATTTGAACAAAATGTGGCGAACAGATGTCGCTGGCAGTATAGATATGAAATTAAATGCATTTAAAAAAAAAATACCACACCCACATTAAAAACACATTTAAATAGCCATAGATATGTTTTTTTGTGTTTTTTTTTATTATCATAATAGCCCTAACTATTTCAAAACTCAAAATAAAAAAACAAAACATAATAAAGCCAATAATCATGTTTTTTCTTTTATTCTTCAGTTTTTATTGTTATATTGTTATCCCGATAGGGTCTCTGTAGTAGGTAAGGATGGTCTGCGTCTGGAAGTCTGTGGTTTTTCTTTTTAAAGTTTTTTTAATTTTTATGTGTACTAAATTTGCCGTGTATTAAATTGGAAATTGGAACTTGATAATAATAGCTGGGTTTTTTTTAGCTTGCAGAAGTGCTCACAACTACTTATGAGTAGTTTGTAAACAAAACGACAAAAAAACGAAAAAAAAATAAATTTAGGAGTCAAATGTAATCTCAGGATTTCACTATTTAATTTCTGATGTGTAAAATTCATGTTTTTCTTTGAAAAATCAAAACTTTATTTTAAAATAATAAAGAACAAACTGATGGGTAATTAAAAGAAATTTAAAGTGATTAAAAGAAATTTAAAAATTCTTCTAATTAACGTAAAAAATATTATTTATAAATATGGACAAAATATTCAACAGAAATTATAATACTACCTAACTATCAAAGCTCAATGACCATCTATTGATTTTTTATTTTGCTATTTTTTTGACATAAAATTAATATAATCTTATAAGTTTAAAAAAATTCCGCTAGAAGTTTTCGAAATCTCTACCGGAAATTTTTTCGTAAGTCCGCAATTTCATCTACACATTTGTATAAGCTGCGGACTTGTTTGCAGATTTAACTACTCATAACTAGTTGTGAGCAAGTCTGCAAGCTAAAAAAAAAACGCAACTATGTGTCATAATATATTTTGTTTTTCTTGTTCTTAGCAGATCGTAAATTTCGGTTTATGATTCTCCATGCACAATATAATATTTAATCAATGCTACTGCGCATTTGAATTTATACTTTTGAATTATTTGTTAATAAAATAAATAAATTTCAATTATTGGAATTTCTGAACATAAGGTAAAAAATATATTTTGTGAATTTACTATTTGTTTTACCGCTAAGTTTTTTTGCTGTAATATCGTAATATTTTAACAAAGCTATTTTATCAATATGAATAATTATATTCTGATAATTCGGTTTTTGTCTTTGCTACTTTGTTTTTTTTTTTTAAATTAATTCATATAATCAGATATAATCAATGCTATTGCTCAATAGGTGAATTGTTTTTAGGTTAATTTTAATTTGTTTTTGGTTTTATTTGGCTTTATTGTTTTGTGGTTTATGTCTTTAAATTCAATTTTGCACACTATCGTAATTCGTAATAGTTCTAATAAGGTTGTCTAATCTAGTTGAAAAAAGCTTTGTGTTGTAAAAGCTTTGTAAAAAGTTTAACAGACGTTTAAGCGTATTAATATATAAGATTCTTTGTATTTTATAACTGTTTTAAGATTTTACTTATACAACTACAAATTTTATTCTATTCTCTTCAATAATCCATCTGAGACTGAATTTAAATCCAACAACGGTGTCTTTCATTTCAGTGCATACACAGTAACCGAAAATAGTAACCGGCAGAAATATATCTTTGACACACACCACCTATTAGATCTATTACATAACTATATGAAAATGAATCGATTTCTGCAAAAACAAATTATGTAGCTTTATTTTAATTGTATCTTCATTTCTTCATTTCTACAGCTCAGACTTTCACATAAGATATACAAAATATATAAAAAGGATTCTACTATTATTGACTTTAACAAACAAATTTTTAAAATCTATAGAGATGATGATATCATTATAGACGGTAAGTATCTACAATCTTATACAAATAAACATCATTTTGATATTCATCATACAAAGTGTTTTTTATTTTTGATGGGGAGTTCTATGTAAACGCGACCTCTTCAAATCTATTGTACTTCCACGTTTGTTACTTTCTACCAGATCTATGTCCTTGATGAACGCTATCATTGCTTTGATTGCAACAAATTGATCTGTCTGTGTTCGATCTACCAATTTTTAACAGATGTTTGTAAGTGAACCATGACCTGTCATAAGCCATGTCAGGGTTCTGATATTGGATCTAGTCTCATTGATTACCTAGTTTAATCAGTGAATACTGAGTTTGGCTTTAAACTTGTGTAAGTCCTTGGAAATGATGTTGTGGTATCATACATACTTATATTGCAACTAAACTACTCAGATCAAATTAGTTAAAATTCATTAAGAAATTCATTTATACTAAAGTAAAAACCAATGACTGCAAATAACTATTATCGATCAATTTTTTAATGAAAAAAATCATTCATAAGGAGTTATAATAATATCAAATAAAGTATATGTATGTGATCGGTAAGAGGTCTGTTATCGATCTCACAAAAGATTCATAAATTTTCACTTTATATAAAAAAAATTAAAAATAATAATTATTTCTAATCAAAAAAATGTTCGCTTGCATAAAATAGTTAATTCTCTTTATCTTTTTCTCTTACTTTTAACAGTTGCGAAATAATTTTTATTTTTTCTATTACCGATAATAGTTACAAAGCAATTTTTATTTTTTCGATTGAAATAAAACCATTTTTAGTTCTGAAGCTACTTCAAACCATATCTACTGGAAAATTTGCACCGAGGTAGTGCTAAGTATCTATTTTCATACAAATCAAATTGCAGAACTCTAGTCTACGAAACAAGAGCTAGATGGCCCGCGAAGTTATTAAAATTAAAATACCAATTTCTTGAAAACTACATAACCTGCTACCATAATAATACGTTCATTTAGACTAATAACATACTGACTAATTCCCATCCATTACTTCACTTGTTGTTCCATATTGTTATATTTGTTATATTGAAACAACTTTTTAGTTTGTAAACTTTATAATAATATATTTATTTAGAATTTTTTATATTCTAATATAAAACTTGTTTTAATTCTTATATTTATATTTATTCCTATTATTATATCCCATAAGTTTTTAAAATAAGCACAATGTAGTTGTACACATTTTGATGGTCTTAGAAGGAGAGAAAGCAGTTTCTGAAAGTTACCGTTTATATAATGGTATTTGTCAATCAATGGCGGAAACGTGCAACCGGATATGGTTAACGGATGTTGTTCTACGTGGATTAACCAAGTTCCATGTAGCACAACATGCGCCACCCGATGACTGACTGTACTATACTACGATCGGTTATTTCAATATATAACTATATAAATCCATCAAGTACTTTAGGAGATATAGCTTTTTAAATTCATCTTTGATTTTAATTCTCAATTGCTTTGATGATTTTAATTTTTTCCTATCAGTCGAAAACAAAAAGAAGCAATTTTTATTTTAATCGAAAAAAAGTAAAAATTATTTTCTAATTGCGAAGCTATTTTAAAACTACTTGCATCTACTAAAAACATATCTATTTGCATAGAAGTCACACTAAGAATCTATTTTCATAAAAATCAAGTCCCAGAACTCTACTCTGCTAAACAAGGGCCACATGGTCACCTGAAATTATTAAAATTAAAAACCTATTACCATGGGACTTGATTTGTATGAAAATAGATACTTAGCACTACCTCGGTGCAAATTTTCAAGTAGATATGGTTTGAACTAGCTTCAAAATTAAAAATGGTTTTATTTCAATCGAAAAAATTAAAAATTGTTATGTAACTATAATTATCGGTAGTAGGCAATAGAAAAAAAAAATTATTTCGCAACTACTAAAAGTAAGAGAAAAAGTTAAAGATTGAGAATTAACTATTTTATATGAGCGAAAAAAATTGTAATTAAGAATAATTAATTATTACAAATAATCGATATGAAAAAAAGTCAAAGAATAACTCTTTCAGTAATAGTTACAGTCTATGGTAAAAACAAAGATAAATTAAGCTAAATTTAATTTATTAATAAATTCAATTTATATAAAACAAATCTAAACCTTACATTTTTTCCTTCTTGATCTGCAATCAAAATTTAAATCAACTAATTTCTACTATTTTATATTTCATTATATTTCAAAAAATAATAAGGGTCTAAACTTACCATTCCAAGGTGGAATAATTAAATTCACTCTTCTAGGTTATCTACCAAATTTATTGTGTAGGGCGAAGGTGTAGTTTTTGGAATTATTTTCTTCATGTACAATCAATCCAAAAAATATGTGAATGAGTAGTCAAGTATCAAATTAGATAAACCACTAAATTTCCCAACACTAGAATGATTGGTACCAGAATGGGTACATGCATTAAAGACAACATTTAATGACATATACTCATACGAACGTTACTAACGTTCCAATACATGAAAAATGGCATCATCAATGTTAAAACAAATTAGCTGTTACAGCAAAGTAATAAGTATTAAATATATAATATGTATACGACTCTCTCTTTAATTATTGTAAGCCATTACTATCCTGTTTTCAGCATGGATTCCTTAAAGGGAAATTCACTACTACTAATCTATCCGAATTAGTCTCTCTTAGTCTCAACTCCATGGAAAAGGGGCTAGATGTCAATTCGATTGCTACCGACTTTAGCCAGGCTTTCGATAAACTGCCCCATAGTGTCATTTTATTTAAACTTCTGGCTCTAGGAAGGGCACCTCTCCAGGCTTCGGGCACCTCTCATTATAGATTGGATGAGTTCATATTTATGCGACAGAGTGTATCACATTCTTTGTAGGTCTAATGTTTCAGATCCCTTCACTACCAAATCGGGTGTTCCACAAGTTAGCCACTTAGGCCCTCTGATCTTTATCTTAATCACAAACGATGTACATAATATTATGACGATATGAAAATATTTAAACAAATCTCATCTCCGCGAGAATATCATCTTCTTCAGAGTCACGTTAATAACTTCGCTATTTGGTGTTGTAATAATAACCTAGCACTTAACGCTAGCAAATACCAAAGCATCATCCTTTCCCGTAAAACGTAAATATCAGCGCGTTATTATAGTATTAACGGCGTTATTATCTCTAATGTCACATCCACTAAAGATTTAGGTATTAGGTATTATGAATACTTTAATTTATTAAAATCTTTCTATACTTTTACTAAGAAGAGATTTATTCTTCCATGCATTGTGATGACCTTGTATACGACACTCCTAGTCATATGCTAAATAATAATAATAATAATGAGAATGGTGACTCTCCGCGTTCGCGGCACTGGAGGGGTAATTTGTCGTTGGGACATTATTATTATTATTATTATATGCAAATGTATTAAATTTATATTTTTTTAATTAATAAAAAATAAATATATTTTTTTATTAGTTAAAAAACATAACCAAATTATTCAATACTTAAGTACTACAATACAATTTGAAACCCACTCGTTTACATCCTATACATTTAAATTTAAATAAAACCCGAAAATTTTCATCATATTTACTTAACAAATATTTTTTAATTATATAATTTTTTCCTAATTTTATTAAAATAGGTCAACCGTTATGAAAATTTTTAAATCCCAGGTGTGTTGTCATTCTTTGTTTTACATAATATTAATATACATAACGCGCATATATATTGTTATCTAGGTAAAGGTAATGTATTACTATCATGCGTATGAAATTTTGCAATTATAAAAAAAAAAAAATTAAAATTTTTGCTTGTCATACAATAATGACTACTAAAAAAAAAAACAGCGTTACAGTTTTACCGTTAATTACTACAAGTATTATATGCGATTTTCGTATTCTCTTATTTATTTTGTTTTTACGTTTTTTTTGTTCTTGCTTTTCCAGGGTAGATAATTACTATAAAAATGTCTTGTTTTAATTATTTCTATAATAAGTGAAAAAAAAAACAGTGCAAATATTATAAAGTAAACTCAGAGTTTTTTATTAAGAAATAAAAAGTTAGCATTTGTTTTAATTTAAGCCCAAAATAGCGGGATCAGCACCTTAACTGTTTAAGTATACTGAATACTATAGCAAACTCAAATTAAAAAGTTTGTTGCATGTGTGCTAGACAAATGTCATGATCTATGGAAACTGATATAGAAAGGCTGACTCGTGGCTCAGATAATAGAAATGGAATATAAAAATGCTGTGAGTAGAATCAAGTTGAAAGATACAATAAAATTTAAATTTTTGTTTTATATTATAGCCAAAACTTAGTTGTGAACCTTTTAGTACTTGCGTACCGTTGACCATTTGAAAAAGGAAAGGATAGTTAAAGGAAAGGAAGGAAATAGGGAGAAGAAAAGTTTTGTGGGAGCGAGCGAACAATGTTGTTAATATTGTCTTAAATCTCTGTAAATCATAAATAAAAAATCCTTATCTCATTGGGAATGCTTCGATTAGGACGCGATTCCACAATCGAGATGTTCTTACTATAAAAGAATTTCGATAACCGGACTTAAACCATCTCGGAATTTCCACTGTGAAAGGGTGTGCACTTAATGCCTCTCGTGTTATGCGACGGAATTGCTTGAGAGGAGGAAGAAGTGACTTTAATTCATCGGAACAAGTGCCAACACCAAGTAGATATCTATAAAATAGAGAAAGTGCTCCAGCAATACGACGATGACGAAGTGTTATAAGGAATGAGGTCACATTTAAATCGCCTATAAGATGAATGGCGTGGTTTTGAACTTTGTCAAAAAAATTTAAAGCAGTTTTTGATGCACCTTAAATGTGAGTTATACTCCAACTTGGGTCGTATGCTTTATAGATTTTTAAGAGGTCTCGAGATGAAAAATAAGCTTTGCACCGACTTAAAAAGCCCAAACATTTGGTGGCGCTGTTCGCAATTTCGAAAATATGCTCATTCCAGTACATATTTTGATTCACTCGCTCGCATCGCTGAATAACTTCATTTTGAAGCCGGAGAATTGGTTCGAATGTTGTTAGCTTGTTACTAACAAGGCAGCTTTGAGTTTTTAAAGTGTTAAACTCGACTCTGTTTGCTCTACCCCAGTCAACAATTTTGGATAGGTCGTGATTGAGTGCACCAGCCATCATTGTTCTTTTGGAGTTGACTGCTGAAGCTGTAGCATTATTTGATTTAAGAAAATCATATGGTGCTACTAGAGTGCTGTCATCAGCAAAACTATGGATTGGATTGAAAGTTGATTTGAGAAGGTCATTAATGAAAATAAGAAATAGGGTGGGTGAAAGGACGGAGCCTTTGCAACCATTTAGAAAAGGTTGGACCGAGGCCTACAGCATTGCATTTTGCTATAAGAGCAGAATGCCAGATTCGATCAAAAGCCTTATATATATCCAGAGCTACAACAGCTTTTCGCAGAGGCATGTCATGAGATCACCGGTGGAACGCTGAGCTCGAAAGCCGTATTGGCTATCATGAATTATACCTCTACTATCAAGATATTTCTTCAACTTTTGATTGATTAAGATTTCCATTGTTTTGAAAATAATGGAAGTAATAGCTATAGGTCTTTTTTATAAGTGAATAAGATATTGTAAAGTTATTATAATTAAATGTACATAACTAAAATAAACGTAAAAAATTTAACACATTAATAGTGTCCAGATATATTCGTTATGTTCAAGAAGAAGCCCCAAGTTTAATTAATAATTTAGTCCAAATGGCTCACATATCATAAGGTCCAAAAGATTAGTTGTATACATTCATTGTACATAATATACTAATAAGAAAGAGATACTGTTTACTATATGTGATTTCAACTCATCTTAAATAGAGTTGGATTGTACTAAATTTAGTGACAGAATACTTTGCTAAACAATAATTAGAATCGTATAAATCTATTGAGCATACTGTCGTTAAAAAAATAAATGTGCTATACTGATAAATGACTACATCCTGTAAATACTGAAATAATTAATCGTACAAGTATTTCATACTCAAGTTGCAAGTTATTTTCTAGGTTATTGGTTGGAGAAAATTTTCAAAAAAGTTCATAGACTGTGTTCTAATACCAAAATTAGCCTTTGGAATAATATGAAACTTCAATAAATTAAAATCTAATCTTTATTTCTCAATTCATACTCATTACAAATAATCAAATATAACTAACCCGTAAACTATAACCTTTGTTTTTTTATCAAGTTAGTCTTTATTTCAAAAAAGTTTATTTGTTTAAGACGTCTAACAAGGTTTTTGATTGCAATGCTGTAAAAGTACTTATTACCAACAAGACTTAATACTTTCAAAGAGTCATATTGAAATACTATGTTAAACGTCGGTACTTTTGACCTGTGATAGATCAGTCAATGAATTTCCTTGTATTTTAACTTTTTATCAAAGCTTGGCATCCATAGCTTCATATTGCATTATTTTCCGGTGTTTTCATATGACATGACTTTTTTGTTAACTTTAACTTTGAAACGTGTGTCTATTTTTCTATTAGTTAAATTTGTTTTTGTGAAAAAAAAATAGTTGAATAATATTTTTTAATTCAATTTTTTAATTTAAAATTATAATCCAAGAAAATATATTACTTTATTTAAATCCAATTACATACATTCATATATTTAAATTTATGACAGATTAATATCGTTTGCGGCATACTTGAAAAATTTATTCACAAAAAAAAATGTAAGAATACAGTCGAAGACAATCATTTAAAGTCATTACGTTTTTTCTATTAATTTTTAGTTGTTTTTTTTTTTTTGGACCACATTTTGTACCTGTCATGAATAATTTTTGATTTGCAGATTGAAATTTGTACCTATTATTTTTATAATAAATTTAACATGTTTAGTGTGGTGTTCGCATAGTGTTTTGCTTATCAAAATCCAAGAACCTGGGTTTGTTATAAAATTATTTACCTGGATGTTTGGATGTATTTTGAATTTATTTATTTTGTGCAATATTTTGATTAATATTTCATGTGTTAAAACAATCTAGTCGTTATGAATCAAATTATTTGGGACAAATCACGGACCATCGACTGCTATTCTACAAACTTTGTTCTGAAATTTTTTAATTATATTAATACTAGGGTCCCCTGTTGAGTATTTATAATTTAAGTTTAAGCCAAATTTTATGTTTTTAAAAGAACAGTAATTTATGTACTGACATAAACTTCTTGCAATATAGCAGAAACCATCATTTAGGACATATAAATAACATATATACATATACTGTTTCGTTTCCGATATAGTAAGTGGCATTTAGGCTGCATTTATAGCGATCAGTAAAATGAATACGTAAAAATGAAATAGTGGAAATATATTTTATATACGGTTTGATGGTTGTAGCGATCACAAAAATTGCTTCCGTAAAATTTTTTGTCATTTCGATTTAACGTTTTCTTGTTTTGAATTTGAAATAATAAAGAATAGTTGAATTAAAAATGAAAAATTGAAATTTTATTAATATTACTATTACCATTACATAATGCCAAGTTAACACTTTGAAGCACTTTGAAATGCAAAAACAAAAACCAACTATGCAAATATAAACAACAAACAAAACTTAATAATAATGTAAATTAAGGTTAGATTACATCAGAATTTTTTTTTCTGACGAAATGAAGCAGTGAAAAAATGAAACACAATTTCAATAAAATACAAGTGAATTAATGAAACAGTGAAAAAATGAAATGTGCTTCATTGAAATAATTTTGTTTCATTTTTTTTGTTTTGTTCAGAAAAAAACATACAGATCCGTTAAATGATAAAATAACTTTTTTATTAAAATTTTAACTTAACTTTGAACAGAATTTATTTGTGAAAACATTCTTTAGCATTCGTTTAACATTTTATTAAAATTTTGTGTTTACGTATTTATTTTACTGATCGCTATAACTGCAGTCTTAGTGGATAAAATTACTAAGTATATTGTAATTATAGATACTCTAACTCTACTATGTAAAGGTGAAATTGCCGGCCATATGATTCTCCTGATTTCTTTTTTCTGGTTCTGCTGATCAATTCAACTGATTTTTTTTTTGTTTTTGTTGTTTTTATATTTTTTATTTCAAATGAATGTGTTTTTTTTTTGTTTTTATTTGACATATGTACAATGTACATTATGTTCGCTTCATGTAATTATAAGGTCTAATCGGAAATGTCAAACTAAGATCAAAGTTGCATTTGTAGTCTAATCAATTATGCAGTTTGATTGCAGTCATGTAACTTTTAATGTCAATCTTAAAAGACTGCTTTTGCATCTAATCGAAAATGTAATTTGCACGTAACTTGCAGGTTTTGAAACTGCAATTTAGCCAAAAAAAAATTAGATGCGTTAAATTTAATTTTTTGTTAAAATTTGAAAATGGGGGTTCGGGATCATGTTATAATTGAATCGGAAGAATCGGG
Organism: Argyra leucocephala; assembly: GCA_963942445.1. Lineage (NCBI taxonomy): Eukaryota > Metazoa > Arthropoda > Insecta > Diptera > Dolichopodidae > Argyra > Argyra leucocephala. The sequence continues at coordinate 38,515,298 of OZ012678.1, read as the reverse complement.
ATCAAGTAATAAAAAATTGTTTTTAATGTTATGAACTTTTGTTTAAATTTATCTTTAATTACAAGAAACCAACAAACTGTAAATTTATTTTGCAATTTTTAGTGAAATTGACTTAGAAGAAGAGTCAAATTTTTGATTATACATTTTCAAATTAATTAGCGTTTGGGTATCAACATATTTTTTATACAACTGTAGTATTTCCATTATTTTATTTCTATTTGTTTTTTTATTAAAATTTTTTGAGTAAACAGATGCACATGTAAGCGTTTTCATTTTATTAAATTAAATTTATTCAAGTTCTTTTGCTAAGAAAATTGCGACGAAAATCAAACGTTAAAACTCGAAGTACAACAATCACTTGAAATGCAAATGAAGCAAAAGCATTTTCATCATCATTGTCAAACTTCTGTAGCTTGATCGTCAAATGCTTTTGCATTTGATCTTGTCCAATTAAACATTTCCGGTTTCACCTATAATAACTGATTTGTTTGTTTTTGTTTTTATTTTAATAAGAACCCACATATGCATAATGTATTTGTTGAATAATAAAACCATATGAGTAAAAAATTTTCAACTGTGTGCGCATTATTGTTTAATATACAACTTATTTATATATTAGGAGTTCATTAAAGAAAAGCGAAATAAAATGAAAAGGTGTCTATTGCGCAGGTGTCTTTAAATGCTTGTCTATTATAATAAATTATAGATTATGTTTAGCTTCAATGCCCCAGAGTTGGATTCTGTATGACCACTTACATTTAATGCATAATAGTTTTGTACAACCAAATTTTGTTCTCCAAAGACTATTCAGATCTTTTATCTATATCCAACAATATAGGCTTTTCAGTTTTTGTCCATATTGAGCGCGCTAACAAACATTTTCTTCTTCTTTGTTGGACGATTATCAAGATAAATCTCCAAATTTTTGACATATTTTCTTGCATGAGTGTACTGTCTGTTCAAATATTTTGTATGACAGTTACTTTTCGTTTATTGTCCAACTGTGAAGCCAGCTGATAGTGTTGTTAAAGTTTGAGAATATTTTGGATTTTGAAGTACTCATATAGAAGTATACCTATAAATTTTATCAAAACACCCGAACCATTCTCATTCAATTTCACCATTCACATTTTTTAGTTAAAAAATAAAGCTGAAATGAAATTTAAAAAAGCAAAGTGACTTTAAATGTTTGTCGGGAATTGTTTGAAACGAATATGGTCGATTTAGTGAAACAGATAATATAGTTTCTGTTATTTATGTTCATTTTAATGGTAAATCCCAAATAATTTTTGCAATCGTTTTATAACACCATTTTTTATTATTTTTTATTTTGATATATTACAAATACATAGCATTATATACTTAGTTAAAAACCTTCTCTGAAAAATGTAAAATTGTTGAAAGTAGCTATGGTATGAAATTGTTTAACAAGATTACTTGTATAAAAAACATGTACAACAGAACAAACTATTCAAACTTTTCTTTTTATATTTTTATTGATATTAATATTGGTATATATCTACATTATTATGTATATATATTATGTATCTATATTATATTATATCTTATATAGCACTGAGATTGTTAACAAGAGTGTTGAAGAATATTGTAAATACATAAAACTGTATTTAGATTTAAATTTAGTAAAAATAGTTAAGTTGAACAATTTTTCAAATTTGACCAATCTGGGAAAGTTACCAAAGTAAACAGGTAAACTTTTCTCCTTAACAGTGGGCTTAATAAGTTCTTTGCATATCACCTATGAGTTATAGCTCACATATGCGAAATATTATTGGACATTATAAATAAAAAAATCTTAGAAAAATGTAGTCGAAATACAAAGTACAGAAGAGGTTTGCAATTAGTAGACCAAAATACAGGTGTATCGCAGTGATAAACAAATTTATAGTAAAATTAAATGAAAAATATTTGACTATTTTCAAAAATTGTACAAATTTTACTCTAACGGTAAAGAATGATATTTTCTAAAAGCTAGGGTTAATATTGGTGGCATCTAAAAGACTAACTCTCTACTAACCTAATCCAAGATTAATAATTTGGAATGTCTAGATCCGGTTCGAATTTTTGAAATTGAAAATAATATTTATTATCATTCTCGTGTGGCATTGTGTTCCAAAAATAAATGAACAACTCGATAGTATACTTCTGCATTATATACAAAAACTAACTTTCATCTTCATCCTGCATCAAATAATCTATTCAAATTGTATGGTTAAGTTTGTGCTAAATATTGAGTTGTTGTATATTTTTTTTAATACTCCCAAATGTATGATCATTCCATTTCATCCTCTTCTTCCTTTTATTTTGGAAGTTAGGTAGTAATCGTAATAACATAAATGTTCGTAAGCTATAAGATATACAATATCGGGAAATCACTGATCAGTTAGGTAGGATAATGTAATTGGGGATATCGGATATAGTAGTAGTATAAAAATTCATTTTATGGAACCATACAGATTTTTGTGTGATTAAAAATCTGCGATTCTTATTTTTGCATAGCATTTAATAAGTTATAATAATCTGGGCAGGACAGGTAAATTTAGGTGGCTAGGTAGAAGTGACCATTCCAGTTGATTCTAAAAAAACTAATTGGAACTAATTGGTCCTTTTTAATACCACGACTCTAGTAATCTATTTGGTGTTAGCTGTTTGAACCTGTCATTATCACTCTGCCAAGGGACTCAATATTAGTGCCACTCTGTGCGATTCAGAAGGTTGATCAGATCGCTAATTTTGCTTTCTGAAATAATACTGATATTGTTATGGATAGTCTCACTTTAACTGTTGGACGTAACTCTAACTAATGCTGGACAGCTGCGAAGAAAATATTTCAAATTATCTGTCTCATTTTCTTTTTTGAATCTGCGACAATGTGGTTGAACAAAATATCTAGCTTGGTATCAAAATATCTAACTAATGCTGGGCAGCTGCGAGGAAAATGTTCAAGAGTTTCTGTCTCATTTTCTTTTTTGAATCTGCGACAATGTGGTTGAACAGAATATCTAGCTTGGTAGCATGGCTTCCTGCCGGTCGGTGACCTGTATAGCTACAACTTTTAATATATCAGTATGGATTGGTTCGAAGTTATTTGGTTTTGTTGATGTTATAGGATCGGCATGTTTTTCCAGAGGTCGCACAGCTATTTAGACTATGTAATCTTTCGTTTGCTCTGGCCACATAGTACAGTACAAATTATATTAATATCTGAATAAATTATTTATTGCATAAAATTTTAATTTTGAGATTTTTGAAGTTTTACTTACTTATATCGAAAACAAGCCATTCTTTTTTTCAAAGTATTGAGTTTCACTTAGAAATACTGAAAATTCGCATGATGCACATAGATCGGAGACCGAAAATTTAGTTTAATTAATTATTATAAAACTACATTAAGTTATATAAAAATAAATTTATTTTGGAATGCAAAACTATTTTATAAAAGGATACAATTTTATATCAACTTTGGAAGTAATTGTATTTTATGAATGTTGTATTATGTTTCTTTAATGCAAAAAATTAATGTTTCTCAATATTGAATTTTTATGCTAATTTTAATTATTTTAACTAAAGAGATCATGCAACTGAAATTTATTTAAATATTTTTACTTGTAACTTTGAAATAAAATGAATTATTAAAATTCCTATAGTGTTACAAAACTTTAACAGCAATAAATTTATTTTCAGAAAAATTATAAAAATTTACATTTTTAATTAAAGAAGAAAAAAACAAGATTTTAACCAAACTACTATGAACAGATTCAAAAACTTAGAGGGATACTAGATGATTTATCGAGGACACCTGAAAAACTGCTTCGTGGTGTGTCACGGGGTAAATCAGAGCTACATTTTATCATTCACATTGTTTGTAGTATTAATGGGCGACATAATGACTACTACGGCGAGTGTATTTGAGACCAACCACGTATGAGTCACTTAGATTATGCCGGCTAGGTGTGAAGAAACACGAATCACGAGAGCATCGTATAACCAGACGGAGGGGCCAATTAGGATATTGAAGTCCGCATCAGCCAAGCTCGTACGGCTTTTACTATGCTTTCAAATATGGGCAGGCAAACAACATATTTCTTTGCACTAAAATAAGAATATTCAATTCAAATGTAATTTTTTTTCTGTTGTACCCCTGGGAAATATGAAAAACTTCAGCCAGCTTTTTCTTTATCAAATATACACTGTATAAGAGGTTGTAAACTCATTTGAGAAAATAATAAATTAAATTAATTAGATAGGAGACGATGGAAAGACTTTATGATCCTCTATGGTGAAGAAAATAATTTCCGTTAAATATTACCAACCTAAGTTCTAAGAAAACGTAAATTCATAATTTAAAAAAACAAATATTAACAGATATATGTACTGGATGTTCCAGAGCATGTGCATTAGCTTTAGAAGGCTGTTCTATCGATTGGTGATATTTTCAACTTCCAGGAACGACTTGAAAAGGGTTTTTTAATCTCCAAATTCGCCGAAATCGAGATTTTCAAATGGAAAGCGGTGCTTTTGTTTTTCAAATTCGGATTCTACGCCAAAATAATAGGAACTTTTGTTAAGTAGTTTCATTTTTTTTTGTCAGTTTAAACTTTGTAGGAGCCCAAAACTGAGATAATAAATATGATAAAGAACTAAATTTATTTATATAAAAATAAATAATTATTAATTTTAGTTTACCAAAGGAAAATATGGTGGATTTTTGTTTTATTTTTATTAATGTTAAAGAGAAATACAGAAAAAACAAAACAAAAATCATTTAACACAAGTTTCTTATTTTGTCATTGAATCCAAATTTGCATATAAAACAACTATCTTTCCATTTTAAATGTCGATTTCGGCCAATTTCGGCGAATTTTAAGCTTAAAAAACCTTTTTCCTCCCGGAAGTGAAAAATATCACCAATCGATAGAGCATCCTAGATTTAGTACATAAATTTTAAGATAACAGGTCTTTCCCCTCTTAAAAAGCTAATATGCGTACTCTGGAACACCCGGTATATACGTAGATAATTATGATCATTTCAAATAATATTTGTTAAGATTTCTTCTGACGTAATTGTCTGCTATAATGAAAATCTAAACAATTAAAATATTAAATAATTATAATTAAAAAAATTAAAATATCATTTCTAGTTTACTAAAGGCTCTCAAAAGCTATAGTTCATTCTATGAGAACCAAAATACAAAATTCTACGAGATCTTTTTGTTTTGCTGTCTGAAGCCGTTTATAACAACACCAATAATAATAATTGTGAAAAAACTGTTCATTATGAATGAAAGAATGAGAATTATTGAGAGAATAAATAAATTTTTTTTAAATCAATTATGGAAGTACTTATAGGTAAAAGTAAAATGTAGTAAGAAAATAATATTAAAGCATTATGATGAGATTTATTTATTTATTTATTTATTCAATTCTTAATTTTAGTATACACAAGACTATTAGTCCTTTGTAAATGTATGCAAATAAAAATTATTAAAAGAAAATATTAATTAAAATACATACGTAACTTACAAGTAAACCAGCCAAATAATTTACCGATAATAAAGCAATTAATTCAATTAGACTAAATTTAACAAACTTAAAAAGAACACAAAAAGAAAGAAAAAGAAAAACTATAAAATATTTAATTCAATAAAAATAAATTCAATTTACTTTTAAAAAAATAATAAATTAAATTTACTTACAAAAAAAAATAAAAAACCCATTTCTTATAATACGCAAGTAAACATTGACCTAGACCTTATATGCTTTCCTCCTTCAACTATAACAAATAAAACAATATATTGTTGGTATATTAACTATTATCTAAGGTTTTAGCTTAAGGTATTCCCAAGACAGGTCACTAAAGTTGTCAAGAGATAATTCACAGCAATATTGCAACTCTTACAAAGAACGATATATGTCTAAGTCTGCAATTGTGACGGGGAACAATTAAATTTACACCTCTGGGTGATCTTCCAAATATCAATTTATTGTGTAAGTATATAGGTGTGGCTTTAGAAATTATTTTCTTCATTTAGTAGACATATCTGTACTGCAAGAAATTTGCGAATGAGCAGTCAAGTATCAATTTAGATACATACGACGATTGGTAGCAAAACGGGTTCATGCATTAAAGATAACATTTAATCTAGACAACTCTAATACACTAATAACCGCGTAGACCCCATCGCAGTCAGTAAAGAATGGCATAATCAATGACAGGATTAGTTTGTTCTTTGCCTATTCACTCAAATAATATGAAAATTTCCAAAGCTTACGAAGGCGTGAGAAAACACACCCAGAGATGTGATTTATGTGATCACTCCACGTAAACGTTTTATTAAATAAAACATCCAGATACGTAGCTTTATTTACATACTTAATAACACAATAATTCAATTTAATTTGAGGCAAAGATGTGTAAATTAGTAATGCAATGGACATATTACATAATTAAGAGATGAGGAAAAATCACTGTTAGATTGAATGATGAAACTTTTTGTTTCATAGTATAATAGTACAATACCCTCCTTCTGTAAATTACTAAACAAAACTTCTAGAATATAGCAAAGTTTCTAATTTATTCTTAGTATTGTTTTTAGGACTGAAACCCTTTTGATTATTACATATAAAAATTTCTTTACAATATAGATATAATTATATATTTTTTAATTTTATACTAGTTATTTTATAAAAATTTAAAATAATTATATATCGTCGCCTGAATCGATTTTACTGCATATACGCACAAAAGTATATTCCGAAATAATCGAAAAAGAAAGTTCGGATATTAAAAGAAAAAAATTGGTACGAAAAACTATAGTCGAAATTCTAACCTTAAGTTTATTGATTATTTAATAGTTATTCTGCATTTATCTGGATGTTTGTAAGTTCGACGAAATACTCCAACACATATACAAATTGCAATATATATACAAATTACTTTGGTACTCTTTTTTTAACCCCTGTCTACCATGCTGAACCTTTGCAGGAAAAAATACCACTGGATGAAATATATTTTTTTAATTTAATGTTAGTCTTTTTCGCAAATAATAAGGAAAAATAAAAAATAATAATAATAATATAAATAAAACAAACAATTTTTTTGATTTATAATAAGAAGGACTAATAGAAATTTTATCAATAGTTTAATATGGTATAATAACCAAAAGGCAAACAGCATTTAACAAAAAACAAAACATAATGCACTTAAAGGTTATTGTTATTACTTAAAATAATACACAATATGCATATGTGTCTACATATTTTTATTTTTTTTTTATTTTCTTTTTTTGTTGTTATGATAATGATCATAGCATCATAGTTTTGCAACCGTATGTATTGCCTGTATAGTACTATAGGTATATATATATATACTCTAGCCAGAAATGTGATGCGATGATGAGTTAAAATTGTTATTTATTTTTTGTTTTTTTCAAATATATATCTATATATATACATATATTTATGATCGTATACAATATTTAGTATATATTATGGAGTTAGGTTTTAGTTCTACTGGTTTAAGAAAAAAACAATGACAACCTATACATTTTTAAAGAAAGTAAATGAAATTTTGTACTATTATTTTTTATTTCTTATCTTTGTAAATTTATAATTTTTAGGTATATGTATTTGTTTTCTTCAAGTGTGTAGAAATGTATGTTGTAGGGACTTAGAGAGTGATGATTTTGTTAAATATAGTAAGTAGATATATATATAGGTATCGCTTAAAACATATTGATTGTTGTTCTTCTTTTTAATGTATGCTATAAATAATAATTATGTATGAATTTTAACATGAACAGTTCGATAATGATTTTTTTTAAATGAAATGAAATTTAAATTACAGATCAATGGTTCACAAGTTGTGAACAGTTTTGTAAATACCTATTTATTTGCAGTAAATTTTTTTATTTTAATTTTTCTCCAACACGAGTTTTTATTTTTTAAAATAAATATTATGTGTATCTACAATATTATTGTTTTTTTATATTAACAATTTTATTTATTTTTGTTTTTAAAATTGTTTTCGTTCAAAGTTGTGGCTCATTATAAAATATTATTTGTTCGTTATAAACTTTGACGCTAAACTTACGCAGCCAATGTTATTGAATGTTCAATTGGATTAACAGGATTAACTTAATTCTGAATTATACGATAAATTTTCAATGTTGGCAGAAAGGATGTTGCTAAAATGATCGAGTAAATGACCCTTAGGGAATAGAAAATTTTGCACCTTACTACAAATATTCTGTTTATATGGTAATTAAAAGCATTATAATACAAAAACAAAGGTACGATAAATTAGTAAGCAAATACGTATATTTTTCTTAAACTTGAAATGAAAACTCTAATGAAGCAAAAAAATGCTAGAATTTATTTCGCTTCCGTCATTTATGGCGGGTTACCACGCTAGTTATTTAATAGCTATATGCTAAATTTTAGAGATGTCATTCAAATAATTTTCGAGTAATTTGACGTTTTATCATAAAAGTCATAGTAGACAGTTTGCTCCATACCATACAAATCGATCACAAAATTATTTTCAATGTGATTATGGAGCAAATGTGCATTGAGAAAGAGATTTAAAGGTATACCCAATACTTGTTCATTTGTTATTTTTTTATATTAACTTTTATAAAGTCCAAGTTTGAAAAATAATCCTTATATTCGATTAGAAAAGCGTCGGATTTTTGATATCGAATAATTTTAATTTTTGAAAACGAAAATTTCATATAATTTAATTTTGGTGCTGTGTTTGATACATTACAACCGGGTTCAGAGAATTTTTGGATCAATTCAACGATATTCGTCGACATTATTTTGTTTCGATTTTGTGGTATACAACTCTCAGAAAGTAAGAAAGTAAAGTAGTTTTTCTCAAATTTGAATTATCGAGGCAAATTTTATTCAAATAATTGATTAGGGAGTTAGCTAGATCGTTTTCTCTCATTCTTGTTTGTGGTTCCGTCCATATGGCACAATATGTAATTTTTTTTCCAGGTATATTTTAATTTTCCAGAACGTCGCAGTTAAGTTATATATACATTTAATTGGCGTTTGTAAAAAATTATGGAATAATTACCTTTCGGTACAGTAATTACATTCTGTAAATCGATGATACTGCAAATAATACGGTGAATTGGATCCATATTTGTACGATCCAACTCTATTTCGGTTTTCGTCATATTTTTTTCTACCTTGTGTAAATCCATTCTAATGATTTCTAATGAATCTCATCGTCTCATGAACAAAACACATATAATATATAATTCTAATTATATATGCCTCATAGCGCATGCTAAGGCCCCAAGTAACAATTTGAGTATTATAGAAGCATTAATGCTGCGTTAATGCTAATTTACTATGCTTAAAGCATGCAAAATTAGTCATATAACTGCTATAATGCATTTACACTACACTTATATCTACAAAGTGGCGACTTTATAATGCTTCATTGTTGATGTATGTGTCGAGTAAATGCACAATTACAGCACGGCGTGCTGTTAAACGACTTTTACTATGCATTTATAAAGCAATTTCAGAAGCATTATATTACCACGGTAAAAGCATTTTCATAAATGTAATAATGCTACCGTAAAACAGGAAAAAAAAATTAGTTCTTTTATTTTTTCGGATTTTTATTAAATGTTTAAATATTATGTTTTTAAGTTTTTTTTTTTTTTATCATCCCTTCGATTTATTAAATTTTCGTAGAAGTCAATATTTTAATTACATTTTTTTTAATATTTTATAAATTACCTAGCTGAGATTTGAACCACGTACCAGTTGATTTTCAGTCCAACACGCTAACCACTGAGCTATCGCACTTGTTTTCTTGAGTATTAAAAAAGTGGTATACTATATTATAACGTTTTACAATTCATTTCAGTCGAGTAATAGCATTCATGCAATTATATTACATTTATAGTTCTGTTATTCGACTAATGAATAATAGTTTTTTTAAATGCTTGCTTTTGTTCTATTGAAAAAATTTAAAGGAAAAATAAATTTATTTGCGTATAGATATCTTTCAAAATAATCCAGAAAAGCAAAACTGTAGGGATAATGAATCCAAAAAAGATTTATTTCCTTACAGTTATTTCAGAAGCAGAGCACTCTGGAAATAATTTGTTTCTCGAAGTGGTCAACCGAAACTGGCATTCGGTTTCGGCATCGGTGCAAGGTTAAATTTAATGTCATCTATCATGTACAAATCTGGTGAATTTTCTTCTCTACAGTTAGATACGAATATATTCAAAATAGAAGATCTCATTGGTATTTCAAATAAATTATTGGCGCTTTTCAAAGAAACACCAAAAATTTCTTTTTCATTTTTATAAAAAATCGCTCTGATTATTTTTACTATTTGATTTGTTTTTGTCAAAAACCATTGGTTTTCGAAATTATCCCCAATTAAAATAAAATCTAAATTGTGTAGATTACTTGAAATATATTGAATTCCATTACATGCTGATAAAACTTTCGACAAAGTACATTATTTTCAAAGTTGTTATTGAAAATTTCATCTTCACCATCTTCAATGTTTTCATCATTAATATCAGATAATTCCAAATCCCAGTTACTGGTACATTCATCAACGTTTTCTGTTATAAAATTTGTTTCTACTAAACTAGACTGCGGATCAGTAATTACATCACTTGATACAAAATTTGAAAATTGCGGACTATTATTGTTTTTAACATATATACAATTGTATTCTTTTCGGTGAATCTAAAAGCTAACTTTTTGTCAATTGTTTTTGCACGCCTGTATAAAGTGCCACTTTTTTTGAATTTTTTCCAGATCGAAGTAAATTTATCCATTTTGTAAATTAAAATTTAGTTTAACTATAAATTAGAAAAAACTCTTTTTGAAATATTGCGTCTTTATGAAATTTATGCAAGAAAGCACCTTTCGGGTTAAGCGCCATAAAAACACTATATAAAATATAGAAAATAATGTAGTATTTTGCTGAAATCTAGCTTATTATGCTACTAGCACAATAAAATAAGCATTATAGCAGTTATAATGCATCTTATATTTGCTTTAAAGCATAGCATGTGAAATAAATGCTTATATACTGTTATTCGACACTTATAATGCTTGTACAATAATTGTCATGCCTTTATCATGCTCCTTGTTGTTTATACGACAGTTATAATGCTTATTTTGAATTTTTTGTGCTATAAGCATTATTGGTGTTACTTGGGGCATATGGACCAAAATAGAATTAGCAATATAAACACTAAATTTTTCATATAAAATTTGTTCTATAAACTAAAAATTGGTTTAAGAAGCAAAATAGAACTAAAAGATGAAAAAGATGTGGCTTATGGAGCAAAGTGCACACTGCATATTTCAAAACTAAAACAGACAGGATAATTCTGATAGCAGCATTAGAAAGAGAATTTTTCAAAACCTATAGAATAGTTCATAAGTGAAAAAGTCAAAAAATAGCGTTGGAGCAAAAGAGAATTCAGGCGACGATATAGTTTTGTAGTAATTTATGCTCATTTAAATGGTCTTAATTTAATACTACAGAAAACTTTAAAAGCAACTGCTAATTTTAATTAGATTCCAGAATTATACGAATATTATTTCAAAAAATTTCCAATTTCTTACCTTTTCAATTATCAGCAAAAACTCTAAAAATACCTTTCAAATATTTTTCAAATGAAAATTATTATTCTTGTGAAATTTCATTTCATTTTAATGTCTTTTAAAAATTTTATTTGAATTTTTATACATTTTTTTTTTTTTTTTACTTTCACAGTTTATTATAAAAAGTATTTTTTTTTTTAATTAAAAAATAATTCTAAAATATTTTTTTATATAATTTTTCTAATTAAAAAATTAAATTTAAAAAATGTACTAAAAAGAAAATTAGTTCACCCAAAAAATATTAATGTCAGTAGTATTTACTTTGCTTCAAGTATAAAGCTTCCATTACAGTTGAGAGAGAATAAGTGAAGAGTTAATAAGATAGGCTAGTTAACTTTTGAATTATTTAATTTAAAAGTTTTTAACTTAGGTCAAATAGAATTTTCTAAGAATTTGAAATATTCTAAGTAGAGACTTACTTCTCTCTTTATACCCTTTTTTAGATCAGAAAAGGACTATTAATTTTTTTTTTTCAATTTTGTATATCTAAAGTAAAAACAAAATGTAATAATTTTCTTTTATAATGAAATAACCTATTACAGCTTCATTTTATTATAATTCCGGGAAGATATTATTTATTTGTTGAATAAAGGAGTGATTTTAATTTAACAAGAATTCTATTTCATAAATACCTAATTTTTTTTTTTTTTCTTAAATGACAGAGAATTTTTCTTTTGAATTTGAATTATTAACTAAGTAAAAAAAAAAAACTATATAAAATAGGCCTCTCTGTTGCTTTACGTTTTGAAATTTCAATGAAAAAAAAAATTAAAATAAAATATTTTTGTTTGTTTGTACAAAATTGAAAATACTTTTAAGGATACTTACACAGAGTCATCTATATGGAAATTAAATTGAAGAAAGTAAGATTTTAGTTTGAAATTTTCAATTTAATTTTGTGTTTTTGTAATAAAAATAATTTGAAATAAAAATCTGTACAAATAGAAATTTTAAATTAGTTAGTTAAATAGTTTCATAGTTACTTGAAGGAAAGAAACTAGTATACAGAATGTGGAAATTTTTAAAATTATTTAACATTAACGATGTCGTATATGGATCAGTCTTATCTATATATAATTCTTCACCGGTGTCAGCATGTACCGTTATAATTTTTTGTTTGAAAGAGAAATATTGTTTCTGTTTCATGCATACATTTTGTTTTTAACATAAATGAAGAAGAGAATTTATTTGCAATCAAGTTGGAAGAGATTTTTTTCTCTCCTTGTTACACCTCATCAAGAATGCCTTTAATATAGGAGAAAAAAAAATCAAACTTTACTCAAATTGATTTAAATGAAACGGTACACATTACTGTACATATTTTTTGTTATTTTCTTTTGTTGTTTTTCTTCTTAATACATCATAGTAGAAAAGAATATTCTTTAATAAGAAGATATGAACTGGGGAAGTCAAGATTCCATTTACAAAAAAAACTCCATTAGTTAAAGAAGCAAAAAACTATTGTTTTTCTTATGTAATAAGTTGTGAGAAAGAAAGAGTGCGATATAAATGATTTAAAAAGCCATTTAATTTTTGAAATTTACCTTTAAATAGCACACGAGCCACGGCAGAAGAGATTTCTAATGTACATGGTCGTCTGAAATCAACGTATTAAATTTATTAGGGTATGAGAGTAAAGAAATTTTGAATGATTGGTTTTTTACAGGTACCTACATAACGTAATATTGGTTTCAAAAACATACCTTATTTCTTAAACATCATATTATTTTCTTTTATTGTCTTATAAGGGAAGTAAATTTTTTTTTTATTTCAAATAGATTATAATTGATGTGTTTTCAATATACAAATTTTTTCAGGTATTGAAACAGAATAAAGATATTTTTAAAAATTTAAAAAGAATACCAAGAACCAATAATTTTTTTTTATGAATGACTCGATGCATTTTTATTTCCTTCAAAATTAAGTTTTGCCATTTAATAATCAATGATAATTTATTAATTATTAATAATATTAGAATTTATAAAAAGGAAGGAAATTTGAATATTAATAATGTTTTTTATTGCTATGCATTTTTAAGTGTACATCCTTAAATTTTGATAACTAAAATAAATACAACAATATTTCTTTGAGACAAAAAAAGTCGTTCGATAATTTTTTCGCACTTTGTGTTTTGAGTTTTTATCTCTCTCTTACAAATGAAATACTTTATATTTCTTACAATTTTGGAAATCGACTTGAAAAATGGTAACCAATCATTAATTGGCATAAGTGTTAGCATTTAGAGCAACGTTTACACTTAAGATTTTATTTGATAAAAGTTACTTATTTATTTATTTAAGGTTTGTTTGGCTCAAATAAAAAACAAAGATTTTAAATATGTAGAAATTAAAAATTATAAACAAATAAAATAAAAAATACAAGAAAATTAAAAAAAAAATTTACCTATTAAATTTTTAAATAAATAAAAAATACAATTAAGAAAAAGTTGAAAAAATCTTATAAATGTAGGTAGTTTAGTATCTACTAATTGTTATTATCAATACTATTATTTATAACAATCAATATAAATACAAAAATAATCAAACACAACAAACATTAAACAAAAAGTTGAACAAATGACAAGAGTCGATTTCAATTTAAAGGAAAAAATTAGTTTCCAGCATTTTTTGTTTCAAAAATGTTTGATGATAATAGGGTAATATTTTTTCATTAAACAAAGTCGGATGTCAAAATTTGTGGAACAACGTTTACAGGACAGTCAAACTTTCAATAGTATAAACAAAATCTTGATGTCTAAACGGTACCTAATAGTGAGTACCTAATTTTTTAAATAAAAAACAATAGCTATATTAGTTTACTTTAGTTTTAATATTTTAGTGTTTTTACTTAAAAAAAAAATAAACAGTAGGTATAGATAAATAATAAATGTACCTATGTAATATATGAATATATCCTATATCTATCAATTGATATTTTGATATTGTAGTCTTTTGTATTTTAAAATAAAAAAACAGTAGTTTTTAATTTTTAATTTTTCCTAATTTCTAAAAAAAATAAACAGTAAGAAGCCAGTTTCCCTTCCGCAACAAAGCGCAAGATCAAACTCTCAATAAGGTTGGTATTTTAATTGATACACCAGGTTTTACACATGGACAACTATATGTCGGGATGTCGAGCACTGGGAATAGAAATCATTTGAAAATTGTAACCGAAGAGAATAGAACTGTTAGAAATATAGTTTTTAATGAAATATTAGTTGATTAAATATTTCAATCTATATCAATCCAATTACATAGTCTGTCTGCTAATCTACTAATTTAACTAAAGTATTATTACTAAAATATTGTTGATTGGGGAATTTTTGATTTCGATAATTTATAATGTAGTACAACCTAGAATGCTCTAATTTTGATTTTTCACTATATATAATGGTAGCAAAAAGTTACGTAGTAACGGGTATTTAAGTATTTAACTAGTTTTAATGGTTACTCAGTAATTGCATATCCTTTGATCGTTTTTATTATACTGATTTATTCTGTTACATTCTATAGTTAGATTCTTATTCTATATTTCTATGTGTTAGTGACATTCAATATAATATTATATCGATAATCTTGCAAAATTGAAAATAGCAGGTAATCCTTTTTTATTTGTAGATAACATTGTAGCAGCTTAAAAGTGGTTGTGAAAGAATGTAATATATCTTGCAGCATATTTTGAATGTAGATATAACAAAAAAAACATCGATACAGAATATCAATGATATGAAATGTGAATGATGAGTATGAATGGATGAAATTAAACAAATTAACACTTAATCGAAATAAAATCGAAAAATATTGTTAATTCATTCAAAAATAATTACCAGATTTATTACAACAACTTGCTAGACCAAGTAGAAAACTTAAGTATCTACTTATCGTCGGTCGCATACTTGGATGATTCATACGCCAAAAATTCATATTGAGAAAAATGAGTTTAAAGTTTGAAAGACTATAAAAATTAAACTGTTCGATAGAATTTTTCCCTGTTCGATCAAATTTGGCCTACTTATGTTTATGCCCCCAACATATGTTCATGCAAATTTTTAGACTAATAACTCTGGGTTTGTTCATTTTAAAAAGAAAATTAAATTTTCACCTTTGATCCATATCCAATTTAAAAGTGAATTTAGTTTTTCATTGCATGACGTAGATCAAGGGTGGCGCACATGGGTCAAATAAGCAAGCATTAAATTTTTCTTGAAGTAAGAAAGTTCTATATATTCACCAAAATAAAAAACATAAAAATAAAATACGATATTGTTTAATTTTTTGTTTTTATTAAATAAAACAAAAAAACATATTTTTAACAAATTTTATTTTTAATGATTTTATTTTTGTCAATTTTGGACGTCTTCGAAGTAAAAGGCTGAAAATTAAACAAATTTTTTGGTTTTGGAAGTGATGTACTGAAATGTACTGTCATCTGAATTACTTTCAAACAAATTTTCTTTGACTGCTCTCCCTTGAGTAATTTTATAATATTCATGGGGCTATCAACCTCTTGAACGCAATCAACCTTTATATTTGACTATTGTAAGACCAGAGACTATAATAGAGACGTCGAATTGCGAACAAAATATCATGAATTTTTTTTTCTAACTATCAGTTTTTAAATTTAAAAAACTGATACTTAGCCAAGGATTTCTACCAATTTATTTAAAGGTTGTTGTCCATATTGAAAAATAAGATAATTAGAGCCTGTACAAATATAAGTAAAATAAAATTGTTATTTTTAGCTTATACCATTTACACCACTTATACCACTTATACTACTTATACATATTATTGGCTATTATTATTCATTATTCTTATAAAATCTTGTGTATATGAATGAATATGTGTGTTTAATTGAATGATAGTTCAGATTGCAATGATAATGAATATTAAAAAAAAAATATATATATTATATATATTTTTTTTTAATATTCATTATCATTGCAATCTGAACTATCATTCAATTAAACACACATATTCATTCATATACACAAGATTTTATAAGAATAATGAATAATAATAGCCAATAATATGTATAAGTAGTATAAGTGGTATAAGTGGTGTAAATGGTATAAGCTAAAAATAACAATTTTATTTTACTTATATTTGTACAGGCTCTAATTATCTTATTTTTCAATATGGACAACAACCTTTAAATAAATTGGTAGAAATCCTTGGCTAAGTATCAGTTTTTATTATTAATAACCTTTTTTCAGAAAAATACAATTTAAACACATGATATAGGGTTTCGGCCCCAATTCCTGGTACCCCGCACTTACTGTCTTCATCGCATTTAATAGCCATTGTACTCATGATCAAAAAAATCAAGGCCGACATTTGGGGCGCCGGACCTCTTGTTTGTATCGTGCTTATGACCCATTGTACAAAAGACATGTTGAAGAAAAACAAAAAAAAATGTTTTTCAAGTGCTTTGTGAGACGTTACCCGGACCTATTTTTGCTGGAGGCTGCTCAATTTCTTGACTTGGCACTTTCAACCAGTCACCTTTAGAAGATGTAGTACTGATGCCCGTTGATTGATAAAAACTTGCTACATGAATCCTGTATTACTACATATCCAGTCAAATGAAATGCAAACAAATTAAAATGCAGGCAAATCGCAAGAAAACAGGCTAATGATACTATGGGGCGGGCAAATGAAACACAGGTTATGACACGCTCCCAAGTATTTTTGGTCAAAAGTATTTTAAATTAAAAAATTATAAACTTTTTAATATACGAAAAACCGAATGTTATAAACGTAATGGGAGAATAAATACCTTACAACAAAATTTCTTAATTCTGTACAAAAATTCATTTTATTTGGATTCAAAATCAAAAAACATTCTTAATTCAAATTGATTGTAACTCAACCATACAAAATCAAATTATATACATATATATTATTTATATGTATATATAAATTGCTTTAGTATCAATAATAACGCACCTGCGAAGAAAAAAATTATTTTTCGTATTTTGTTTTTAATTCCATTCTTAGATTGCTTTGAATTTTGAAAATTTTAATTTTATAAGAATCATAATTTTTATCATTTTATTATTTCATTTCGATACTGTTAGCGACATCTGTGCTATTTTTGCTCCAATTCGACGTCTCTATTATAGTCTCTGGTAAGACCATTACTTGAATACGCATCTCAGGTATGGTCACCTTTTTAACTAATGCTTCTTCGACATAATTTAAAATTGCAAAATTTTGATTTAGCCTATCTTGACATGTTGGAAGATGGGTCTAAATCTATGATATATTTTTTTAATTGATTGAAGATTTTAAATTGCTTCAACTTTTGACTTGTGAGCATATTGCTTATTGATTTTTGTTCCTTGATTTGCCTTGACATGTTAGAAGGCAAATGAAAGTTATTAGATTTTTAACCGTTTTTTCCGTTTAAGGATTTTATTTTTGTTTCTGTTTTTAGTATTTTATCAATTTATTACTAATTACTAATTTCTTTAATCGTGTTTACTAATCCCCCATTTTTTTGCTTTGCAGTTCCTGACCCAATTGAATATAGATACTTTATATATACATACGCACTTTATATATACGGTAAAATGGAGTGTATGTATATAAATAAATGTACATGAATCAAATTGACATTAAGAAAAACCGTTTATTTTGTTTTTATATGTGGATTGCAAAATTTGATAGCTTATACATTAATAATGGTTGTGGATTAAAATTGAATTGAAAAAAAATAATAAATTAGTGATCCATGTGCTTTATACAATAACGTGGATCAAATAAGCAAATATAATTTCAATAGTGGATATTTCATATATTTTGTGATACAAATGCCAAAATTTTGGATATAGATCAAAGTTGCATAAGAAATTATAAAAAAAGTGGATGTGGTTCAAAAAGTTACCTCTCATTATCGCAAAAAGTATTAGATATAGAAGAAAACGGGTA